>VWZO01008740.1:272939-379448 GCA_013396975.1 Bucco capensis | reverse complement strand
GACAATCCTAAACATCCATTGGACAGATGCTGGGACTAATCCGTCTGTCCTAGAACAAGCAGCAATTCCAAGCCTTGAGGCCATGCTGCTGAGAACGCAGCTGCGTTGGGCAGCTCACGGCTCCAGGATGAAGAACTCCTGCCTGCCTAAGATTATGCTCTATGGGCAACTTGCCACTGGCTATCGCAAGAGAGGAGCCCCGAAGAGGATAACTGTTGTAACCCAATGACATCTTCTGAAACTTACTTCATATGCACAACAACCATGTAGAATTTATTTTCAGTCATAACAATGGTCTTGTAGCTCCACAGCAACTTTTTTCCCTTTCCCTAACTTAGTAATCATGTCTTTTGCCCTTGGCACACACTCTTCAATGAAAATCCAGGACTACTCTGCTAACATGATGTGTCATTTGAAAATAGAACCTGATTATCACGAGCTTCTAGGTAAAAATGACTAAAATGTTTGGGAGAGCAAGACCTTTGTAAATTGTATTACTAACCACAGAATCACATCACCAAAGGCTCAGCATTTCTACAAGGGGGATGTGACTCATCACTGCTTTTCACATTGTCATTTGTCCTCTGCTTACGTTCTGATTTTTCCCTAGTGAGGTAAGGTGGGGGTGGGGAATAGCATTTTGGAAAGAATCACAATTAAACATAAAAGTAGGAAAATCACCAGAAGAATACATTACAAAGGACTCTAACCACTCGTCTAAGTACCCATGCTTACTTCTTACAGACTTCTCATATAGCAGCTTCTCTTTGGAGAGTGCTACTTCCTCTGCACTGATTTATGCCAGTATTCTCTTTTATTGGGAACAGAGCAGCTGATGCAAATAAACCACCAGAAATCACTAGGTTACATGAAAAATAAAACTAGGCATCTTTTAAGCCTACACTGCATTACCCATTTTAGTTATTATTCAGTGTAACTTTTTAAATCTTACTCATACAGGTTATAAAAAAGAAATAAAAAAGAAAGTAGGCAGCTACTGAATTGAGCTATGCCTTCCTACAGGTTTGCTAAAACAACCATGGAGATCCTAATGATAGCTTATAAAACAATGAGAGGCTCACTGCAGATGATAAGTAATTAAAAACCACATGCCAACAGAATACTAATGATTCCACCTAAGTGTCAAGAGTTATTTCCCAGTTGTTCATCATGCTGCTGTTCTATATTGATGAGAAAAATACATGAGACATTAAAACTATCTGGGAAGGGAGAGGAGAACTAATAGTTGAGCTCATTTAGTTCGTGCTAATACTGAATCTGTTTTTCCCAGCACTGACAGTAAGCTATGACAACCCACTCTCTCATTCTATTAATGACACTGTTACTTAGGGGTAGTAATGTTTTTTCTATCTCCTCACCTCTAGTAGATTAACCTTCTGTTGAAATGCTGACAATGTCATAGGTCAGCCAGGGCTGAACTGCACACAACTTGCAAATTCTAACCTGGTGTTCAAATTCCCTTTGGAAAATAAGTCTTTTACTTCTGAATTTGCATAATGCTGTTTAAAAAGGAAAATAAAAAAATATTTTCTAACTATGGGACCAGCAAAGTCAGCAGCTTGAGCCTTATCAAACTCTGCCAAGTTTAAATTCTACTCTCAGAAAAACTGTGCCGTCATTCAGAAAAAGAACAATCCCAAATCAGAAGTATGTCCCTAGTTTAGAAAACATTTTAACTGAAGCATTTACTGTCAAAAGCTTAAGTTGAGGAAAGACTTAGAGCACACGCTTAAATGTGTCCCTTAGATTCATGGTTCAGTAACTGCCTCAAGAATCTCAAGCTTAAGCAGAAGCTTACATTTGTCTTGAGACAAAGTCCCTGGAGTTCATTACTGTCAATGGAACATGCTGCATAAAGGCATGGTAGTGCTCCAAGGCCTGCAGCAAAACTCCAGCTGACTTGCCAGCAAGCAGGATTTCACATGCAAACACCACAAATGCTTCTGTAAATGCTTAACTTTCTCCATGAAATATTGTTACTGAAATCTAGGTCTGTTCATTCTTCTAAAGCTTAGATAAATATCAGCAAATGTAGGCTTGAAGATAAGCTATCTAACATGTTAGGAAAACCTTTCCTTTCTGTAGTTTGTACTGTGGAAACGAGACTCAGAGAAGTGGCAGCAATTCCTTGCATAGACAGCAGGTTGGGACCCCATCCCTGGAGGCATTCAAGGTGAGGCTTGTCAGGGCTCTGGGCAATGGGATGTCCCTGCCCACTGCAGGGGGGTTGGACTAGATGACCTCCAGAGGTCCCTTCCAACCCAAACCATTCTAGGGTTCTATGAAATCACTTTTGCAAACAGTAGAACAGCATTTTTATCACTAATGTTTCACCAGTAATCTCTGAGGTGAACTTCATTTTGCTGCAGAGTCAGAGCACTAAGTGCAATTTCTATGTTACTGTTTGAAAGGGTTTTTTATGTTGACTAACTTCCAAGGGAATTTCATTGGCAGTGAAGAAAATGCTTCCAAGAAGTCCACCCCTCAGGATGAACATCGATTTAAGTGGTGTAATGGCTATTGTCACCTCTTTGTTCTGACCCATATGTAGGAATTTGCCACCACTCAGTGTAAGTGACCATGCCCCTGCCAACCTGATCATGAAAATGGCTCACATTAAAAATTACTTTCCTAAAACCCCAAAACCAATTAAACCACACTAAAACCATGTAAAATCAAGAGAGAAGAACACAGAAAGGTCTTAGATGCTAAATTATTTCACTGTCCATTTTTAACACTATGCCAATATTCTCAAGAGTACAAAAGTGGTTTTCTTTGAGAAAACACATATCTAGATCCTGCATCAATTGTTTATATCTATAGGCCAAACAATATAGCTAAAGTATGATAACCATATAAATATTTGTTAGAAAAACTGTAATTTAAAAAAATAATCAAAAAGAAGACTCTTCCTAAAATGTCAACAAAGAAAATAAAATTCAGCTATGAAATATTATTTTCCATATTATTTTGTCATTTAACAGATACATGTCATTATCATTAAGAGTGAGGCAGGAACTTGGTCTGAAAGCTGTTGGTCTGATCTCTCAACTGAATACACAAGGTTTCCAAGGAGCTAAAATTCTAAATCTTTCCATTCTCCAGCCCTAGCATGTGTCTTTCTGGCTATATACTGACACTGCACTACTCCAGTACTTCCACAGCAATGCTCAAGATCAACAGCACACTGGGATACAGGTTTATCTCACCTCCAAAACCATCAGGCACATATGTTTTAAGCACAATGTTGCAGAAGACTGTAGGAAGGGAGAGTGGTTTGTTGCCTTCATTCCGAAGGGAAATGTGTCTGTAACCTGCTTGCAGACCATCCAGAGGCAGGATCCTCTGACCAATCAGCTTGTTATTGTCATCGTACACAGCTATTCTCAGGACAGCAAGATCAGGAAGAATAACCTGGAAAGCCATAAAATGAAGAAATTCAATGACTCTAATACAGTAGCACCCTCCTTGCCTCCCATGTTTGTGCCATTCACTTTGTATGCCAGAAAGAGACTATCATCACTGGAAGATAAGGTCATTCCCTGCAAACTGCACAATTTTAAGATCAATTTCTCCTAGGAAAGCTTTTTTCCCCTCTCCTAAAAATGGGTAGATTTCAGAAGTTGCAAATCCTACACTAACTATATATCTTGCATATTTAGTTTTCATTGCTGAAGACTGGTGACGTTGGCAGGTAAATACTATGTGGGAAATGAGAGATACAGTGGCAAAAGAAGGGTAGATAGTGCTGAATCAGGAGGAATTATGAGAGAAAGATGGGATTTAGGATGTATCCAAAAGGGCAGTGAAGAAGGGAAAGAATGGAAGTGCAAGCTGATGGGGGTGTATGCTGAACTGTGGGTTCTGCAAAGAGAAGGAGCAGACAGAGGAGGGCAGGACAGGGTGGGAGCCCTGCTGGAAGGGCATGCTGCCAGCACAAGTGGGTGTGCTGTACTCAAAACATGAAGGGTACAAGGTATGCATGGTGGGCAGGGATGCTGCCAGCTGTCTGCATCTGTCAGTTCTAATCTGAAGTGACCAAAACAGTTACAAAAAAATCCTCTGCCCTCTCTGGAACAAAGGTGCTGCTTCTGTGCATGGAGCAGTGAGGAGAAGACAGTCTAACAGAGACGTGCAGCTTCTCTGACAGCCTGTCTCAACTGCATGCTGAGAAATGTCTTCCCACTCCTCTATTCATCAATGCTTATGGGACAAAAGGGAAGAGCTAAGAAAACTGCATCTACTATCTGCCTGAAATTTTCCCCCTTACACTTTTGTATTCAAGTCACGGAGGGCACAAAGCCTTTTGGTCTCTGAGAGATTCTGGTCTCTGAACCCACCTGAGCTATTCACAGATATCCTGTTCTACTTGATTATAATTTAGCACTCCCAGCACAGATTACCACCAGAACTGCCCCCATCCTCCCTCTTCTACAACACAGTGACAACACAGAACTTGGATTAGAATGACTGAAGCTTTATTTTAGTCAAAATAAAAACAAGAAAACATGACAGAAGAACAATCAAACACATTACCTGAGAGCAAGTGTGTAAGACTAAACCTCAGCTTGAGGAGAACACTGTAATCCAAACAGGCTAGGTAAGATCTATCCTCTACTGGCCACAGGACAGCACATCTTTCATTACATGATGGGCTCAGATAGGGAGCAGGAGCGGGGAATAAGCAGTTTATCATTCCCTCTCTGTGGTATCCTGGTAGGCAATTCCACCCTCATGACAATATAGCACTGTGCACCCCCTGTTCTTTCACGTCCTCCAACAAGAGAAATTGTTCCTGCTATGTTTATACCTCTTATCTGCTTGGTCCTCAATATGTATGTTGATTGCAATGCTAAGCCTGATATGATAAGAGTCTACAATGAAAAAAAATCCTATCCTGGCTGACTTAGGAGTTAATTCAAGAAAATGTGCAACCATGTAATTGTTCATTGCAGAGTAGAGAAGGTCCAAGGAATGTTGGCATTAGTCACTGTACCCATGCCACAATACACAAGACTTTCCTTTGAGACTGAAGCTGTGTGTACCCTGCAGTTTTGGGGCCTTTTGATGTAAGAAGACAGAAAGTAGCAGATGCTGGCCATATGGCCAGCAAGCCATGGGCAGCATGATTGCCTGTCATTGTACCTAAGCATCTTCCCTGTGCCTCCTCATATACAGAGAAAAGCACTTGAAGTCACCTTCATTCCAGAATAGATTTTGAGTCCAGAAAAACCATTTGGATTACCTACGTTTCTATTAAAAACTGTTAAGAAAGCAGATTATGTGTGTAATATACCCAAAGTGTGAAGTGTTATCAGCACTCAGCAAAGTCTGTCACTTTGGAATAAAAGAGAAACAATTTTGCATGACAACAAAACAGGTGTAAGCAAAACAGATGTTGTTCAAAGACAGCACCACTAACACATGTAGGTCTAGATGAAACTTCTGCTGACAGAAAAATAAAGAAAAAGAAATGTATATATGTGGATCATATATATAAAGACTGAGAAATAAGAACTGAACATGGACGATTGAGCTCTCTTTAAATCCCCCATACCAAGAAAAAAAGGTTTGCTTTTTTTTTGTTATTAAAAAAATAAAAATAAAGAAAAAGGTACATGATGCACATGGACTACTGAAGGAGGGAGCTGGCAACACGTCTGAGGAACACAGCACCCTTCCAACTTTTTTCCATGTAATAACATTGACCTTAGCTTTGGATGCAGCATCTCACCTGCCCTCTGGGCTGAAGGAACAGTGCAAGATAGCAGCCACTGCCAGGGCAGGGAAGAAGAAATCTCCAAGGAATGATGGTGTCCATCAGCGGGGGCTCATTCTGAGCAGACTGCATACCTTGAACACAGGCATGGCCACGGAGGAGGTGGCTACCTCCAAGTGGCAGGAGGAAGCAAAGGGGAGGGAAAAGCCAAACAGAAACAAACAAAAAAAAAAAATCATGTGACAGCTACAGAGGTTATCCATTAGAAAACCAAAACAAAGCAAAATTAAAAAAAGAAAACAAACAACAAAAAAACCAAACAACCTCTTGAAAGCTTATTTCAGCTTTAGATTGTTTACTGTAGTAAAAAAGAAACCCTACAAACCCTTTTTTTTCCTGGGAGCAGTTCATGTCAGCAGGCAGACTGAAGCAGGGAGGGGTGACTCGAGTGAGCAGAGGATGCTCATGTGCAAAAAAAGGGCTGACAACCACAACCTGTGCTTTGTACATATCCTACCTTTCGAAAGACAAATGATTCCTCATTGTAAACAGGGTTCAGACCATTGTTCATCACCATGCGAGTTCGAAATTCTTTCCGTATCGTGTCCGTGGGCAAACCATACATATCCACTTCTACATACGTACCAATTTTCTTGTCTGATAAGAACTGACCAGATATCACCTGCAACATCAGAACAGAGCACTCAGGAAGAGCAGTGCAGACAGCAGAAGGACTAAAATGCTGGAAATATCAATTTATTTTTTCTTTATTGACAGCAGTCTGAAAAATGCTTTCTATAGAACAGATCACAGAATCATTAAGGTTGGGAGAGACCTCTAAGATCATCAAGTCCAAACATCTTCCTATCACTAACATGCCACTAAACCATGGGCCCAAGTAGAACATCTATATGTTTCTTAAACCCCTCCAGGGATGGTGACTCCAGCACCTCCCTGGGCAGCCTGGGCCAAGACTTAACAATGCTTTCACAGAATCACAGAACATTCATGGCTGGAAATGACCTCTAAGATCACCGAGTCCAACTAAAAAAGACCAAAACCAACCAAATAAAAAAACACCAAACAAAACCAAACCACACAAGCCCTGCCCTCACTAGAGCATGTCCTGGAGCACCACATCTACATGTTTCTTAAACACCCCCAGGGATGGAGACTCAACCACCTCCCTGGGAAGGCTGTTCCAGTGCCTCACCACTCTTTCTGTAAAGAATTTCTTCCTAATATCCAGTCTAACCCCACCCTGTCTCAACTTCAAACCATTCCCTCTGGTTCTGTCATTAGTTACTAAGGAGAAGAGACCAACCCCCACCTCTCTACAACCTCCTTTCAGGTAGTTGTAGAGGGCAATGAGGTCCCCCCTCAGCCTCCTCTTGTCCAGACTAAACATGCCCAGCTCCCTCAGCCTTTCCTCATATGGCTTGTGAAGAGATTCCCCCTGACCTCCAATCTAAACCTCCTCTGGTGCAGCTTGAGGCCATTTCCTCTTGTCCTCTCACTGTTAACCCAGGAAAAGAGACCTACCCCCCATCTCACTCCAACCTCCTTTCAGGTAGTGGTAAAGAGCAATAAGGTATCCCCTGAGTCTCCTCTTCTCCAGACTAAACAACACCAGTTCCCTCAGCTGCTCCTCATAAGACTTATTCTCTAGAGCCCTCACTAGCTTCATTGCCCTTCTATTTATCTTATCATATAAAATATTTACATTTAGTGCTAAAATTGCACTTCTTTAGAAAAGCCTTTGTGATAACAGCTTACATACATCCTTAAATTGAAAACATTGCACTATGTTATTAACAATTAAACATCAGTCAGGCCAATCTGCCAATGTCCCACAGATGTGTTCACTGTATTACTGAAAAACTGAACCAGACAACTAGATTGGACAGTGCTGTTCTGCAACTTTAAACCTCCTATTTAGAAGCACAGTGAGAAGTGATGTTTGTGTAATTTCATACTGTCCATAGAAATGAACTTCAGTCATTTATTTATTTGTGAAGGCTGATGTAATTCAGAAGGAGTATGAGATGGGTTAAAATTCAGTCATAATGTAATAAAAAGCCATTTCTAATTCTATCATATTGCACACAAATCAAGTAAACACAGATGTCTTAGCCAGCAATAAAAAACCCCACAAAACAACAGAAGCAACTGGACGAAATCANTTCCAGGGGAGGCCTCCCCAGGGCACAGGAGAGGGGAGAAGAACCTCTCTGGCTCTGCTGGCCACGCTCCTCTTAATGCATCCTAGGATGCCATTGGCCTCTTGGCCACAAGGGCACATTGCTGCCTCATGGGCATCCTCCTAGCCACCAGCACTCCTAGAGCTTTTTCCCCAGGGCTGTTCTCCAACACATCAGTTCCCAGTCTGTACTGATCCATGGGGTTGTTCTTTCCTAGATGCAGTACCTTACACCTCCCCTTGTTAAATTTCATTAAGTTTCTCCCTGCCCATCTCTCTCTAGCCTGTCCAGGTCATGCTGAAATCCACACAATCCAAACTCATTTTCTGTAGATATCCTATTTCTGTTGACATTTAGAAGTGATTTTGGATGTGATAAGCTGACAGAAGTTTGTCTGTTGCTGTTTTACCTGTACAGAACATGTTGCAGCAATTACACCATCTACAGGAGTTTCAGAGAAAGGGTCGAATGTTCGATCTGGTCGTCGCATGAAATCTGGTTTAAGCAGGTACCTTATTTCAAGAAAAAGAAGAAAAGTATTTTTGTGTGGAAATTAAATTTGTGTTAAATACAAATTCAATGGATGATCTAGCTTTAAACAATTTTCCTACAGCTCTGTAAAATACAGACTACCATTCTAGCTGCAAACGTGAGGAAGTTAAAAGGAATATTATTATGGTTGTCTAGAATACAGTTACATGTTAATCTTAATGTTTAATTATCAGCTACTGAGAGGTGAAATCAACCCTAGATTTCAAGGTGAAAATAAACATAATATCATCAAGGACATTTCAAAATAATTTAATAATAGTTTTGAAAAATACAGTCCATTATCATATAACAAAAAAGGAGATGCTCTCATTTGTTTTAATTCTTTAACACTTTGGAAAAAACACAAAGGCATTCTTCAATTTTATTTTTTTTTTATTAAAGCAGTTCCATAGAGTTAAGGCTCATGCAATAAATTTCAGCTTCAAGCTAATTTTTTCATCTCAGTTCTAAAACCTTGGGGGAAACAGCTGATAATGTCAGTGCTGACAGATTGTTAATTATAGTACCGTGAAAAGTACTACCATAGGAGCATTACAATACATCCCTGAGGACCACAGACTGGATCAACATATCAATGAAGCCAATATGTGCTCTGATGAACCAAAACCCATGGATTCTGCCATCAAAATGAACCAGCAGTTGATCATGGAAATGCAGTGTGACACATGACAGGGATTCTCTTCCATTGGTGGAAAAAATCATGTAGCTGGAGTCATCTTGCTAATTCTGCAGCCCTGACAGACAACAGCTGCGAGGATTTTTTTATCCACCTTCAGTCTCTCTAGTGAATCACAACATTATAAAGGCCTAGATAAAAAATGCTGGAAAAATTACAATTGAAAGAATGTCAATATTTTCTCCCATTTTTTCATCATTTGGTTTCTGTTCAGGGAAGTAATCTTCCTGTATTTCTTACATTATAAATGTCTCTGATTTAATAGTATTTCATAAATTTCAGAAGGTTATGGGCAGACAGGAACTATGAAAAACATCCTTAGCTTCTGCTTCCAGTCAGCTGAAATAAAAAATGCTGAAGCTAGAGTGACTGGGTCTTGTTTCACCAGCAGGAAAACTGTAAACTGGAGAAAAAAGGAGTACAGACAGAAGGAAATGCCATTTTTATTTTTCATTACCATGTGTGTTCTCTGTGACTGAAAGAGAACCTCACACATAATGCATATAAAAACATTACCACTATATTACCATGCATTACCACTATATTACTGTACTACCAGAAGACTGTCATATGAATCAAGGAATTTAGTTGATACCCCATAGAATCTGGGAAGAGTAAATAGGTNCACCAGGGGCCACAGGAGACCTCAAGTGATTTTCAAACTGTGCCTGACCTGTCCAGGTAAATTGGGCAATTCTGTGAACTGTGCAATCAATCTCCATTCTGAGGGGTATCTTCAAAGAAAGACTGAGAACAGAAGCTGAAGATGTATTTAAATAACTAACTGTGTATGGTATTCATGCTCTTCTCAATTTGCACACAAGCCTTTTCTATCTCATCTTTAAAAACTGGGCATAATTAAAAAGTATATTCATTAGAAGAGCTCCTTGCAGGGGATAATTCTCCCTGAATTCTGCTGATTTCTACTCTTCACCTAGCCTTCCATTTTTTCTTTTGTAACACATAATTAATAGTGACAAATTTTTATGAAAGCCATAGTAAAGGATTCTGATAGACATTGACAAGAGTTTAAATCAAATCACTCACCCGCATGATCCATTATATTCAAATTTTCCTTGATTCAACTGCATTGCTAAATCTGTCAAGAGAGAAAAAATTTACTATCTTTCTTTCTGAAAATGCATATCATGGACAATCCTTTTTATAAAAGAAAAGAAGACTGTGCAGAATAACTGATTTAAAGAAAAATTAAATTTAATGCATATAAACCACACACATCTAAGGAATAAAAGAAAGCAAAAGAAAAACTTCAAATTTCTTCACAGTAGCAAAATCTTTACAAATGAGATTGAAGTCTATGCTGTGCTTAGAAAACAATCTCTCCCTGAATTCAAACTCAACCAGTAGGCAGAGAAACATCAGACTGTGGTCATGTTAAGTGCCTGCGATGGGATTTCCATCTTAACTTTTGGTATCTATATCCTGATGTCTCCATTTCTGCTAGTGATCTAGAATCACTTTGAATAACGCAGGGATACAGACACATTAACAGTGCAACTAATCTCAGTCTAAGGCAGACATAGAAATTATATGCTAGATGAGACATCCCAGAAGTATGTGTTTCTCTGTGATGACCACAGATAACTACCTCTGACAAAGCTACCTGTATCCTGATGTCTTAAAGAAGGCAAGATGAATATCACACTTGTTTTCTACAGGCTTAATTGAATAAAATACCACAACCCCCCCCAACCCACTCCACAAAGGTCACAGCAGCATTGCTTAGTTTCAACATTTAAAGAATCTGAGTTTTATTCAATGCATTATTACAGCACTTATATACAGAGAGTAAGCATATAATAAACCTCTTCCCTTCCAGCCCTCTCCCAAACTTTGTAACAAATAAAATGTTTTCTTGCAGATTTCCAATTACACTAGAATACTCACACCTTCACTGAACAGGAACAATAGAGGAGATTGAGGGGAGACCTCATTGCTCTCTATAACTACCTGAAGGGAGGTTGTAGAGAGGCAGGGACTGGTCTGTTCTCCCTAGTGGAGAGTGATAGGACAAGGGGAAATGGATGGAAATTGTGCCAGGGGAGGTTCAGGGTAGGCATTAGGAGAAATTTATTTGCTGCAAGGGTTGTCAGCCATTGGAACAGGCTGCCCAGGGAGGTGCTTGAGTCACCATCCCTGGAGGTGTTTAAGAGACAGGTAGATGTTGCATTGGGGGTCATCGTTTAGCAGGTTGATAGGGCTAGGACAAAGGCTGGACTTGATGATCTTCAAGGTCTCTTCCAGCTGTAACTGTTCTATGATTCTATGATAATATATCTCCTCTTAGTCTATGCCTTGGAGAAGCATTAACATTCCCTGGCATCGCTCTGTCAGCTGGGATCTCAGACCCCATTCTCTGATGCTGAACACATGACTCTTTAACACTTCACAGTAACTGGTCTAGAAACACCTTCAGCACATAGTCATTCCTCTTTACCATCTGAATTTGTACACTCAGTCTTTGCTTTGCAGACATGCACCCAACTGGGTCAAAGCTGTGTTTTGTGAAAGCAGTGATTTCCCTGTAATTAATACTTTTTATAGTAAAATATTTGAGAAGTTACAGTACTTTTATTTTCTCATGAAAGGGAACTAAATTTTCCTTCTGTGTATGACATTTTTATTGCTGCTTGTCTTACGCTCCCGTAATTCCACCCCACTGTATTATTTAGCCATATGTCTCATTCCTCAACAAATGCCAGAAGCAAATCCATTTCATCTGTTTGAGAGCTACTGCCCAAGCCATTCTTTAGGATTGAGGTTCCCTGGTCGTTGCTGCCTACCTGGGGTCTGATAGTTGAGTGAGACCATCTGGCAGCCAGCGTTCCAGAAAATTTGAGGCATGTAATTACTGGAATCCACTCGGCCTCCCTTTGGGTATATCCGACTCATTTGTCGTTTGTTATAACTGTGTAATACATCAAGGAAAATGAAATAAAAACATCATAGAAATGTATGGTCATATTCTGGTATCTTCAAGATTTCTTACATTAATTTAAACTGTTTCTCATCCTATGAGCTACCTTCCCTTTTCCTTTAGAGATGTGGAACACTGAATCTAGAAAGGTAGACTTGTTTATTTGTAGCATTAGTAGAGAAGTAGGGTGAGGAGGTGAAAGGATACTTCACAAACTCAATGGCATGGGTCTTCAAATACCCTAGTCCAACTGATTCATTGAAAGAGGACATATTATGATGAATATTACGTTCTAGAAAGAAAAGATAAGAAATTTTAAAACACTTGACACAATTCAAAATCATGCACTACACATAATAGCAAAACATAGCAAATTCTGGTCTGTTTCCCCATTATCTGTCACTCATAGAATCAAGTAATACTGAAGAGTTATTTCAGAATATTTCTGATGATTTTTTGTTTCACTTCCTAGGAAATCAACAAAACATTCATCGTTTGTTTAGGACAAAATTGTTATTCAGAGCCTGTGTTCTGTGGCTACACAAGGCAAAACATCATGATAAATGGTCTAGTGTGCAATATGAAAGCATCAGTGAACTGCTGACCACTGTGACAATCATGTTCACCTTTCTTTACAGACAGAGAAACTCAAGAATAATCAACCTCAACAGCTTCCTATTTTCTCAGTAATTTAGTGACTCCCTGTGGATGACCAATGGAATAACATGATACCTTTACATTCAAGGAAACAGAGATCTAGACATATACTGATGATGCTCATTAAAGTAGAAAGGTCTTAGGCCATTTCTAAACTCGGGAAATGCAGAAATTAAAGAAAAATACCTAGAATAAGCAAACACTTTTATTTCATTCACCCTTTAATGTTACCTTCTGCTACATCGAAACCTTGAAATTTTACAGGTTGAGCATAGTTGACCATTGTTGATAAATATGGATGTATATTGGTTGTGGCACCTACATATTTGTAAGATGCCATCCACGCTTGTTCATCTTCAACAGTTACTAAACCCTGAAAACAGATGAAAAAGAATAATCACTATTTGGGTGTGCACATGCTGTTGCTGGAATTTTCACCTGATACAAAATTATACCCAAATCTGCTGAAAGTTAAAGGAATTGCAAATTAATACAAGGAAAATGGAAATTTCATTTCACCAATTAAGGTTTCTTTTCTTAGTGATACATGCACCAAACACTCTCAATGTTACAGGATGCATGCAAGAGGACTGATGAGAGAAAAAATCCTAAGCAGTGGTTAAATATTACATGATGTTAGTAACTTTGGGATAGAAGATTAATATTACAACAGGTTGAACAGTGGTGGGAGATAATGATCTATAAATTCCTAAGAACTGTGAGATAATATACATCTTCTGATAGCAACTGTGGTGGGGTAATGCTTATTTAGTACTTTCTCAATATCAAAACAGAGAGAGGTCCAGTTGCTACTCTTTAGTAATAAAAATAGACCAAAATATAGGGATAATAACATTCTTTGGATGGATGTCAAGACCAACAAGAGACACAGTACCAAGCTTATTCCTAGCCACTTAAAAGGATAAAAATCTGAATCCATCAAATCACATAATAATGCACTTAGATTTATAAGAGAACTTCAAAAGCTTTCTACAAGCATCTCATCTGCTAGAAACCTACAATAAGAACTTCTCATACAGATCTACCTGTCCAACTTTTCCCCTTCCCTAAACCAGTTTGAAACACATTCTTTTCACTAAAAGAAAGAAAGAAAGAAAAAGAAAGATCTCTGTCGATACAGGCAAACTCCCCAAGTCTTACTGTGCATGGCATTTTTCACACACACATTTTTGCTTGTTCTCCTAGGTCAAAACTTGTTAGTAGAGTTCAAAATGAACTATGGCCAAATTGACTCAAAGGAACTAATCCTTTCCAGTGTCTTCTTTTTTGGAAGGCAAATAATTCTGGAAGAATTGACCATCCATCTTCTAAAATCCAGGCTCCTTCAATGTGCCTCTTGCTGACTGCTCAGAATTGCTAATCATATTTTACTGTCTTTTACTATTACTATTATGTCTAAGTAATGAATCACAATGAAAAAGAAGTCCAAGGGGATTAGGGATGCCTTAGTGCCAAGGCAATAGTACCCTGCAGACTATAGCTGTATGACTGTTTTACTAACACAATACCTCTAAGATAATGTTCTAAGACAATCTCCTGGTGCTTGATTTTATCTTATTTACTTGCAGATCCATGGGCTCAAAAGCTGCAGTGTTCACAACTTTAAAACTCTGAATTAGAAATGGGTAAGGATGGAATATTTCTTAAAGCCTATGGAAACAAAGGAATGGTTGCAACAGCACATGACTCTTTTAGAAACTAGAGAAAACAATGAGGAATAGTTAATGTCTCTACATTATTTACACCTCCCCACCCCTCAAGAAAAGAAGCAAAACCCACTTAGAAAACAACATAGACTGAAACAAAGTGTGGTTAGGAACAGGAGCAGCTTTAACAAGAGAAGAGAAGGAGGAAGAGAGCAGGAGGAGGTGGGAAGAGTCTTACAGAAGGGATTCCTGGGAGAAGATAAATGCAGAAGTCCCAAGGGAAAGCAGAAGGAAGAAAAAGAAAGAGGAAAACAAAGTGCAGTCAGGGTAAGGGAAGAGGGGTGGGGGGAGGAAGAGGCAGGGGTGACACATCTCAAGACCATTAAAAGAACTGCTGTTTCACGTGCATGAGATTGAGATCAGACACTTCTAAGCAGGCAAAAGTCATGCACTCCTCTCTTTACCCAAATCTTCTGATAGCCCTAACCCCTGTATAAAAGTACAGCAGAAAATATCCTGGAGGACAAAAGGATGTAAAGTCACTTTCAAAACTACTATGTAGGTGGAGTGAAACTGAGAATAAAATTGTTAATTCACTAAGAATGTATGGTAAGTAAAATGTATGTTATAAATAAAGCAATAAAACAAACTACATAACATCCTGTGTGTCACCTTTTTATTGTTTTCTTGCTCAGAATCTTCAACAGCCTAAGGGAAAAAAATATATAAACATTACCCAAAGAAAAAGCAATAGGAAACACTCACAGTAAGGAAAAAAAAAATCCTCACTAAGTTAATGCATTTGACAAAATATATACCCTTTTCTACCTTCCTCTGTGGCTCATCTATCCCATACACTTGCATAAATTTGCAGATTCTTTCAAATTTGGGTACACAAGGAACAGGAGGGAGGATGTCATACAGTTAAGTCCAAAACAAAGCTATCACTACATAGGAGAAATTTCAGATGGAAGAGGAAGTTTCAGAGAAGGATGAAAGGATGATGCACCCAGACAACACAAAAGATCATCTGATCTGGATATGCAACCTGCTCTGAAAACCTAAGGGTTAAGAGTGCAGCAAACTGTGCTTTGCAAGCCTGCCTTTGGAGAAGGCCTAGCTCAAGCTGTTATTTGCAATGGGACAGTCTGTTGTCTGTCTTCAATTACAAGCTGCCACCATAGAGAATCTTCGACAGATAAATGTTGACTTGGCTCTGAATCTACATTCCTGAAGAAGAAAGATGGAGTCACTGATCAGCAAAGAAGCAGAGAAGTTATCCAAGGGCATGTGCTGAGAATGAGTGACTAATCTGAAACAAACAAACAAAAAACCAACCAGCCGAAAAACCAAAGAAACACAGAAAAACAACAACAAAAATCCAAACCAAACTCCAAAACACTCAGGAAGTTAAGGATCAGCTGACTTAGTAAGTAAAACCAGCCCTAAAGTGAGGAGAGGAAGTTGAATGATATTTCAGTGGAATGATTCATAAGAGTCCTGAAGAAGCAAAGATGTTGATCTGAAGAGATACCAAGAAGGCAGATGTGCTGTTTTGGTGATACTGCTAGAAGGATACTGCCAAGGGCAATCTGTGCTATGAAAGATTCTCCATACCTATACTTCTATCTGGAGTAAGATTCAGAGGTATCCAGCCAGGAGAGAAGTGGTCAAAATACTTAAGTGACAGAGGACAATGACCTGATAAGGTACCTTAGCACTCACATGGGTAGTTTTTCTCTGTAGCAAGCAGCTGTAATACTTTCAGTGACAGGCAAACTTAGCTCTGAATTCTAATATTCTGTATTTAATAACTGTCAAGCAATATTCAAGTTACTGAGCAGACTGGTAGAATGTACTAAACCAGTTATGAGTAGAATGAAGGGGACTCTTACCCTGCCTGCCAGCTGGCACTCTGGTATAGCCCCACTGCCATACCACCCCACTGGGGAATGATCATCTTAGCTATTTTGCCTTCACTGCAGTAGGCAGAAGAGAGAATCTAAGAGGTAACAATAAAAAATGACTCAGGGAATCCCTGGAACAAAGACACAGGATGTAGCCTTGCAAAAAACCACTGCTCTGTGAGGAAGCTGATACTCTACCTCAGATTAGGGCTTGGCAACCAAGTTGTAGAGTAAAATATCAAGAGACAGCTTCAGGCTTACTGTCTTTAATTAGTATTTTTGATCAAATCCTCCACTTGTATCCTGTTTATCTACATACTGATTCTGTTTCCTCAATGAGTATTCTGCCTGAACAAGCAGGCAGAATTTTCAGCTATAAAACTTCATGTTCTTATGAGCCTAAAGGTTAGAAATCTGACGAAGATCTTGTGTTTGACTCTTCTGCAACATGTGTTGTGATGCTTCCATAGAACAGAGTATCTTTTATACCCACCTCCACAAAAAACATCCAAAGAAATACATATAAGAAGCAATCCCACCTTTTTGACACTGATGGCAACAGCTTCTTTTTGACTGTAATCATCTACAAGGTCACTTCCAAATTTGTACTCTGGATGAGCTTCTTCTTCCTGGTCAGCTGCAAAGAAAAGGAAAAGGATCAGTGCAAAAATCACAGCAATGCTGCTTTTGTGAGAGACATGAAACAACTGACAGTTGAATACACAGGCTTGGTTTTGGTAATATTTTTTTAAAAGGAATAAAATCCAAGGTATTAGGTTTCCAAGCATTGATAATAAATTACAGCTAAGGCCCGAGATTCTTACAGCTTTAACATGGTTAACAAGAGAAATTTTATTTACTGAGGGAATCAGTAATTTGCTTAACAAAAGTGTAAAAAAGCCCAATAGGCTTGGAGAAATAACATGAAGTGAGGACAAAGTTCTTTATTTAAAGATGTAAAAAGTTGCTGATATCCAGGCTTCTCATGCATTATTAGAGCTTCTTTATGTACCCCTACTAGAGGGAATAATTTTCATTTGCTTTTAAGGTGATTTTCCATTAGAACTCAGTGTACTCAAAGAAGCTTAAAAGGCCTCTTACAAACACAAAATCATTAATCACATTATTTATATGGATTTAAACAATAATTTTAGAAATACCCATTTGAGCCTCTTGGCAGCCTAGCACATAATTAATAGCACAGCACAATAAGAGCACTATGAGAAATAAGCATTCCAATGGAAATCAACCTGCAAAACAGCAGAATCTCCTCTGTGCTCCTTGGTCACCTCTCTAAAAATCTGTTGTACTTCAGACTTTTTCTAGCATTGCAAGGACAGATACCAAGATTTGGATCAAAAAGAGTATCTTTCATGAGGACCTCTACTGATTGCAACAGCAGTGGCTTTGAGCTAGTAAAAATCCTCCCTGGAGAGGACCAAGAGGTAGGCTGAAGCTGGGATGCTCAGTATGACATGGGTCACAGGCCAGTACCTTGGTTAAGCCACTTGCAGACAATGTGTGATTTATCTCTCCTGAAAGTGGACATTTAAAACAGTCAAGGTGAATCACACACCAGATATGTCTGTTTGTTGACCATAAACACATTCCACATCACTGCTCAGATCTAGATGTTTACACTGAAGATATCTGAAGTTTGGCAAGAAATATCCTATTCCTCATTTTATCCTTATAAAGTAGAATGCAATAGTGGACACAAGTATTAAAAACAGTGATAAAATCTGTTTTCAAAGCAAGGGGAACAGCTTCCCAGTCTCTCTCACACAGACACACAGTGAAAATCTGACTTGGTTGCTGCTCCAATCTGACTTCTGAACTGTAAAGCACAAGTTAAATTTACCCCTAGTACCACCAACTGAGCTCACATTCCTACCACAGCCTGCCACAGAGCCAGAAGCAGCTGTAGTATGTATCTTGAGATGAGATGATAAGGTTGAGGGTCTGTATAGAANTTCCAACCTGGCCATTCTATGATTCTATAAATGGTCCTGCACTGCTGCTGCCATAGGCTGCAGGCATGTGGGTAACATGCATACTACTAGCTGCTCATGCCAGACTCCTGATTTACAACAAGCAATGTTTGAGAGCCCTTCTCTTTGAAATCCTCACCACTTTCTATTTCTTCTTCGTTGTCATCCTCCAGGATATTCACAGGAGCAGCAGTTTCCCCAGCCTCCATCATCTTTTTCAGAGCATCAAGCTGTTCTGTTAATAAGAAAAGAAAAATAAATTAGTTACGACATGAATAGTTTGTAGCACAAAGAAATACCTAAGAACAGCCCTAAATAGTTCTCTGGTCCTGAGAACTACTTTTACTTATTGGATTCTCTAAGTTTTCAGTCAACAATAAAATTTCACAGACTAAAAGCATCATTAGACATACACTACTGTTAGATAAGAGAAGTGATCAGTAAGTGCTGTATCCAAAGCTCACTGAAGATAAGAAAGATATTTCCAGAGACTTCAAAGGTCTGTGGAGCAAACATACTACTTCTTCAAAGAATAAATAGACAGCTATCTCTTTGGTGCTTGACCTATGAAATGGAGGCAAAATGCTTGGAGTTTCAATTGTGTTTCCATGTGCATTTTAGTTAGATAGTATGAGCACAATCATGTCTGACTGAAGGCAATGGAGGGTCGGCATGCTTATCTTTGAATGGAGAAAGACCATGTTTAGCACAAGAGCCATAATGGAAACTAATATAGCAACATTATTATTACTGAAAGAAGATGAGTATCACAACTGGCAACAACAGCAAAGAAGAGCAATTTGAAATTCCATTTCACTTTATGCTTATCTGGAAAAACACAGCAATGCAAACATACTTGTGCAGGCAGAATTTACAAGAGATTCTATCTGAGTTATATTTTAGCTCATCCAGCAATCTGATAAAAGTTCCAGGATTAGATTTCTACATCTATCTGTGTCTCTGCTACATGCTGATATCGAGGTCTAAACTCTGGCACTCGCATGAAACACAAAGGCAAGCAAAGTGTCACTTACACATAATTCATATTCTTCCAACACTGATATACAAGCAATTTGGAGACTTTAGTAACAAAGTCTATTTGTATCTATCTGGACTTCTGTTTAACTTAATATTTGACAAGCTTACTTACTTTTTTCTACTTCAGGTTTCAGCCTTTTATTCTTTATGAGAATCTTTCTCTTGAGGTCATTAGGAGAAGGTAAGGCTTTACCTGGATCCAGCTGTAAAATAATTTAAAGAAAAGACTTAATAACAGCTATATGGCCTCACTGTGTCCCTAGTGGGGATTTTGACTTGAAGACAGCAATGGTAAGGAGCAGTGAACAAGCAGTGCCACCTCAGGCACAACCTGGGAGGTAGTGTGACTGGAGTTATATTGTCTTCATTGCTTCTTCCCTATCCCATAGGAAAGCTGTGCTCAGGTAAATATTTCTGGCTGAAGCCAGCACAGTTGTCTCCAGTCTATGCCATCCTCATCTGCACTGATCAAAACATCTCTCCCTCCCTCTTGCCTAGCAGTGGGCATGGATGTGATTCCTGAAGCTCTTTATCAGAGAACTTCCTACTTTCCCTCTCTTCCTGTGGTTCATTCACAGCCCAAGTTCCAGTTTAGCCTGTTATCAATTAATCTCTAAATAAGTCACCTTTTATGGTCCTTTCAAGCTGTAGTAATCCAAGTGAGACAGCACACACATACCTACAGAGTAGAAATGGGCTGGTACAGGTGCATGGAAATCTACCCAGTCCTTAATGAGGACTATTTTTGCCACTAAGGCTATAGGGTCACATCTTCAGTATTTGTGAAAGGCAAAATGCACGTTTCACAGACACAAGGAAGCACTACTAAAAGATTTGTTCCAGTTTGGGGAAAGAGAAAAAATCTTGAGAAAAAAGTACAAAATCGTCTGATTTAAGCCCCATTATATCATTGAGATTAACAAACAGTTTTGGGTACAGTAATCAGCACCCTCTCCACCTCAGATTTCCTAAGAATATTATACAGGGAGTTGGTGGTACAATGGACTTTAGTTTCCAGTGAACCACAAGTGATACAGGAGGAGAATATCTTTCCATGATTAGTAAAAATTCTGAGAATATTCAGGCATTTTTATCCTTAAATCCAACTCTGAGCTACACAGAAGCAGCATTCTAGATGAGGAAACAAAAGAACAAAGCACCACAACTTGAAACCACATAAAGGCAGCACAGAAGTCCAAATCAACCCAGCCCAACTCCGCAAGAATGGGTGCAGACTTCCTTGCAGAAGGGCAGTTATTATCCATAACCATCAGGCTAGCTCAGTCATGTGAGTTTCAGCACGTTGGATGAAGAGAAAATGCAATTGTTTCTGGGAGTGCTTGGGTTGTAATTCCACTAGATGTCAGTGCTGGAGAGCTCATGTATCCCCAGGCTTTCAGGATGCCAGTCTGCATCCCTAAGCAAGGGCATAGCTCGATGCCCATTTGGATAAATCTTTGCTTGTGCCATGTCACTCTTAAGTCTGCCCTCTTCAGTCAACTAGTCAACATACCAGAAACCATGCACTCAAAATATACATTTCAAACTCCTCCTGCCATCTCTGCAACATCTGCTTTGTGAGTAGCTGGGGACTGAATTCACCCATGAGGAAGAATGGACACAAAATGAAGGAGGTTCTGTAGTTCTACAGAGCACAGGTAGCTGAAGCTAAATACCAGGCCTTGAGGTAGCAGCAGGGCAGCCTTTGATCAGCTCTATTTTAGGCTTCCTAGAAGCTGTCGTTCGTGAGGAATATGGCAAGGTGCTACATACATTCCAGGGGAACAAACAGATAGAGTTCTCTGGGATGCACTTTCCAGAGCAGAAGCTTGCTATTCACCAAGCCTTGTGCATTGCTGCCCCTGCAACATGCAAGTAAAGCTAAGAAAAGCACAGCTCTAGAGATGATAATGCCAGGAGGCCCCTTTGCTGGGGTCACACAGACAGGAGATGAAGGGTGAGACAGAGTCCTCTTTGCCATGGTTCTCCACAGTGCTCTAAAGCATCTGCAGATTTTGGGTGGCTGCTGGCAGAGTGAGCATGTTGCTCAGAAGAGTAAGGAAGACGTGGAGGAGTATCTGCTAGCACTGAGTAACAAGCTCTTAAAGTCTTAAATACTGTGTGAAGGAGTGTCTGTGATTATCTCCTGCCACACAGGAGAGTGAAGTGCATGCAGATTACAGTGCACTTGATAGTCCAAATGAGACTGCAGGAAACCCTTCCTGCTTAATTTAATTCTTAAGGCACTAGTGGGGGCACCTGGACTGCACAACCTGCTCTGGAGCATGCAAAGTACTGCTGAAAGAAGAGCTTTCCTCAGCTTAGACCACACAATTTATAATGAATTGATTTTCAACAGTGACTGGCAATTTCAGAGCTATGTATGACCTGGAAATACAATGTATGTGGTGTATTTTATGTAGGTGTTGAAGTTACATCACATACCAGGGGGATAGATTTTCTTAGGCTGCTTGCCCAAGCCCTGTACAGAAGAGACTAAACCAATCAGCTAAGGACAAGCTTGTACTAAAAAGCATAGACACCCAAAATCACTTTTTGAAGTGATTTGATAGCCCTTTTTGAATTGGATTGGCAGTGAACAGCACTACAGGTGATATGATCCCAGTTTATAATCTCTTAAATACAGCTAATATTAAAAGAAAATAAAAAGACTAGCAGAATATAACATACTGGATGTGTTTCTAGAGGCTGCTTCAACAGGAGATCTCCAAAAAGATCTTCACAGTATTTTGACATCTTGTACTGTTGATATTTGCTGAAAAAAGATGATGTTGGTTCATTTTTAAATATAAAAAAGAAATCACTATTACTTGGCAAAATAGAATACTACTAAGCAATGTGGACATCCCAAATTATATACTGCCCACTTTCTCTCAACTGAGAAGTATTACTTTACTGTCATTATACTGTCAATAAAAATCTATTATCTGACATATATGAATTTAATAAAGCCAAAAAAGTAGATTAACTGAATCCTACATAGCTAATGTGGGGACAGCTGAACTAAATGTATTTCACAGCTTTACCACAGACAGAAATATTGCTATTAGTAACCTAAAGATTGACTAGAATATTAAAGCACAGTCTCTTCCAAAAGGCATTCCTCATACTTGCATAGCCCTACATAGATTTTAAATACACTCAAATTACAGGTTTTTTGAGCTGTATCATCTCTCTCATACATTGCACTATAGAAACAACAAATAAAAGGCACTATATACCTGCAGTGATTTTCAAATGAAAGAATGACAGGATACTCTGAGGTAACAAATGCTGTTTCCTTAATGGCTTGAATGACATCCTACAAGATGCAACAATAGGATTCAAATTAGAACAGCTCAAATTACAATCATAATGAAAAAGATCTTTTTGTTCTCTACTCCACACCAAGAAACACAGAGCTGAGTCTTACATGTGTCAAGTGAAGAACCAGAAGAACCTGTATGCTCATTCTTCTCTGTTCCCCCACAACAACCTAGACTCAGTGCCCAACAGGTGCCTCATTGCATCTGCAGAATCACTTCACCCAGAACCCATCAATGGTAGCCCAAAATCTGCTGCTGTCTTCTCTTGCCAGGGAGAATTCCTACTCCTGCATTGTCAGGTTTATTCCACAGCTAAGGAACTTCTCAGAGATGGGAGAAAATATTTATTCTATGGTGCAAAGAGCCACAGGAAGTGTAAATATGGGACAAAAGAGCAGTATCTGGGTGCTGAGGAAGCAAGGGTGCCCTGTATGGATTCTTGTGCAGGAGCTTACTGTCAGGTGGAGAGGTCAGGCATTTACCTTGAAAAGAATATCTGTACACATTGCTTTTCCATGTGTTATTATGGGTTCTTGATCTTCACCTTTGCCATCCCAACAGTCCAGTTCAACACACCTAAAGACCCAAGAAAAATTATGTGAGTGTTTCACTACAAGAGAGCTACTCAGGACACATTCTGAGCAGTGATGTTCAAACAGTAAATTACAAAGCAGTTTTGGGCATTACACAATTCCCTTTAAGTTGCACATGTATAATTTCAGACTGCTTTAATAACACTGGGTATACTTCTTTAAATACAGTATGTGTGATCAATCTATTTACACCTGAACAATAATGTTTTTGGCATTGTAGCACTCTTCTAATTCATTCTCTTACTCAGTTAAGTGTCACACATTCCAATATGTCAAGAAATTAAGGAGGAAGTCATAAACTGTTTCTCATTTATATATAAACTTCTCAATTACAAAGCAGCAAGCCCTCTGAAATCCTTCAGCTGTCATTTTAAGATCAAACTTCTGCTGTCTTTCTCACAGACTCTCCTGACATCAATTTCTACATTCCACTGCCTTTCAATGTTTTTTCTTGTGAGAAAAATAGTATCTTAAATATGTCTATTTTTATTTATCACAGCAATATATTTATCCATTCAATTACGCAATATATCAGCACCAAGGCATTTTACATAGGTCTGAAGTACTAGAGTCACAAATATTAAAGGCTGTTATCTTCTGCTTCCAACCTGCATCCAGCCAAAAGCACTTGTCTGTACATCTCCACTGAAGACTTGCCACCAAACTGCCTGCCTGTTAAATAGGTATTGTGAGAGGAACTGATGAAATAATGAGCCAAAGGGTGGTCCATTTCTTGATACAATTCCAAACGGTCTAGGAAAACTGGGGCATTTTCATCTGACATCAAGTATCTGCAAAACCCATCACTTGATATGACACCTAGAAGGAAGAAGAAAGCATGGTAAATTACTTCTAGTAATTCAGAGTGGGGAGGAATCAAACTGTATCAGACTAGGAACCCTAGCACACAAGCTATTCTTACACAAGCTTCTACAAACAGGAGCTCTCTCCTTCCAGTGCTCCAAGCTGACCAGCAACTGTGTCCCTGGTCCAAAATCTGCCACTGTGTTCCCAGATAACAAAACAAAACCAACCAAAACAAACAAACAAACAAATCAACTGTCCACCTAGCTCAATATTCTATGGCCAGCACTCGCCATTAGTAGACCTAAGGCATCAAGAGAATGTGAAGGCAGCAAATAAGTAGTGGGAGTATTCTCCTCAGAATACTCCCCAGAATTTTGAGCTCTAGGGCACTATGAGCCAGAAACTCTCAAGTTGCTTGTACCTGTTTTCTATGGTACTTTTCTGCTCTGTTTCATATTTAGTCCTGGCCTGACTGTGCTACACAGCTGTTAATCAGCTTGCAGCATGTGCAGAGACTGTTTGCTGCTGACAAAAACAAGTGGAGGTGGACATGAAAATGTATGCATGTGTTCATTTGCAAAACTTCAGGAAAATCTAAGATACTTCCAAGTTTACTGCTTGAAATACAGGTTTATTCCTTTATAATGAAAAGCAAGCCATTTTCTACAATGAGCATGGGACATATAGTAATTCAGAGGACAGAATTCTTAACACATTTCTCTTATTTCTCTGCTGTTATATGCCTCATAAAGTATAAAAAAATATAAATCAAGGGATAGGTTTTAATGAAAACAGGATAAGAATCATGAGTACTGCAATATCAGCTTTGAAGTAGCCAAGAGAGTGAAAAATGATCTGGGGTAAGGAAGAAGGGATTACTCACAGGGAGTCACTGAAGGGAATGGTTATCTGGCACTAATTTGGAGATTGCTTTCCTTAAAGTCATGTATGAACACACAGCTATTGTTAAGGCACAGATTGTAGCAGTCCTATTTTTATTCTGTTTAAGACAATTTTTCTTTTACACAGACAATTCCAGTAACTCTGCTTTTCATTCTGAGAAAGTCCTCTACTGGAGCTTACATTTTCTGTGCTTGGTGTCAGCCAGAGGTGAACTGTTCTGGCACATCTTATTCAAATACTCTCAGCTGATCCTGAGTTTTGGAAGAATGGGGAGGGGGAAAAAAGGGGGCAAAATGGAATTTTCAACTTTCAGAATGTTTTTAGTTTGGTGATCACTGAGAACTTAAAAGCAGGAGTACAAAATATCTCAGAAAATATGCACTTGTAGTGCATCTTGTAGTGGAAAAATGCCCCAGCTAGTGTTCTAGCCAAACAAGGGCTGTGACTCCAGCAATTTAACAGAGCTCCATGTGCTCAACAGCCAGGCTTTGGTATTTCTGACATGCACTGGCCAGGTGGAAAACTTTTCTTTTGTAGTGTTCCTGAGCAGATTCCAATTACTAAACTGCACAGTATTAACTTGCTCAGCTTTAGTTACTCCTTCTGTTACTGAAATGTGAGGAGCATTCAGTTGCTTATTGTTATTGCCTTGTTGTAACTCAGCCTGGTTTCTTAAACTACAGGATTTAGCAAAAAAGAAAGGTGTGGGCCTTAATTATTTTGCTCAACAGCAAAGTTATATCTAAGAAGAAGGGGAAAGAGGCTGCAGAGAACAGCCACTGCTAGTGAAATTCTTGCCTTCTTTACGCGCTAAGGTTCAACATATTATGATATGAAACCATGTCTCTTTCCTACTGATTGCATTGGGATAAAATCTGCATCAGTGAATATGTCCAACAGAGAAACACTGTAAAATGACACTGCTGCTGTTCTGTTCTTCCTCTCCAGAACCCCATTCCTGCAGGAGGTTTATTTAAAACATGTTAGAAATACAAATCAAAGGAAAAAAAAGCTAATAATTAGCCAAGATTCACTTATTGGCTAAAAGAATACGCCAATATTCCTTGCTAGCAAAATTGTTTTCTTTGCAAAATTACTCAACAGTGTTTTCCAGTTCTAGATTAATTTCCACCATCATAAAACATGTTTTTACATCTTCCACCCTAAAGAGGTGGCAGCTACTTTAGTACACCTTCCTCAGTTAGGAAAATTTGTCAAATGCACTGACATCAAGAGGAATCATTTTTGAATGCCTTAAAAAAAAGAACAAAAAGGATAGAGTCGACTAAAATCAAGTAATTAATATCTGGAAAATTCTACTTCATGTAAAGAGGAAGAGAAATAAGCTACAGTGTTTATGCATGGCAAAAACCTCATAATAATGTTTATAAATGATTCTTGGACAAGAAAAATATGTCCTTCTCTCCCAGATGATTTCTGGAAAGTCTATGTTCTCACAAAATGAAAAGAGCAATCTATCAATGCAGCATACAACAGTGTGTCTGGAGTAACATACACAGTACAAGCTCTTCATCCAGCAGTTTGGTCAAAAGGACTAAAGCACTATAAGGAAGGGTGAAAGCTACACATCCAGCTACAGAAGGATTCTTTATGTTTATAGACTGAGGGGGACAACTGTAATCTCTTCCCAACAACTGGCCCACAGAAAGTGAAAGGGGCAGGTGTTGCTGTGGAAAACATCGCTGCTGCCAACGCCTGTGATCAGAAAGCAACAGAAAGGCCCACAGGGAACCCAGTAAAGCTGCAGTGCTCAGTGAGGGCTGGTGCAGGCTTTACTGAAGCAGTTTAAGATCTTGCCTCTTTCTGTTGTCTGCTGTGTGCATCCTTCATCAGCAAGGGCAGCACTACTGGATGTGGAAAAGCTACTTGGTGTCTCCAGCACCAGCCAGACATTAGCTTTTAATGTCTAGTGAAAGTGGATTCCTGAGATCTATAGGTTTTGCAAAGCTGCAGTCTCCTTATCTGCATGNGACGATGATGACACTGACTTCCAGCAAAAGAGCAGGGAGGACAGATAGGGAGAGCATCACTTTTATTTTTTGTGGTTGATCAGCTACTTCAGCAGAATGAGTAAGAACTGGGAGCTAGGTTCAATCACTGACACCTCCAACACCTACAGCAGCTCAGGACTGGAGCAGTCCAAGAGTGGCTGGCAGACACTTTCTGCAATCTTCTTGTTCAGAAACACCCATAAAAAAATACCCTATTCTAAGCTAGGCTGCTACCATCAAGCACTATACAGATTATAAGGAGGTGGATGCACATCCAGTGGCACACATGGCAATTTTCTTTATTTTCTTGCTTATTTTTACACAGTATCTGTACAGCTTTGCAGTCTCTGAGACCTTGGCCATAGACACATGTATGTTGTCTTGTCACTTAAAAGGAGTCTCCACATTATTCCCTATTTACTCAATCCTAGCCTCTCCCTTTTTATATTGGGATGGCTGTCTTTGAAGCCACACTGTAAACTGGATCAGGAAAACAATCCTTCTAAAAAGGGGGGAAGATATTTTTCAGCAGATCAGTTTCCTGATCTAGTTCCCTGGGTTGCCACACAATGCTTGCCCTCTGACCACAAAGCCTGTAAGCTCCCTGGATGCTTTGGAATAAATTCCCCAAATGCCTAAAATCAGTGAAAACTGAATTCCCTCCCACATTTACCTTTACTCTTCAAGTCTTCATCTGGCTCATATGTCTCAATTATCTGCATTGCTCTTTTTGTGTCATAAAAGGGAAATAAAATTTCATTGAGCCGAGGATCTCGTTGATGCTAAAGTCAGAAAACAACGAAATTCAGCAAAACAATATAGAGCATGGCTATCATCCAAGAGCATTTCATTACTGCAGATGAGAAAGAAAGAAGTGGACATTTAAAAAAAAAAAAAAAAAGGCCCTAAACCTTATAGATTTTGAACAGCAACTTTAGCTTTAGGCAGAAAACAATCCTCATCTTTCATAAGAATCCTGGGCGGTTTGATTATAAAAATGTTTCAAAAACCCAATCCAGTGCAATCACATAACTGCTCTTATTTTGCTTGTTCATGAAAACAATGACTGCATGTGGTACGCATGCAAATGAAATGTTGAAAATAAAGAGCTCAATCTCTCTTTGCAAATTCTCTCTCTCTTCCTAATCTTTGTCAGTAAAAACTGACAGACTTGACTGATAGCACTGTAATGCCCTCTGCCAAAAAGCATGTCTTCAGCAGTATCTACAGTGAAAGTAAGCATTAAAAGTAAAATAAAGCCACACTATAAAGACAGAATTTGAAACCTGAATTTAGAAATATGCAACTAATGAGGATTATTTGTGAATTGTGGCAGCATTGTGCTATTAACTATTTTTAAAAGTGTAGGCTCTTATAAGGAATATGTACAATTTAGAGTTTGACAGTATCATCTCTTCAATTCACACAAATTGACAATATTAGGATTTCAGAAGATATGTAATATTTAGATACAATTTGGAAGTGATTTCTAATACACTATTGAAACTCAAGCATTTTTAATTTTTCACTTAATAGTGTGCTATGTAACTTTTCTTTTTCTCCATTCTGGATTAGAGCTGCACACTGTGTGCCTGATTCTCCATTAAAAGAAAACTCAAACCAGAATTGAACAGAGTAGTGGTGTGTAAGCAGATGCAATAAAACATAAAGAAAGAAATATGGTTATGAAAACACTCTTTTACCCCAGTTGGTGCAGTTTTCAAGCTTTAGTTTAAGCAGAATTCAGAAATGTAACAGGCCAACCTCATATTGATGATCAATAATTTGGAGTGGACAGGATGGTGTTGATATGGCTTGGCACAGCACTATCAGCATTTGCTGTAATTTCTTATGTGTAAACTTTTGGACATTTTTCTCAGGAAAAAAAGCAATATCCAATCACAAATAAGCACTTGATCTCTTTTCTTACAATCAATACTTTGGTGCATCTACTTGATTAATTCCAAGAAATTACAACCAATGCCAATTTAATCATGCAAATTCAGGAGGGATCTTTCAAGTAATGCTACTGACAGTCTGCAGCATCTAAAATACAGCAGTTTCATTCACTACAGATCAGCTGTCTGGATATCTAAGTAAAATGCAGATGAAATATGAGATGAGAGCAGATGGATGCAGGACATAACTTGCCAAGCAGCATACAACAGCAACACAACACTGGCATGCAACAGTACAGTCTACTGTGACAAATGACAAGCTTTATACCATTAGTGACACACACCACTTCCAAAAATTGTAACAAATAGTAGGCAAGGTTCTTAACTCAAGAAAAATGCTCCTCCCCACTCTTTTTCTTCTGCAGTTAGTCATAAGCAAACAGAAGAAAATAAATAGGATAAAGTAAAAAGCCTCCTCTGGAGAAAAAGTCCCAGAGTTACCAGGAGGAGCTGAGGAAAACATTCTTCTTGTAGCAATGATCAGCACTCACTATCAATTTTCCATTTGAATAAAAGCAGGTCTTTATGGTTACTTAATTTAAAAAATAAAGCAAAATTGACAGCTGATGAGGTTTGACTTAAAAAAAAAAAGGAAGAATGCTTACTAGTGTCTCTTGGGGAAAGATTCTGCACACTACTGAGTTTGTTGCCACAGGAAAGTTGTAATGCCAAAGCTGACCAAAACTAAACCCCCTGAAGTTTCACCTAGATAGACAACATGCCCCAGGACTAATTGGGTTTATTTGATAAGGTTGATTCGGATTGTTCTAGTTACCTTATTAGACAAAACATCCCTACACTAGACATTCTCAACTATAGGAGGGTGAACCATCTAAAAGCATGGGGAGAAAAAAAATGCTTGTATGGATGGTTCTGCAAAGAGACAAGGGTTATTTAGCCTTTCTTAGCTGGCCTCGAGTCTCCTCTTTGGGCAGATATATTAACAGTTAACAACATGACCAAACCAATTTTGCCTCTTGATTTTGTCCTGTGCAGTGCTAAGAAGGGTGTCCTTTCCTGGAGATGAAAAACAGGAGGGAGGAAGGAAGAGAGAGCAGGTAAAGAAGTGGGAAAGAGTGGGATAGAAAAAGGTCTCCTCATGCCTACTTCCAAGGAGAAAGGATGAGTCCTCATCAGACTGCTGAATTTTCATTTTGACAGCTACTTGGCTTATTAATTTATTGCTGCAAATGAATGGCAGAAGCAAATCTCAACAGCAGTGATCTCACTTGTTTATCTACTACATTTTCTCTTTTTAAAATTTGACTTTAAAAAAAGACCTAATCAAAATACTCAGTGCCTGACAATAATTAAATTTCTAAAAAATCTTCCTAGAAGCTTTAACACATTGATACACAATTAAATCAGCTGTCAGCCAGCAGCATAAAGGCAAACAGAGATAGCAGTTTGGAAAAACTCCAGGAAAGCAACTTGTTCCCAGTTCATGCCTAGTAACACCCTTAAAAATCCATAACACTTAGAGCACCTTGGAGGTTACTCAATTCAGAATAACTTAGGTTAAAGACTTTCATGAAGAATTGCTCTGTCAAGTAACTCCCTTCTCCTATATAACAATAATAACAATCCTTTACTGCATTAAACACCACTGCTAATTGCAGTGTTGGCTAGCTGTCAAGGAGACAGAAATGATCACTGCATTCTGGGTCATTTAGTGCTTTTCAAATCATGACCAAAACTTTAAACTCTATGTGGAGACTAAAAGTACAGAGCCAAAGACATTAGTTTCAATCTTCAGAATGAATATTCTACTCTATAATACCACTTGACTTATTTTTCCCAGCTGTGGTCACCAGCTAAAGGGCCAACTACAAGATTCCCAATTGCAAAATGTGTTGTGTAGCTAAGAATGTAGCCAACAGGATACTGTCAATATTGTCCCAATACTGTCCATAAAATAAGGCTTCTAATTCTGTAAAAAAACCTGCTAAAACAATACAAAACTGAGAGCACAACAATTCAATGTTATGCAGTTACTGGAGATAGCAAGTTCTGACATTGCTGAAGAGCTGACAGCTCTTCAGAAGTTTGCACTTCAAGGAAGCACTCTTTAAACTAGAAAAACTACAGAAATCAGTTCCAAAATAATGATAAAAGAGTATTTTACTGAAAAATAAGGATTAATTCTAAAAAAAAATAGTTCAAGGTGGGGATAGGGCTGTGTGCTCCAAGCAGTGAAGTGTATCTATCACTCCAAGTGAGTTGGGGGGGCTGAGGTGCTTTAAGGGAAAACATTATCATTTAAACCACATTATCCTTTCTCTCTTCAATGCAGAAGCAAAAATGACATGCCTCAGCTGGGATCCCAGTCCTGCAAACATTTAGACACTGAATTTTGTAAATGGGTGTGACAAAAGAGCATCTTACAGTAGGAAGATAAAAGCATGTGCTTCAATTTGCTAATAGAGAGAAGTAGGTGGATATGAATGAAGGTCCCAAGTGTGTAACAATTAGTCCTGAAGCTGTTGATCTTCTCACTGTCTTTTCTTTAGAATATTATTCTTACATGTAATTCAGGTTTGGTGAAGAGTAAGGCATGCATTTCCTACTGAAAAAGAGAATTATATTCCAAATTTGATACAGGGGAACTTACTACTTGAATCTTCACGTGGCAGTATCATACATATATATTAAATATATATATAATAGATTTATAATGAGTAAAATAATTTTAGATGGAGAGATTTTTTTGGTAATGCACCCAGTCCCTAAAAGGTTGTGCAGACAGGTAAAGCAGCTATCAATGTTACATATGACAAGAATTTACTGGTACAAAAGCCAAGTCCAATATGCTTATTTGCCAGGTGTTAGTTCTTGTCAGTGCATTTATTGTTGCAATTCCAGATGAGCCAGTCTGCCATAACTTACTGTGCTTTAAAGAGAAAAAAAAAACCCCAACCCCACACTGTGTGTTGAGCTACTTCACACACTCATGTTGTTTTTAAGAAATACTAAATACTCCTGCCAACAGCTGTATTCTGGAAATACAGCAATAAAAATATTTCCTCTTATTCTACACACATAGTATTTTAAAAATCATACACAAACTCTTAAAATATCCTCTTAGCTCTTATATTTGTAACAGATTGAAATAATACTGTCAAGAAGAATCAAACCACTGTTTATAAAAGCCTACTTCATTTTTGCTATTATTCACAAGCATCAGCAGATACATTTAGCTGTGCCTTACAGGTGAAATAATTGCTTGTAATAAAATACTGGATGTATCTTAGCTGAAATTGCATTGAATTGAACAGTATAAAATGAATAAAACATACATACCACACAACATAACACAACAGCAAGTAATCAACAGATGCCATCTGCAAAGCCAACACATGTAGAAAGCACAACAACATACAAGGTTGGAGCTGATTTTTGCACCTGGATGTTACCATCATGGAAAGATCAGCAGATCAAAAGCACAGCAAATAATGGTGTGATTCATGCAATGGAAAGATTGGAAGAAGCAAGCCACTGCAGACAGACTTGTATGGTAGTTAATGTATGAAAAAGCTTACTTCATTTAGAAAGCTCACTAATTGGTCTACCGTTAAATAATCAGTTTTGTCTCCATTGCTGAAAAGAAATTTATTAGAGAATGTAAGTTTTCATATATGATGCTACAGTAGGTATGATTTACATGTTGACATTGTTGATACTTTTAAAACCACCTACTTTTTCTACCTGAAGTAGCTCTATAATCTCACAATGAACAGAAAACACACTGTCTATGCTTGGCACAGTATATCTCCCATGCTTCCTATAACTTAGCAAACATTACTTCATAAAACAACATGTAAGTCCTCCAGCTGAGAATAAACTGAGTGAAGAAACTTCTTAAACTTCAAATTTCTTATTTTATTTAATTAGTTCACATACTATGTTAATCATCTAAAGGAGCAAGTTAAAATTACAGTAGTTAGTAAAGCCAATGCAAAACAAAAGAAGTTCCAGGTGCTTCCTCTAACTCATGTAAAAGTTGCTCTAAACTATAGAGTGAACTTTTACATTAGCAATCTGAGAGGGAAGGAGGAGAAAAACATTTGACTTGAATTTGTCTTAAAATACTGCTGATGCTACTAGGATTCAAGGTTAGATAGTCTTTACAGTTTTCTGTCACTATTAGATATGAGCTAAAAATACAGCAAAATGAGTTTAAAGCAAGGTTATAGTATGTTTGAACTTACATCTTTTTAAAGAGGTCCTCTATGTCAGTTCGGGGACATATCTTTTGGGTGAGCTCATAAAATTTCTCATAAGTAAATGCTGCAGGCTCAATTTCATCATTCTGCAACAAAATGCAAAGGTGTATTTAGCCAGCAAAAGAGAGCTTTTCTGTTCTTTTCCCAAGAGTAAATCTTACATTAGACAAAGCAACCAAGAACTGTTTTAACTCTTTACCCAGCATACATTTACCTAGTTTCTTTAATATTTTCTGAAAACAGTTCTTAATTCACCTTTATCATAGGTGTCCTGGTTTCAGTTAGAACAGAACTAATTCTGTTCAGTGATTTTACTTCTCAGCTCAATCTCTTCTCACCAACTGCACTTTCTGAAGTTAACAGCATGGTTTTGCAGACAACATCTGCCTCCAGAAGTGTTCACACTCAATGTTTCTAGTACCAAGAATTGATATGCAGACCAAGGTCACTGCTAAGTCTTGTGTACCACATTGGGGTGCAGGGTAGGAGGAGGGGACAGGACAGGTGACCCTAAACTGGCCAACTAGGTATTCCATTCCATATATATCATATTCAGCATAAAGCTGAGGGATCACAAGGCTCAAGCTCTCTTCTTCAGTGGCCAGTGTCTGAGGAGGACTCTGTCCTTTCTGCCTTCAGTCCCAATTTTGTTCCAGAATTCAGTTCCCATCTGCTGCTGAGTCCAGCTCTCATATAGGGGCATGTAAAACTTCCATGAGGAAGAGAACACATGGCTAACACATTCAGTATAGTGTCCTCCTCTGAACAAGCCAAAAACTGCAGCAGTGAGGACAAATTTCATCTCAGATGTCAGGCAGTGCTACAGCTGGGGATTCATGTCTTTCTACAGCCCCTCTCCCTGGCTGGAGACATAGAGGTGCTGAGCCTGTAGTGCTGCCTCTCACCAGGGTCTTGTTGCAGTCAGGCAGAAAATCAAGGGCTGGAGTCTTCAAAATTTAAGAGGGGAGACTGGGCAGAAAGTAAATCCAAAAAAACTAGCTTCAACTGTAAGCAGCTGTCATGTCACCTCTCTGGTGCTGCTGGCAGGGGCTCCTGCTGTGAGTGGAACAGAGCAGGACAGCACTTCTCCAATGGGAGGGAGCAAAGAGCAGGAGGAGCCCAAGAAATACAACTGAGAGGGCAGCATGCAACAAAAAAACCTATTTCATGCATATTCTGTGCTCATGTACTTCATGCCACTTTACTCTGCTCTGGTGAGACCTCATCTGGAATACTGTGTCCAGTTCTGGAGCCCTCAATACAGAAAGGACATGGAGCTGATGGAGCAGGTGCAGAGGAGGCCACGGGAATGCTCAGGGCCTGGAACACCTCTGCTATGAGGACAGGCTGAGGGAGCTGGGATTGTTCAGCCTGGAAAAGAGACGACTTCGGGGGGACCTACTAGTGACCTTCTAGTACCTAAAGGGAACTTCCAAGCAGGCTGCAGAGGGCCTGTTTGCAAAGGCCTGCAGTGAAAGGACAAGGGGCAATGGTTTTAAATTGGAGAAGAGTAGATTTAAACTGGACATTAGAAAGAAGTTCCTCACCATGAGGGTGGTGGAACACTGGACCAGGTTGCCCAGGGAGGTGGTTGAGGCCCCATCCCTGGAGGCATTCCAGGTGAGGCTTGCCAGGGCTCTGGGCAAGCTGCTCTAGTTGGGGATGTCCCTGCCCACTGCAAGGGGGTTGGACTAGATGAGCTCCAGAGGTCCCTTCCAACCCAAACCATTCTAGGATTCTATGATATAAATGAATGAAAGGCAGCCTGTTACAGAAAAGAAGGGAAGCTTCATGTAAGGGGTTAAGGACCACTGTGTCATACAGATTTAATTATATTTTGGTCTTAGTAAACAACCTACAATGATTAATAAGTTACTCATAAACAACAGGCATGTTTCTGATGCAAATGACTTAGATCACAGCTACAAAAGTGAATGATTCATCAATTTACTTAATAGCATACAAAAAAGTTTATTCAAAACTATTAAATACCTTTCCACTGGGAAGACCTAATTCCTTAAGTGCTTGAAAGATCACTTTTTCTGTTTTACCTGATGCAAACGTTCTGGTAATGCTAAAACAACAACAACAACGACAACAAAAAAGAGTGGGGAAAAAAGGAGAAACATTAGTCACTTTTTAAACAATCAGTTCTCTCTTGCTTTTACTGCCAACATTTTCCTCTGGCTTCAATTGATGAATGTAAGTATCTTCCAAGTGACAGTGCAGTTGAAAAAGTGCTCTAAGCTTCACAAAGCAGCACTATGCTGCCTGCAAGCTATCCATTAGAGAATATATCAAATAATGAACCACACAATGAACAAAAGAGGGGGGTTTTCCAATATACTGGAACACAGAGCCATGCAAAACATAATTCTGTTTGCTCTTTTAAGCTCTATGCACACATAAATGGTTGTGTTTGAAAAGTAGCAAATTCTACAAGTGAGGAGACTAATGTGTCCAGCCATTCCTGGTTGTGGTGACTTCCCATCCTTTCCAAGCATTAACCTATGCCTCCCAGGTCACCCACAAGGCAGGCATGAACTATGCCCCAAGGCAGCTTCTTTCCCCTTTCCATTTCAGGCAGTTGCTGCTAGCAAGAGACTCTCAGCTGCATGGCAAATCTTATTCCCTGCTCCCTCACTCACTGCAGTGCTCACTCCTCCCTTTGAATGTTCCCTCACTTCACAGCTATTTGGAATATCCCTTTTCTAGACACACTATGGAATTTGTTTAGGTAGGTGTCAGCTGCCACTGAACTATTTCCTGCAAACTGATTAACATCATGTTTTGTGAAGCAGGGGTGATATCACTATGCATGCCAACTGGTTTCACTCGAAATGAAATAAATCAAAGTAAAGTTTAGCTATTTGGTATGATGAATGTGGAAGTGTTTGGTCTATTTCTGTTTCCATTTGAGATGAGTTTGAATAACCTCTAATGCTGAAAAAGTAACTTGACAGCTCTCCTTTCTTCTCTTTAGGGTCTAAGCTAAAATGATGTGTCCTACAACCCCTGGACTGTGGTGTCTCAGTCTGGAGAATAAAACTGAAGTCTGCATCCAGTATCTCTTTCTAATGCTGTACATTGGCTAAGACTCTATAGTTGCCTGATAAGAATATGTTGGCTCTTTATCACTAAATGAGACAAACATGGACCTCTGAGACATTTTGTTAATCTCATGCATACTAAGTAATTTCTCATGGTGAAAGATGTGAAACAAACTGTTGCTGTTATTTGTTGCCATAGCAATTCACAGTTGTTTTACTCTCCAAAACACTCTAAACTGCCTGTGTAAATATTTTCATACTAATAAAATTAAAACCAGGAAGTGAAAGATCTAAATGATAAAATAATGCTTTAACATTTTTTTTTTCCTCCTAACTGGGCTCTTACAACAGTTTGATTTCTATGTCCCTATTTAGGCACCTAAAAAGTTATTTGATTTTCCAGGTCTGATAAGCACAGAGATGTTTTTACTAAAATATAGCTTGAGTTTCACTTTAGGCACTTGTTTCTTAAAAAAATCTCAGGTGTCTCTTTTTCTCTTAATTCTGAAACACAAAGCAATGTTAGCTCTACAACTTATAACCTGTCTCCAGCCCTGTAAAAAATTCTATGCCTGTTCTAATGAATTGTACCCCTATAATAAATGGCTTGTAAAACATCTAATATTGGCATAAGTAACTAATCAGAAACTGTGAGCCAAGATTCCATGGCTGCAGGGAACTTATTTTTGATGCCAAATTATTTTTTATTTCACCAAAGATGACAGCAAATATAGCAGTAATTTGTAATGAGAGCAGCAGTCTAGAAAAGATTGCACAAATCAAAAAAGATTGTAAACATTCATAGGGACACTTTCATTTTGCTAAATAATATTGTAAATAAAACTACTTTTCCCCCTCTATCAGACAAGACTTCATCCCAGCAGACTTACATTCACCTTGTTGTATCCCTTGGAAAAAAAATGGGCTACTTCAGATGGAGGCAAGTTGCTGCTTGACAGATACCTATAGGTGTGTGCTCCTCATATTCTAGACTGGTTTGGGGCTTTTTTTGGTAACATGTCAATGTAATTCCTTATAAATATGTAAAATATGTCCCAAATCTGAGACTGAGGGGTATGAATCTATCATCTTTGTGGATAGATTAAATGACTTGGTTACTTCACTTTCTAATCGTTACTTCAGGAAACAAGCAAAACAAATCCAGTTCCAATCAATCTTCTATCAAAGCTCTATTGAATATCTTAGTTTGGCTAGAACTGGAAGTCCCACTGCCTACACTGCACAAGAAATTACCTAAAACTATGATTTCCAATCAGCATCTAAGCATTGAAACAGATTTCTTGCAGGCACTCTGGAGGAATCGATACAAAGCATAGTTATTAGAAATTCATTTCAAATTAACCTCATTAAACTACTGTAAAACAGATTTAAGCCTCATTTGTCATAGTTCAGCTTTTTGAAAAATATTGTCATGGTTAGAAGCTAGATTAGCTTAAATCCTTTGTAATGTAGTTATACAAGGGATAAGCATAGATTGAGCAAAGCTAATTTCTAAACAGGCTCTAGCCAAGCAGGTGCAAGTTACACATAGAGAAAATGAATTTTCTACCAACAGAAAGCTGCAGAAACCAAGCTGATTTTTTTTAACAAATGTTGACTTTTTCAGTCATCATTTATAGCAGTCTTAAAATCTGAAAATCAAAATATCTTGCCAGATTCTTCTGTCCTTGTAAGATCTGTAAAAGTAGTTCTAGACTCAGAATGCTACAAATTTATTAAGGCCCCAAAGGCAAAACTAGTGCTCTTCCTACTAAGGTTTCCTCCCTACTAACTGCCAAAATATCTTCTTCCTGAAACACAGTAGGTTGATAGTAATAGTTACATGCCCCAGGGGACATTAAAATGGAAAAGCAGTTGAGAAGAATCAGCATGACTCTGCAACCTCCAACTGTAGCAACAAGGAGTCAGGAACACTTAATGCCATTTACTACCAACAGCCTAAAGAGTTTTACCTTCTCAGGCCTCATCATTCCCTATCACCATGTACTGGCTGCAAAAATCTGTCTTAAACATAAAATTGAGGGAGCTCTGATTTCCCAGGTGAGATTTCCCCCTGCCCAGTGTTTTACTGCACTTCTGGATAAAAATGAAATAGAGGTGTTCCTGTGATACACATTCCTATATCTTAATAGATTTGCTGGATATTCCATTTGTGAGAGAATAACCTTCCTATCTGTATCCCTAGAGACACAGCAATTGCTACAGGAGTCCCTGAGCAGCAGGAGGAGGTGGAGGTTTGATGAAGCAGGGCTGAATACATAACATTGTATTTAAAAACAGGTATATGGGAAGGGCTGAGCAGAGCAATCTGGAGGTCAGTTGAAGGGGAAGCAGCAGTGCTTTAAATCAGAGAAAAGAGTTACTGGGAGGAGGCTTGGGTAAACATTGTGAAACTCAGTGTACCTTGTACAGCAGAGACATTCTGCCCACATTTCCCAGTGCCTCCTGGCTTTCCTTCCTCATACACTAACCTTCCTCCTTATGCATCTACCTCTTCCAGTTCCCTCTTGCCTCTACACACCCCTTCTCTGCACTATGTGTTTTTGGGAGGAGGAGGGAAGCAATGAAGTCCCCAACACCCCAGGCTACTCAGTACCGAGATACCTGAGTGCCTGTGTCCCACTTCATCACAGTAACTGTTGCTAATCTCATGACCTTGCCATCCTCCATCAGGGCTCTGATTTATCCTCTTCTCCAACAGAGGTTTTACAGAGCAGACTGATTCCCCCCCCCTCCTTCATTCATAGCTCTCCTTCACAACTTTCCTCTAGCCTCTCACTAACATCTCTCCTAGTCCTTTCAGCAGGTGATTCCTTGAAGCTTTCAGATGTAAACAAGATCCAGTTTCCCTCCTTTGCCTAGCATCAAATAGTAGATCCCTTCCAAACTTACAAGCAAACTACTTTTGCAATAAATTAAGCTGCTGGAGACTGATTTATGCCAACCTGGAAACACTGCAATTTTGAATGTAAAGATTTAATATGCTGGAATCAGTGGAGTGGACTCTCTTCAGCAATATGCAGTCTTGTCTGCATCCATAAATCCATGTGCTGTAGCACAACAGAGAGAATTCATGCCTTGCTAAATGCAAGGTGAAATACTTCAAGACAGAAAGAGTTTCAGACAAGTGGGCACACTATAAATTCATCCTGAGGAATAAAGCTCTATATTCAAAACACAGGCATAAAGCCCTGAAGTCTTGAAAATCAATTTGCCCCTGTAGTATTGTTTTCTCATCATTATCCTTCAGCTGATATTCCTCATGGGACTTCTGCACAGAAGGTGCCTCATGGCAGTTTAGTTCAAGTTTGAGAAACAAGCAAGGGCTTGGCAATGTGAAAGCTGAAATATTAATACACTGAAGCAGCCTTTAACACTGTCAAGGTGTTTGAATCATGAAGCTACAGAAACCTGGAAGGCAGCATGGCAGGCCCTTTTTCTTTTTGAAGAGTCTATAGATGCAAAGTCCTCTCTTTCATCCTTGAAAGAAGAGAGTCCTGTGAGGCTTCTCTTACAAAGTCCTCCTTCTTGCTCCCATCTGTGATTTGCTATTAATGAAAAAACAGCATTCCCCAAAAAGTGTGATTTTCACATACTGCATGAAAAGGAAGGAAGCTCAATGTAAGAATTAATTTCTAGAGCAGGAGGGGGAAAAATTACTGCCTAGCCAGATAGGACTTGTAACAGTTAATAGCTGAAATACACTGTTCCAGCTTTTTTGTAACTGACAACTAATACAACAATTCATTTACCATGTAGAGAAGACCAAATATTATCCTGAGGACTCCTATAAAAGCAGAAGTATTTTTGGCAGAGAGAGATCTGTCTCTTTTATAAGGAACTACATTTTAACATGTACCTTTTTGTCCTCTACTTAACTGGCCTACAAGATTTTATGGCTCTTTTGGTAAGTATTTGATGAAGTTTTACAACTGAAAAACCCACCTCAGAGTTTGAAGCTGAGAAAACTGATGCTCTTAGCTCTAGGTGACTTTGAAAACAATCACAAGCACTCATACTTTCACTACAATGGACTAAGAAAAAAATCACTAGGCTGATAAGAAATCCTGCTTAGTTTCCCAAAGAGGTATGGAACTCAGCTAAGTATGACTACTTCTGGACTTATTTTTATGTATTTTTGAGTAATAAAATTGGTATTATATTTCATTATTAAGCCACAGAATTGTATCAACATTATACAACCAGTAGCTGATAAAAATTGGAGCTCCCATTTGCGCTTACCTCCGAACTGGAATTTTCCCATTTGTGTTTGTTAAAAAGGCCAGCTTCATCCAGCTGAAAGTAAGAATGAACTATTATTTAAATACTATTTATTAAAATTGAGATTAAGACACTTATGTCCATCTTAAGATTATTGCCATGTCTGTGAAATGACTACAAATAATTGTTCTGTAATGAAAACATTTTTCTGTAACCTTTCAGTGTGTGAGGCAGAGCAGTTCTGTAAAGGCAAAATGCACCCCAAAAGAATCAGTACATCAGTTAACACAAGTCTGAAGACAAGACAGACTCATGGGGTTCTGTTTGCATGTGCATCAATGAAAGAACAAACCAGACAATAATTAAAACATACAATAGCAATAAGACAAATGAACAGTTAGAAATTCTCTTATAATTTCTCCTAGGCAGGTGCAAGGTATAGATTTGAGACCTCTTCTGGTCACAATGAAAGATAAACTCTAAACTAATTTAACACCATTTGCCTTAGTACAGAGTTTTGTGATTGCAAATATTGAACTATGAAAAACAAACCAAACCAAAGATATATATTTGAATTCCAAGAAGGATGATACAAGGACAGAAAAATAAAGATGAAAGCAGAGGAAAGAAAGTAACTTACTGTTTCTTGAGGCATGTCATTGGACTGACATTGTTAGCTCTGAAGTTATGTATGATGGATCCAAGCCCTTCTACCCATTGCTGAAAAACACAAAAATATAGAAACACCAAATTAGGAAAACTGAAAGGGGAAAAAGTAGGAAAGTCTATCTTGGGGGGCATAGCTGCTCTTCCTTGCAGCTATGGGTAATATTAATAACTACAGTTGAAGAAAAAAACTGCCTATAACACCATGGAAAAGTCCAGACACATTTTACCCATTATTATTTCACCCTTCAGTAAAAGTGATTGTGCTTTCCATTCTTCCAACTACTACATGTAGCATTAAAACAGTTTATTGCCAGCAAAGGCAAGTAGTCCACTGATTGATTTATTAAGCCTTCTATATATAACCTTTATAAACACATGCCTCCCTTTGAGTTGTGACTGGCAGTATTAGCTATTACTAAGCAACATTATGAGATGACATATTTAACTGGTCCAACTTTAGAAAAAGAATGAAATAAAATATTAATAAGCTACAGCAAACCACAGGGAGGCACAACAATTGTCTGTGACAAATTCAAGTCCTGCTCACTTTCTTGCTTTCATCCTTAAAAAGCAAAACATTCCAGTAATCACTGGGATGACTTTCAGCCCACAGCATCATTACAGCATGTACTTATCCAATTCCTCTTTATAGATTCATTTTTCTACTATAGCTTGCACCTAGGCTTTGCAGTACTGTATAAAAGAAGCTTAAGGGTTAGGCCCCAACACAAACACTCATTGATTTCAGTAAGAATCTTGGCAGGCTAAAGCTATAGGAAGAGAAAAAAAATGACAGCACTACAAGCCAAATTCAATCTCAATTATGCCATTGTAATGCTAGGATTACTCAACAGATAATTTACACTGGTGGAACTGAGATGGGATTTGGTCCACTGCTTAACATTAACCTTATGAATAAAGAAGCTTTTTGCTTCTGGCCAAATTCTGTGCATGCAGCTTGAACTGACTTGGGCAGGATCCAGAATTTGACACTTATAAATAGATGGAGATGAGTATATTTTTCTTTTCATGAATGAGTGCTGTACATCTGCAAAGCAGATAAAAAAAATCATCATTTATATAGGAGGAATACTAACATCTTTGGAAAATGGCATATTGTAAACTGCAGGCAGTAAATCCCTTTGGGCTAAACCACAGCCTAAGGTGTCAGCTCTGCAGATAAACACACTTAAGCAGACCCTTATCCTCATGACATATTACAAGCACATAATAAACTTCTTTTTAAACAAAAACCTGTTATTCAGATTTTCCTCAAAAACAGGCCTTATAAATCTATTTTGCTTTAGGAAAAGTAGCCATTTATTAAGATATTTATTAATATTTAAACATTCCTTTTCAAATTAAAATATGCATGAGTGTCTATCTGAGATTTATCTGAAAATAGGAGAAAAGCTAGCATTTGGATGTCTCTTAGCTGTGGTTTTGTGCTTGAAAACATCTCACCAGGAACAGCCAGCCCTCCCATTTTTCTTTCCCCAGCTGCATAAATAAGATGACTTAGCAGTCATAGTATGGATGTATTGCCTAGGAAGATAAAATATAAAATGAGATATATAAAATATCTCATGGGGAGACAGAATATTATTTATTAGAACTGATACAACTGGAAGTCACTGACAGACTTAGGGAATACTTATCTTTTCCTACAAATGTTCCCTCACCTGAAATAATAAAGGAATAGTGCTTGTAATAATTTCAGGAGAAATGCCTGAATAAGTCTTACATATATTTCAATGTTCTAGAACACTGAAATATCTATTTCAATGATAGCTGCAATTCAGCTATCATTATTCAACTATCATCAACTATCTGTTTCAGGTTTTGTGGTTTAGTTTTTGGTTGTTTCCTTTTCTTTTAAAAAAATAGATAGGAAAATGTAACATTACTGCTGCACCAACACTGTCACAGCTATACAGCAATTTATCCTCCCACGGCCTGGATTAGCTTGTAGTTCCTTCAAAGCTCCTCAACCTTTCAACACCGACCCATACAGTAAAAAAACAAACAAAAAAACCCTTGCAAAATTAAAGTATGCAAAATGCATGCTGTGAAGAAGCTTCAGTCTTTTAAAACTCCCAATTTTGTCTGCTACAAAATGCCATTGGTGCAATACTGGCAACGTCAACAGTCAGTAGGAATCCATTCTGATCTGAAGGCAGCAGATTGCAATAACACCAGATAACACCAAAAATCTAACAGTTACAAGTAAGGCTCCCCAGCACTACCTTCTGAAGTTACTTCTGCTCAGCAAGAACAGCTGCCAAAATGGAAAAAAACAACCAACCAACCACAAAGAAGAAGTACATAGAGAAATCAATACACTGACCACTTTCCAAGTAACTTCTTCACAAGAGCTGTCCTGCTGATTGCCACTTTAGAGGACTCCCTAATCTTTTTGCAATGATAATGTCCTTTCCTGACAGAGATGCCAAATCAGGAACTGCATTCTCTTACACCAAAAGAGCACAGACCTACAGGCAAACTGTGATAAGGCATGAAAGCATCACATATCTGCTGGCACCAAGCAAGAGTCTCTGTCCATCTATGAATTATCTTTACATTGGCATGATGTCCCCTGGGCAAGATATTGCCATCTGAGGGACATATTTGCCTATCTGTTCACATCACACAGCTGCACTACAATGCAGCATCTGGCTGCTTGTACTTCAGTTGGGGCTAAAGCAGTTTCTGGGGTGTTTCTTTAGATATTTCCCATGGTTACCATCTGTCCCCAGATTAACTATGAAGAAGAGAGCTAGGAAAAACCCCATGCTTCTGGATTGAGAAAGTAATATATGAAGTAAAATGACATAAGATGAAGAAATTCTCTCATCCATAGATCAATATATAGGCTCAGTGCAACACATTCAAACTCTTAATCCTCCTAAGCCAGAATAGTCTCCAAATAACAACTATATAATCACTTTTAAGGCACTGTGATCCACTGCACAGATATCCACAAAATATCCAAAGCCTGAATACTCGGACAAATGTCAAACTGGCAATATATTGCTTTCTGGACAACAAACTAGTCCTAGATTTAATGTGCACTTGTCTGATGACCTTGTGAGAGGCATAAAAGAAGAGCTGAGATTTTTCTCAGCTAACATATTACAAATAATATAACAGCAGCCTTGCTGGTATGCTATGACAGCACTCCTTATTTTATAGCTCAAGCTCAAAGACCTGTAAACATATGTAAGCAAAAAGGGATAAAGTTCCTCAGTTCTCTTCTTTCATGCTCAGCTTTTCCAAATCACTACCTCTCCAACAAATGAAAATCCTATAACAAGATGAATTTTTGAGATGAGTTAGATAGGAAACACTTCACTTGGGTCTCACAGAAAACTGAGTTACAAAGTATTTTTGATAGACATACAGGATACATTTGATTATCACTGATGCTAGTACTAAATACTTTCCAGTTTTCAAAATATGGCTAAGTACCTTTAATCTGTTAATATAACTCCTGAACAGCTCTCTAGATAGCAGAAATTGTTACAGATTCATATAAAAGAGGAATCTGGGCCCTGCTATCCTAGAGAAACAACACCATGAAAAGAAACAAAACCAAAGCCAAGCACACCTTAAACACAGACCCTTAGGGCTGACAAGAGGCCAAAAGCTAAGTGCACTACAAGCTGGAATAAGCAGACTGTGTTGTTTTCCTCTAACAGGCCCCAGCATTGTCAAATATCTCTACAAGGAGAAAGTGCAAGAAAAAATTGATCAAAGCAGCACTCTCTCAGCTTTTGCTCTAGCACTCTAATGCTTCTGAGACACTTAGTGACCTTGTGTTAGCTGGGGTTCATCGATGAAACAAAGGCAGCAGCAGCAGGGCACACAGACAAGTTTGACCTCTCAGCTCTCTCTTTTAGCCATCACCCTTTCATTTACAAGGATTAAAAAGGGCAAAAGCTACGAAAGGCTAAAAACGACTATAATCTACAGCTCATGAAAATCTAGACAAGAACACCCATGGCTTTTTGACAGATGAGGTCAGTATTCTCCAGATCTCTTGAGATTTTTCCCTTTGCTTTTTCAGTGCGGTCTCTCCCCAGTTGCAGAGTGCACTGGGAAAGCTGAGGAGGCAAGGAGACACTGCCCTCTGATTCTGGTACCCAGTGCCTGGGACTGGCTGTCAGAGTCAAGGGCTTGATAGCTTGAAGCTTCAGGAAATACACAGAACAGAACCACATTTCCCAACTCTTATCAAGGCATACCTGGCCTGGCACCACAACCTGCTACCTTGCCCTGAGTCAGCAATGCTGTGACCAGTAGATGTCCCTCTTCTCCCAACACAGATGTTTCAGCACAGTCACAAGCACATTAAGACTAGTGATGGTGTAAAACCTATTTCCTACCTGACCAACTGCAGCACAGACTTGCAGGATATTGCTGTGAAAATTCTGGACTCTTTTCATCAGGAAAGCTGAGGCTCACACACATGTTCTGTATTGGGAGTTGCCTGATGTATCCAGACTGCAATAAAACTTTCCACCCCAGAATGGTTTTCCCAGCATTGGAAGGGTCTCTTCTGAAAGCAGCTGGAAAACTCACTTTGGCTGCTTTTGTATACAAACTGAGACAAATGTAGTGGAGCTTTATACAGTGAAATCGACCTCCTGGCTATGGAGAACCAGGGCTGAAGTTTTCAATTTACTGATAATTTCAGAGTGGTGTAGCCAAGAAAGAACACACAAAAAAAAAACAACCCCCAAAAGCAAGCACGTTGAAATCACAGACACTTATGTGCAGACTGGCTAGGATATGAAGATTTCTCTAGAGAACATGGTATCACATATTTGGCACAGGGCTACCTGAGCAGTGGTCATATATCTAAGACAGTAACAGCTTAGAAACGTTTATCACAGACTAAGAGACATAAGCCATATTCCAACATAATGAGACACAGAGAATAGCAGTAGACTTCTGCAGTTCTGTTCAAGTATGTTCTGCAAGTTTCTTGGAAAGTTTTGCTTTGAAATATCAAAACAAACTAAAGCTATGGGAAAACAGAATTTTTCTGTAACGTGACTGGGATATTCCTGTGGGAATCTTCTGCTACCTTCTAGCTGCCCTCCTAGCAATATGATTTGGGCAAATATGTAATAGCTTGTTTCACTAAAGAAAAAAATCAAGGTCAAATGAAACAGAAATTAAACAGAACTTTTCTGTAAGTCAAAAACTGCCATGAAGTAGAATCTTACCAGAATCTTCATCTTACTTACCAAAACGTGGTAGAAATACTTATTTCCTATCAAATCCAGCTAAGCCAGTGGAAAAGGTTACTCCACTCTCCTTCTCACCTTGTCTACCCTTGTGGCTGCTCCCATCCCTACCTACCACCTGAGGAATGGTGCCCATCACCAGTTCTCAGAGCCAGGTTATCTTACCACTATGGCTCTTGCTTGAAGTGAGGAGTATTCACATAAAGTCCTGTGCCAGCAGGGCACTGGGAACTTTCTGGTCGAAGGCCAAAATCTATCAGCTGGATGTGGAAAAGAACAACTCTCAGGACACATTTACTACTGATATGTAATAATGTTAAAGAATGTAAAAAGAATTGACTTGGCTTAGGTCCATGTTTGAAGTTAAACTCCTTATTGCATTGCCAAAGTGGATGAGCAAAGACAACGAGTTGTCCACATTTTGGGTTACTGAACTACAATAGTTTTATTGGACTTAGACCAATTTTGGACAAACAGCCTACATGCCACATGCTTAAGGCCACACATCAGCCCTTACCTCACCTCTGCACTAAGGGAATTTGCAAGTACTCACTGGCCTTTTGAAATGTCCTAGATTGAGGAAAGGAGATTGATCATCATATTACTAGGTCACAGAAAGTCCATCTAAGAAGTAAAAAAGAACACCACGCACATACGCTCACACGTCTAAAATGTGTGTGTTTTAATTTTAGCTCACAGTAATTTAAATAACCTGATTTAACCAGGATTCCAAGCATTAGATTTTAATTTCCACCTTTTACAGTCACTCTTTACTATCACAGTAGAGTTGCTTTAGGAGTGGACCACAACAGCTGCTTGCAATCAGAGACAGAGTACACCCTACCTTGTGGTTGCTTTAAGAGTGGAAATGAAAACCAATTTCTCAGCTGAAAACACCAATAAAATTTAAGTAGATAGAATGTAAATACCAGAGTTGGAGCTTGGAGACAAGTGAGGAGATAATAAACACACTCTTGTTGTTGGAATAGCTATACTTGGAGCTCGGAGTTGACTTGGCCAGACCTGCTGAGCACGTTGCCACAAAGAAGCAGAGGAACGTGGGGCTGCCTGAGTGCAGAGATGATGACAGATGACAATGGACAGCCCATGGCGAGCCCTGCCTGGAGGGAAGGGTTCACCACTGGCCAGAGCAGCTCTGCACATGCCCACCTGCTACACTTGGGATATCTCTAAGGGACTGCCCCCACACTCTGCCACCTTGTCCTGTGGGACCTGGCAGAATCTGTTTCCCTTTGGTACTACTCCTTCCACAGTTAATCTGAAGAAGGCAGGCACTTGCATTAATTATCTTTTTGTCATGGTCCCTCAGTTCCATTCCAATCTACCTTTCAGTATTACTTCTTTTCTAATTGTAAGTTATTGTCTACAGAAGCAGAATACTAGTTTTGCCCTCTTTCTGGGCAGAAAGGTTCTGGGCTTTTTTTATGTGGAACTGTCACCAAATTCTCTTGTTTTGAAGTATCCCAATTGGATGCCAACCAATCCTGACCTTAGTTTATCTAAGGAAGGGACAGAAGATCTATAGCAAGTAAAGCTCACCTTCATCATGGCAACAGGAGGGGAAACAGCAGAAACCACTACAGATGCATCCCTTACACATATCTGGGCTGCTTAAGCTACAATCATTGATCTTTTTTCTCCAAATTCTTATAAATCAAAGCCTGTCTTAAACCGCAGTTAGTAGCTGCATAGCTACTTAATGCCACACAAAGACTCACTTCTTCTAAAGGGAATTTACTGTGTCCCAGAAGGAAGATACCTTCTCATGAAGAAACAGGAAGAATTCTGCAGAAATGGCTCTATGTACAGATAACTCCTAGAAAAATTTATTTAAGCACAGGAAGTGCTTAATTTGTACTTACCATACACACAAGGCCTATACAGTACAGTCCAAATTACTTCCCATAAGCCTACAGCCCCAGCAAAGGCAACTTAGTAAGCTTTACATTCCTTTTGGTTTGATAGACTTTACCCTCTCCCTTGTATCTCAAACATCAGATCAGGTGGATCACAATTCTTGACAAGTCCTGCATATAAATTTTGGTGGAAAGACTCCCAAATACAAGACTCTGGCATTTATGGGCCTTTCAGAGCCTATTCACAAATTGATTGCAGTATGACATATCATTTTTGGGAAGCATCTTGTCAGTTAATGACACAGTAGATGTTTTAAACAGAATAATTAACACACCTGTTGTGACAGTCTATGTAACTGGCCAACATATTCCTCACAAACCAATTAGTCTACTACAGTTTATTGGGACCTAAGGGGGGCTAAAAAAATCAACTTCAACTTTCTGTTTTCAGAATAAATCAGAGACATTGAGTATAAAGGTGAATGCTGCCAGCATCTCCTTTTCTTTGCTTCTTAAATGTTTTCAAAACATAACTGTGGCACATTATTTCCTGAAAGCCTGCTGAGAACACACACAGTAAGAGCAATTTAGTGTACCCACATAAGTTACACAAGTATTTCTCCAATCATGGAGTTTACTCAGTACAGCCATTGTTCAAAGAGGTATGGATCAAAAGCAAAACAAGGTCTGGCAAGGTATTTAGTGATGCTGCATTCAGTAAATAGATAATGAGTTTTAAAGGAGAGGATTTAGCAGGTGTGTGTTACTGATCACTCTTCAAGGTTTATCTCACAGGCAAAACAAGTTAGAATACACTATAAGTACATACAATCAAAAAAGAAAAGGAAAATCCCTTGAGTCTCTGGATCTAAGCTAGCAGCATACTATCAGTACCCTGCATCAAGTTTCTCAGAGCAGTTTACAGCAGATAGATCTAGTATCAGACCTTGGTGGAGCCACAGAGCTTGCATTGTGAACTGCAACCTTAACCTCTCAGGAAAGATGACGTGTTAAAAAGCACCATTGTTTCCTTAAGACTGTTCCATGTCAACGGGAAACAGAAAAGAACCTGGGTACACTGGAAGCCCCTTAACTGCAGAGAATTTTCTTTCCTGCTTTTGTCTTTTCAAATAATATGAACCACACAATATGATTAGGTTATCGCTGAACAAAATTTTGGAGAGCTGAGCTCCACCTACCAGGAAAATGAAAGTAATTGCACTTCCCTTCAGCATCCCTGTGTGTTAAAGATCCACTGCATTAACTGCCACAGTCTGCTTACAAGCCCCACACAGAGACACTGAACAGCTGAGGGAATGCTGTGTCCTTTATTTAATAGTCTCACTTTCCACTTTTGATAAATCACTGTGCACGCAGAGGTTGATAGAGTCACTATTTCCTTTCACTATGGCACACAGAGATGTTGCAGAACTCTGAATGGATGTTTGCTGTCTTTTTGTAGAGTGGGGCAGCAGACATTAAAACAGGTGTTTCAGTCAGCTAAGCAGACTTACTCAGGAAAAAACAACTGAATACTATTGAGGAGCTCTCTTTTTTCTTGAACTCCCACACACTGTTTAATTGTGAAATACCTTGGCTATTTCTGTGTTTTCCGCTACCATGAAAGTGAAGCTGATGTTCACCAGATCTGTGCCACTGCAAACACACACTATCCGTCCTTCCAGCTCATTCTCTGACTTTCCAACAGCTTCAAGTGCAGTTAAGATTTTGGGATCCTGTAAACAGAATAAATAACTCGTTACATTTGCAGTACTTTTGTTATGCAATGCACTATGGTAAAGATGCTTTTCTAGCTCCATATACATTGACACCTTCAAATGTTTGTCATTGATCTTAAATGAGTGCTTTCACTTTGAATTATTGTGTGTAAACCTGCAAATCAATATATTCTAACAATGAAAAACATGATTGTGAAATCTCAGAAGTAAATGAAGTCTTTATGAAGTTCTCCAGAACTCACAGCTAGTACTTCAGTTGATACTCTTCAGACTAGCAGACAGTGACCAGCTGCCCTCTCTGACCATCTAACTGCAAACAAAACTTCCCATGTTCTATGTCAATGGAACAAGAAGACACAACAACTTTTAAACAGATAGGGGCAAAATTTGGAATACAGATTTTTGGAATACAAAATTAGGAATACAAACAAGTATCACAATACACTGTTCGAAAAGAATGAAAACCTCCTGAACATTAGGCTGTTGTTCAGATTTCACCACATCTGGAAAGCTGAGCACTCTACAATATCAGATCACATGACAGAACCTTCCTGCTGCATTCACACCAAATTATTTGACTTAAAAGCTTCAAATTTTAGACTGTGATCAAAAAAATAAACGCTGTGTTGCTGGTATTTTTAAAAGAAATTAACTTCATCATGCATTTCACCTTCAGTTTAAATATTCTTTGCTTAAAGGAAGAGTATAAACTAACTCCAGAATACCTTTGGTACAGCTCCAAAACGAACACTGTTGATCAGGGAGCATTCTAATACCTGTCCTTCCTGAAATGGCAAAAAGAGGTGCAAGTTCAAAGGTCTGTTGACACATGGCTCCATCAGAAATTGCAGCAAAAAGTAACAATGAATCTCATTTGCATACACTGTTAATTAACACTAAAGAGTATATTGCCCTTTTATATCAGTTAATCTTCTCTTAAATCATTCACTTCTTTCAATGATAAAAGAATAGGACTAGAGCTAGTTTTGTAAATAAACTAACACAGTATTTTAGATCTTTAAAAACAAGCCAGAATATGAACCAAGTGCAATAATATCTAATATATATTCCTGGCATAGTTGTAATATACCTTTCCTTCACTTTTCCAGCTCAGAAAAAAGCCAAATTCATCCACTTTGAAGAGACAGTTGCTTTCAAAGACAAAAGATTCCTATAGAAAAAGAAAAGACAGATCATTATTTTAGTCAGTTTGACAAATGTCATAAATTTATTTACTGTTCAGAAATAAAATATTGTTACATTCTTCCAAAAATACCTATATGGAGAATTTGTTATTCCTAAAGTAATTAGAAATGAAGGATGTAGGCTTTTCTAGAAATGATTCTTTTTAATTATTTGCCTGGTTGCTGCCATTTGAGATATTGAGATGCACATAACATCATTATTTTCTTAATTCTTTGCAACTGTGAAGATCTGATTTGTTTAACAAAAGAAGTGATTCTTACCTGTTCAAAAACCTTAATGAAATGGGACTTCAAAAAAATTACTGAAAATTAAATGCCTCAAACTATGTAAAGGTTAAAAATACATAATTTGCCAATACTACCTTCAGGATCAAATGACTACATTTCATTTTAGCAGTCAGAATTTGGGAAGTACTCTTCTATTAAATGACTATGACAGTATGCATGCCATGAGCATTTTGCAGCCAGAGTATCTGGCAAGCAAGCAAGAGTTTGAAGGATAATGATTTGTAGTGAAATCAACAAGGAATGACATCCTAAAGAGACTAGACAAGGCAAAAAAAAATCAGATTAGCTGAATTAAAAAAGAAATTTCCTCCACACACCTCCAGCCTCAATTAACGCATCATAAATTAAGCTAAAATGCAGGATAACACTGGGCAGAATCAATCACTTTTTACAGAAAAAAGAGGATCCAGGACTTCCTGACTTCCTTAATTGAAAATCACCAATATGTGCAGGCTGCAGCACTCCTTACTGTTTCAGAGATCAGTGCTTTGTTTTATGTTAAAGACTGAGATACCTTTCTGAAATACAATGTCCTCTCCTGTGCATATAGCAAGGGCAGCAATAGGTGAACATGTGACTCTTGCATACAGGACAATTTGAATTTAAGGAACAAACCCAGGTAAAAACTCCAATGCTCTCAATCCATGAAGCATGCCTTTAAATCAGTAAGTATGTCCAGGATGGTTTGCTCTCCCTGGGTTATTCTGAGGCAGCTCTCAAACCTGGCCTGGGATGCAGGATGCTGGGAGACAGTCACAGGTGCCTTTTTGGCCTCTGCTATGGAATGAAAGCATCTGGCAGGCTAAGAAATGGCCACATTCCAGTCAAACCTTATCCTAGCTTGACAGTGGGACTGAAGGCAAGCAAGTTCCTGCATCCACAGTTGGGTAATGTCCTTGAGTTCTCCTAGATGAGCACTGCCAAAGGGATACACTTGTGTTTGGGACAGTTGGTCCTTTTCCCTGGACAAATTCATTACTGAATGATTTCTACCACTTCTGGACAATGCTTTAGGTCCTGGAACAAGATTTACAGGTTTTAAGGACTGGCAGGCTGCAGTTTTCCATCCAAGTTGCAAAAAACTATGTTAATTTTACAGGCAGAGGAGCTGAGAGATAAAGTTGTTGCAGCCCAGTTTGAGCCAACAACACCATGCATGAGTTTCTAGCAGACACTGCTCTGCCCAGCTTTCTTCACCAGAACTTCCATTTTCCTGCCCTCACTCTAGCACTCATCCCTCCTGAAACCTATTTGTTGCCAGACACCTTAGATTTATTAGTTTTACAGCCCTTGGAATCTTGTTTCATATAAAATGCAGCTAGCTACCAATCAAAATGAGTATTTCTTGTGCTTCCCAGAAAGATTACTCATACAATAAAAGGCAGGCAATTTTCTATCATTTATTATGTCCTCATCTATCAAAAAGCTCTTGATAGAAGAAAAATGTTGTTTTCAGGAAGGTGTGTACATAAACTGCATTCATGTTGATGTTCCACCTCTGTGTTGACTCTTTTCGTCATATTACTTCTTCTGCAAATTATTTTCTTGTGAGATAAAAAAAAGCACCTACCATCAGACTATGTAGATGCAACATGACCTGTAAAATTCCTCATCATGTCTGATTTTTATTTCCTATATTCTGCTGAGATAACCTTGTTCTGGACTCAGACTTTTCAAGAGTCAAACATAATAATGTTTGGCTCAAAATATACTTCCCTAATTTTGAAACCCTTCTGGTTAAGGGACTCATCTATCAGCAAAAGATGGATCTATCATCTGTTCCACATGATAATGACCCAGATTTTTCTTGTCACTCAATGAAATTTGGGCATATAAAAGACCTCTCATGCTGCACTGCAGCTGTTCAGTCACCCAGACCCTGTTATTTCTGAGCCCCAGTTCTACACTGACCTGTTGTGTAACCTCAGCTCACCTATCATTTCTCCTCTCCCCAACATGACTTTGCTGTTAGGGTGGGGAATTAAGCACAGAATTTCCATGCATGTTAGAAGCTGAGATCTGAAACATTTTTCTTGAAAACTGCAAGTCCTCTAACATAGGGATTTTGCTATATTTGCACAGTCTTTCTAAAACAATGGTCTCTCTTGGGCAGGCTCTCTAGTTACTACCACAACACAATTAAATAATAGCCTATGCATGTCATAAATCTGATACCATCAAACAGCCACACCATCAAATGCTCACTGTTTATAGGCTACAGATCTTAACTTCTAAGTCACTGGGGTTTTTTACAGCCCTTAATGGTTCCTGTAAAACTGCAGCTAAAATATACAGTTAGTTACCTAAGTGAAAGCTTTTTAGTGTTTCCAGAAGAGTCCCTTTCAAGAAAACAACTAGGCTTCCAACTGTACCATAGCAAACCTGCAGTAAACTGTAGTAAAACTTGCAGCAAGCAATGCAGCTAGAGAATATCAAGTGGATGGTCCAGAGGTGGCAAGTAGGACCTCCTTTCACCAGGGTTTTGGAAGGCAATAAATTCAGCTGCAAGCAGCAAGACTTCTGGTGACATCATTACTNACATCCTCCCATCTGCCCAGCATTATCTAGTCCCACACAGGTGCCTGCTGGGTGCACCCACTTACAGTGCAGAAGTAGGACTTCTTGAGAGATCTCATTCTCCCTAGCACTTGCCTCATTGAGCATTCTTGGTCTCATATCAGAATTGGAGTACTTAAATTCTTTTCTGTATCTGCTCATTCTGTTTGCTGTCTACAGTGCAAGAGAACAACCATGGGCCATACCTCCCTCCCTTGGATCCTCACAACCTGTGTCTGAAGCAATATTTGCAGAATAAAATTAAGCTTTTAGGATCCTCCTTTCTAAGGAATTCAATGTCCACTACTAAGTTCTTAGTTTATCTGTCCCCATAACTGAAAATACAGTGTAAAAAGCTATTCCTATCTCATCAGGCCTCATGATAAAAAATATTTTTTACTTACATTTCAAAAGATAAGAGGAAAATACTAATATCCTGAAGGCACTTACTGAGATACCTTCAACTTTTAGAGATTTCCTGTCCAAACAAGATTAAAAACAGACGCTGATAAAATTCTTCTCACAGGCATATCAATGCTGAGCATAAGGTAAATGTCTCAGCACTTTTTTCTGGCTCTCTGTGTAAAATGTCCTGTTTTGTATTCCTTTAATACATTTGGATTAAAGCACAGCTGAAAGTGGGATCATAGTAATCACATTTCAGATACACATTGATTTTCTAGAGTAGATAAAACCACTCCAGATCTCAAATGATGCATTTGAATCAGAATATAAATGCTCTGTGTTCTCTTACTTTCCCTTGGGATATGCAGGTCCTCAGTTTATGTATTAAAAGAAATACATATGCACACACACACATTTGACAGATGTACAAAAATGAGAGGATTCACTTTGTTCAGTAATATGCTTTATGAATCTGCAAAGATGAGAGCTTTATGCACATTGCAGATATCTTGATTCAAATCTCCCTTTCTCCTCCTGAGGGGCTACTTCAAATCAGAGGGATTAAATAGATTTTTAAAGTTATTTCTCTTATGAGCAAAAATTTGTATAACAATGAAATGTGCTGGTATTTCCTCCCCACACACATTTCTGCAGTTATTTGAAAGTTTATTTGTGTACAACGAAAACAAACCATGAAATATCCTGTAACATCTACACATTGAAAAGAGAATGCAAATGAAAAGCAACTGGCCTCTTACCTCTTCATACCTATCAAACACAGCTCCATCTTGCATAAACGAGGGAACTGGCTTCTGCCAGTTAAATTCATAAGGTTTTGCCATGATTAGAGAAGAAAAACCTGAAATGGAATGAAAAAGCAGAGTTCAATTACTATCTATTAAAAGGAGTATTACAAAGTCTAAGCAGGAAAAAAAAAAGACTTTTAGCATTTCCTTTCACACAGAATCATTAAAAAGTAACAGTGTGTTTCCAAATCAAGAGTTTTCCTTATATGACTGTATTTGTTTCTTAACTGTAAAAGGAAAAATACTTGTAAAATGTGTGTCTGAAGTTTTATTTGAAAAACCACTTGCACTGTAACATTGCTTTAGCTTAACTATCTGCTACATCACTTCTAGTCTATAAAGAGGCTGGGATTAATGCAGTGCTAGGTAACACAGACTACCACAACCTGTGATGTACATGAGTGCCTCTTTTTTTATTAGATTCTACATAGAAAACATTAATTTTTTTTAACATTCTAAACTGTATACTACATAGGCAAAGCACACATTTCCTGTGTGTTTTGCATTTCAAATACCATTTATATTATTCATATTATTTTCAGCGATATTTTATATATAACTCAAGATATGGATAATATAGAGGTCAAAATTCAAAGGGGAAGAACTGTTTAGGGATATAAGGCATTAAATAAAATTAGCTAGTAGTATTGTGCATTTCTGCACATTTAGGAACATGGACAAAAATGTTAATTTACAGTGTAATACAGAATTCATAATGTATGGAATTTACAATAAAGGCTAACAAATCATAGAATTGTCAGGGTTGGAAGGGACCTTAAAGCTCATCTAGTTCCAACCCCTGTGCCTGCCATGGGCAGGGACACCTCCCACTAGAGCAGCTTGCTCCCAGCCCCAGCCAGCCTGGCCTGCAACACTGCCAGGGCTGGGGCTGCCACCACCTCTCTGGGCAACCTGGCACAGTGGCTCAGCACCCTCATGGGGAACAACTTCTGCCTAACATCCAACCTAAACCTCCCCTCCTCAAGCTTGTGTCCATTCCCCTTAGTCCTATCACTGCCTAACATCCTAAAAAGTCCTTCACCAGCCCTCTTGTAGGATGATTATTGTTATTATTATTATTCAGTTTCCTTTCCAAGACCTTGGTGCCTACTAGGCTATGCTGCTTTACACCAGAAAAAAAGACCCAACTACATACTCTGAAATACTGAAGTTCATTTTACCTGAAGTGTAAACACTGCAAATATATTGTTCCTGCTTATTAATGCCATANACCCCAAGGGATTTTCAGACTGTGCCTGTAATGCCATATACGACACACACTATTGATTATTTTTTACATACTGGACCAGAAAGTCTGGCCTGACAGGGAATACAGTTGGCAGCAGCAAGATTAGACTGACTCACAGATGTCAGCAAATCATTCTGTGAAATGGTGTGTTGAGGAGGAAGATAGCTCAGGGTTACAGGAATCTGACCTAACACACTACTCACTCCTATCTCATGGGCAAACACAGCTCACCCTGCTTTCTGCTTGCTCCAGCCCTCCTCTGACAACTGACAGTGTTCATCTGCTATTGACCAGCTCCAGCAGCAGGATGCAGGGCAAAGCAGAACTAGTAGAGCTCCTACTCGGTTACAATGCAGACACTAGCCCAAGCAAAGTTTGTCTGAGTGAGAAGAACAAAAAGCATACATAAAATTCAATGGCATGCACACCAGTCTGTGTAATCTATGCTACACAAACCATCTTTGTAGTATTAGTGCATGCCAAAACTCTGAATAGCAGACTAAGATATTACCAATTATTTTGACTGATCTTGAAACCAAGAACAGGCGCAAACGTTCAATTAAAAAAAATAAGAAAAAAATCATTTTCTAAACTCCCTCTGTCTTGTTTTCATTCATATGAAAAAATGTTCTAATGAAAGGACAAGAACTGGCTTTAAGAACAGCCACTTTTGATAGTTTGATATTGAAAAAATATCCTTACCACTAAAAAAAATGCAAAATGCATTTTGATGCTTCCCATCTCTTTATTTCCATGTTTCCAAAACCTTAGGAATAAGATAAATTCATTCTCCATAACCATCAAAATTACAATTTGACAGTTATTTAGGAAGTGTTCATTTTTGTTGAAAATGGGATGAAAATTCAAAATAACATATCTGTTCTCTCCAATCAAAAAGAAAGGACTAAACAATATTTAAGACAACGCATCCGTACTTTTTTTTCCAATGAAAAGATGTTTTGAGGATAAGGAACCAGGGCCAAGAAGTGATCAGCTACAGTTAGTATCTTATCAAAAAGCTCCTTTTCCTTTTGCCATCCCTGTGCATTTGGCTTTTACCATGCTGTAAAAGAGTAATAATATCTCCCTCATGAGGACCATGAGATCTTTTGAGATGCTTTCAGGGAATGTGATGAATTATTGCATTTTTATTCATTTTTTAAAAATACATTTAAATTTTTAGAGTCTCTTCGAGTTTAGGTAAGCATAGAGCTGCTTTTTCCTCATTGCATGAAGAAAGTTGCATCATAGGACAGCCAGCCCATTGCAGTAGCACAGTGGTGTCTTGCTCTATACAGCTCCCAGACTTCACACAGCAGCTTAGTGTGATCACAACACTTTGAAAACCTAGAGCTTGTTCTTAGAGCAAAGCTACATTTAGACAAAACCAGCTTCAGAAGTCTGTTTTCTGACTGCATAGGCTTTATTAAAGACAAAGTTGAAACTAGAACCAACAAAACTTCATTAGTATACGACAAATCCTCAAAAATCTTGGAAAATAACCCTTAGATTTAAAGGAAACTTAAAACATACAAAGCTGAAGTGATAAATACTTGATTTTTATGGCATATTGACCATTCTCTTATCTGCTTCAATGACTTTTAGAATGTTCCCAAGAACAAAAGTTATTTAGCCATGACAGGTAGTTCTTGGAGCAATACATGGAGCATGTGGAGTCCTTCTGGGAAAAGCAGATGCATTCTGTGCTAAAAATCTAAGAAATGTGATGACACTTCTAAGACTGTGAAGAAGTTCCGCACTACCCAGCCTACATACACAGCTTTTACCCTTTTTTACTGACTCTTGAACTCTGTATAAACACAGATTTTAAAACCTACAAGCTCTGCAACAGCTCTGAACTCCTGTATAAGACCAATCACAACATTACATCCAGCATCTGGCACTAAGAATTCTGGATGCAAAGAGTGCTTGGACACACACTTATCTTTCAGAAGAACTAATTACCTACAAGCATGCACTTTTTTTACCCATTTCAACTTTGAGTTCCTCATCCAGTCATAGAAATACAGCTCTGTAAAAATCCACCCTTGTCTGGGTACTCACACAGTATGATGAAGTTGTATTGTACTTCATCGCTGATAAATAGCTCAAGCTCTTCAGTTCCTGCTGCAATGCACTTCTTTCAAATCTTGGAGTCAGCCTGAACCCTTTCCCCCTTTTCAGCCACCCTTCTAAAGTCAGAGGACTGAACCAGGACACAGCAGCTTAGCACAGCCCTCTGGCATACAAAACACAATTACAGTCTTCTTATTTGCATAACTTTGCATTTAGCTGCAAGGAAACACGTTTGATTGTTCATAATTTATCAAGCAATCAAGTTCTCTCTCATGGACTCGAGTTCACTGTTATTTACCATCTTCCCAGTCTCTTCTCTAGCTCTGCTCTCTCACAGGTCAATACAGTTTACAGATGAACTGAGACAGATGAAGTGTGAAGGAAAGATGGCTTGAGCACATGTAGCAGAGTCAGATGAGTTGTAACAAACAAGATTTTTAAGCCATATGCTTTGGCAGCTGTGCAGAAGGTGAAGAAAACTCTCTCTGCTTTTAGAAAAGCTCTTTGCAGTCTCTCACATTTCTTACACTCCTCTCAAACATCCATTCTTCTGTAAAACCCTGCCAGCTTTTAAGAGCACCAAAATGTAATACAAAATATTCCCCTGGCACTCTTTTGACCTTCTGTTGATCTTCATCATTTTTTAAGCAGTTCAAAGAAAGTAAGACACAAAACCAGCTCTACCCTCCCACCAAATCCAAGCAAACAGGACATTCTAACACTCTTATAGTTGCAAATATATGCATGAATATACCCTCACTATGATGAGAATCAAGAATTGCTCTCTAAAGGAATTTAACAACAATGAAATGTGTAAAGATTCAACTGGGAGAAATAAAAGGTTTAGGAACCAAATTTAAAGACAGTGAAGTTTTAATTTTAAAACTTATAAACAGCCTTTAAAAATTAGAATCAAGATCTTCTCACTCACTTAGGGTTCTTAAAGGATAAAAATGCCTCTGAGTACATACCGTGCACAAAAGCAGAAAGAACACTCATATAAAATACAGCTCAGGACTTAATCAATGACCACAAGGGAGAAGCAGATGAAGTCTCTTAAAGTGCAGCAGTTAAATGCCTCTTGAGCTATTTCTCTCTCTTTCAACACTGATTTATGCCTGGACATGATTTGGATCAGATGAAAAAAATGCACCTTTTGATTTACCTGGAGTACTCAAAGAGCAAGGGGACAAAATTAACCATAACCAGAATAGCATTATTTAACACAGAAGTCTTCCTCTCTTGCAAGCTTGGCTGTACTAAGCTAAATCTGAGGTATGGGGAGTAGAGGGACAATAAATCCTGGGTTGTTTTTTTTAATTTTTTGACCAAAAGAAGGACAAGGTGTGGCTGAACAGGAGGAGGAAAGGATTCTGTTAATACAAAGCAGACAGATGTTTGGGGAAAGAGGTGATATTCTAAACTAACCCACAGGGCTGGCTAGCATGATGGATAGGATACTCCTTGGATCCCATAAACATCCTGTCAATGTTGAGACACTGCTGGAAAGGACAGCAGTATTCCTCAGAACTGATCCTCCCACACACACTCTAAACCATGGTAACTCACCATTTCCTCACTTTGATTAGCCTTGACTATTATAACAAATCTTGTAATTTTTATTTTAGTAATTGTTTTTGCCTCTGGAATGAATTATTATTTGCTGAGTAAAAAGTGAGGAGACTCCACGCTCTGTGTTTGCCATTTCACCACTTAGCTCTTTCAATCATACCACTTACACCCCTAAATAACACCAGTTACTGTCTCTGTGGGTTTGAAGGGGGAAGTATATGCACCCACAGAATGCTGTGCTGAGTTTAGGATCTTGCCCAAGCATCTATATTTTTCTTACAGACATAAGGAAGCAATTTGAAAGAAACCCTAACATATATCTCACTCTTTCCCTCCTTGAATTACATATATCCTTTACCACCACTCCTCTTTGGTCAACAAGATTCTTCATTGCAAAGACAACCAGGTCTACATCAACAGGTCTCTATAGCTTTTGGGTTTTCTTTTAATGGAGCTCATTCTAGTCCAGAAACTCTACCTGCAGTGCTGTGGGCTAGAGTGAGAAACTAGTTGTCCAAGGCTAAACAAGCAGTACCCTCTTCATTTTTTAATGAGGGTCTGAAGTAGTTTCATATTAAGAAAGATTCTACAGTTGTTTCTAGGGAGTTACAGGAAGAAATCTCAGATCTTCATACATTTACTCCTCAGCATCAAATTTATTTGGTTGTAAATGTACCAGCATTAGCATATGCAAAATGCAAAGACAAAGTGTTCTTTAAACACAAGACTTTGGTTTGTACAACAGAACTTAAAATTCAGAGAAAGTTTTAAGAGAATTTAGAAAATAAAAGCCACTACAGTGTGAGTTCTGTACAAAGTGAGAGCTACACTGCTGAATTTCTGCAGTATCCACACTCTACTGTTAGGCAATTCCAAGATTTCACAGCTCTCCTGGGCTATTCCAGAGTGAAGTTTTATTGGCTTTTGGGGTTTTTTTTGTAAAGTGTGGTTTTTCAGCAGGTTATTTTAAAATGCATTATTCCCCACAACTAATGCAAGCAACTTAAAACAGTTTTCCCAAAAATAAGGACCAGAAGCAACAAGCTACATCCAAGAGAGCTCAGGCTCCTGAAAGTGTAGAGTCTAGTAATGGTCTCAATTCCCACTTTGTCTCATTTGCCATTTCATTTTAATTGCTGGAATGCATTGGCATGCAGGGGCAGCCAAGAGGTTAGGCCAAAACAAGAAGTAGCCTGTTCTTAACTAACCTCTTCTTCAGCATTTCACACGAGTTCAGTGAGGCTACTCACTGCAGAACTCTGCTTCAGGCTAAAAAAGGAGTCTATCTTGCTGACAGCAAAAAACAACAATTACTTATGCCATAATGCTGGCAATGAGAAGGTCCTGCCTTAACTTAAGGTCTGAACTGTGCATCAGTCATCATCTCTCCTGACAGCTATTATCTCAAAGTAGAATTGCTAGGCTAGGCCATAGGACCCACACATGACCTCGTTCTTCCTTAGCTGTTTTAATTCTTGCCCTAAGGCCTTCCTAGTTTGTTAAAATATACAGTTTTTCTCCCCCTTCCCACTCATTCTAGAACTCTCATTATCTGCCACAAGTGCTTCAAACCCATCCTTCAGGGCAAGGGTGGGCATTCTCCTTTCTGAGAAGTGAATGATATGTAAAGAGATACACTGGTTATTCTGTTATGTTTGCAATAGTACAACAAAACAAGGTTCTGATAATTCAAAATATATAATATATATTTAAATCAAGATATTACAGAAAGCTTCTTAGTTAGCTAATTCACTCAGGTCTAACTCCTCACAAACATCTAAACTGATCGATTTAGTGGGAGCCTGCCTAACAGAGATCAGGACAAAAAAATCAAGAGGCCTGTCAGCCTGGCTTATGCAGTGCACACACCTTATCCTGCACACACATACACACCTCATGAAAAATAATCTTAACTGATTACACTGGCATCAGGAATATTTCAGAAAAAAAAGAAATATTACACAAAATAGGAAAGTTTTCACTTATAGTCCACAGGGAAACACCTACAGCAGTAACAGAAGGTCATCTATATATATTCCTAGGAAAAGTATCATTTGAATAGTAAGCCAAAATGCAGAGCTACCGTAACTGAAAGTTTGTAAAAAAAAAGTGTTAAAAACCAACCAACCATATATACCAAACTATAAACTTTACTGGATTAGTGAAATTCTATTGCTGCTCTTTCCTTCTGGTGATAGAAAATTTGTTGTTCACATTGTCAGTATTGTACAAGCAAAGGGGAAAGGCAAAGATGTTCCCATGGGATAATTTCAGGAGGGGACATGCTCATAATGCTGTCAGTTTTACAGGGAATTTAACAATCTGACTCATCAAAATATACAAAAAATGACAATTTATTTTCATGTACACTTATTTTTCAGTATCCAACTAATGGTAAATTTTGCTTTTGGCCTGTCATGAAGAACCTTTCTCTAGAACTTTCCTATCATAAACACTAACCATACACAAAATTAAGTTGTCTAAAAATGTGAAATACGCTACAGTTTTAGCTTTAGTTAAGCAGAAGTGTTAGAGATGTTCAAGATTTATTTTTAGTCTAATGTCAAGCATCCCATTTCCTGGAAGCCATCTCCTCCCTAGGTAGTAATAGAGAATGAATTGGACTTTGATGACAGCAATTGTTTGTGTAATAGTTGTCAAGACCTTTTCTGAATTGTTATAGCATGTGATGTATGTATACAATGAATCTTGATTTAAAAAGCAGTGACCTTTGTTAAGTTTAATTACTTCACCCTGTGGCTTTCAATTGAAGACAGTGTTAAAACAAAGCCTACTTCATGGATTAATAACAAGAAAAAATAAATCACAAATGTAGCTCTTGAAAATCATCTACACTATTTTCTGAATTACTTTAAGCCCAAATTCTCTCACCTTGTATAATTATAGCACTGAGCCCTAAAAGGAAAGGGCATTGGAAGATTTATTAAAAACCCGGAGTCTTCAATATGCTTTTTGCACAATTAATAACATACTTAATTTCTACTATTGTTGTTTAATCTGTAGCTGACATAACATCTTTTAAGGCAATGAGTAGTGTTTTTCCCTTTTAGGTGCACCTGTATGAAGTATTTGTGTCAATTATTTTAATTAAAATTATGAGCAATTTTGACTTTTAGAACTTCAGCTTCTTTTTAGCCTCTTTCTGGGGCTTAGTGCTCTGAAAGATCTCAAGTAGAAATGATTCCTGTACTTTAATGTGATAGGAAGATATAAATAAATGTTTGAAATTAAAATCCTAATAAGAATTGAGGTAGGAGTACAGATAATCACCAAATAACCTTAGCTGAGCTTCATTCTTTTTATAAATGCAAGAGTCCAGAGATCCCAGGACATAAAACACCCATAAAATTCTAAGATCAAATTATTAACTACAAATATATAGAAAAGGCAACACAAACTTCCAAATTAGATTAATACCTCTTAAACACAAGGAAAGCTTTTGGAAATAGCACAAGCTAGTACCTCAAATGAAAACAAAACCTGCAAATATTGGCTGCTTCACGACCATGTCTTGAGGACACAGTTGTCTGCTTCTAAACACTGACATTGACTCAGGCCTTGTATTCATAAAAATGCAATGAAAGGTCAAGATCACATTTTTGCCATAACTTCTAAATCTCCCTGTGTTTGAAATAATCCCTTCTATGGTCAGGTACTTCAGTTCAAACCAAACTGTATTAAACTTTTGACATAATGAATCTGTTTCAAAATATACAGATATTTTAAAAACTAATAAGCTGGGAGGAGTGTAGATGTTACTTCAAAATCTAAAATTAGGGAAGTGACATTATAATTTGCAGGGTTCAAATCTGACCAGTTTTCTAGATGATTTCTGTAAATGAGAGTTACACTGCTGGCTTAAAAAAGCTAAGATTATCTTCTTTGACAATTGTTCCAGTGGTCTAAAATGCATTAATATCAGAAAGCTGTATTCATTATTTGACAGTTGGGAGTGTGTTAAAAGTAGGTATTTGTTGAAAGCTTAAATTAATTACAAATTCCTTGGTACCCTGGATAAAGCCTACAAACTACAGTCACCATGAAAATACATGAGGTGGGGGTTTATACTTTTTAGGAGAGACTATTATTGTGCAATTTAACCTGGGGCACTGGTCAAAAAACTTTTGTACCTGTCTTAGAAGTCAAAACGCTGCTCAGATTTCATCTCAACACCAACTTTATAGCCTAGAGATAGCAAGTTTTGCATCCCCTTCTTTGAAGGAAAGAAGATAATAGGGAATGAAAGCAAGAAACATAGACCTAGTATCTGCATGTGATCAGTACACTCCTTCCTTCCTTCCTTGCACTCGATATCCTTCTCCTTGTTTTCAACACTCTATACTTCCCGTTATCTTGCTCACTCATATGTTGGCTCATGCCCTGAATCAAGCCTCAGCTAGGAGGCAGGGGAATGCAGGCACAGCATTATCAGCTGGTTGGAATGGAAATTATCCATCAGCTTTCTAAACATCAAACTCCCCAGGGGCTGTGGTAAATCCTTATCCTAGGGAGTAGAGATTTGTAGGTGCAGCTTTTCTTCCTTCTATGACACAAGTTGAGCTCAAGTAAGAGCAGCAGCAGGGCAGCTGTAACCTGCCCTAGCTAATGCCTTGCTGGAGCACACTGCAGCTCCCTCAGAGCTTTGCTGTTAGCAGTTGGTTGGTTTCATTTTATTTTTCTGCCAAGATGGCAGGTTCGAATCACAGCAAAACCAGAAAGAAACAGAACATCCTAGTTGTCTTTAATTAAGGCTCTGTCTCTGATTCCTCCTAGTTAGGTCAGTTCAACATTACTAAGCAAAAAGCAATATGCAATATGCTAAGCAATATGAATCGGGATGACATTTAATGGATAAGGAAAAAATAATCATAAAACACTTGGTCTGAACACTGTTGTATAGGCTCAGCTTGTCTACTTGCTTCACTCCCAAACACTCTGCCTGTTGGATGTAGAAACAACATTCATCACCAATTGTACAGGAAAAAAGCAGCCCCTAGCTAGTTGGGAGTCAAGTGATCTGAGTTCCAGTGGCCAGACTGCTCTGGAATAGAGGCTAGCAAGGCTGAATTAGGCACTCAGTGATGCTAATTATTTATCTACATAGAGAGTTTGAAAACACTGAGAGCAAGACACGCCAGAGCTTAAAGTTATTATGCTATACACCGCTAAACATAAACAACATCCAGTATTAACTCCTTAATAAAGAACTGGGCATTTTGCTGAAGATGAGATCACCACATTTCTAAACACAATGTATCACAACTAGGCAAGGCTAAAGATAAAATGCTTGTCTATAATTTGAAAATCACAAAGCTCTCTTTCCAGTAGGACCACTGTCCAAACATGGTCATTCATGTTTGAAATACACCAGGTTATCAGCTATTTAGAGTTTTAATTTCCTAGAGATTCAGGAAGAAAAGCAACTAGTTCTGAACTTTAGATTATTGTTACTTCATTATCGTAGGTAGGTGGAAGAGTAAGCATTACTTATAAATTTATTTCAGCCAGATTTCTTTGGAAATGGCTGTTATGCCACTGCCTAGAAGCTCCAAAAACAATGGAGACAGAGAAAAAAAGATTTTGCAGGTAATGGGACCAAGGATACAAAAATAAACATCACCAATCCTTGAGCTGGTACGTTCATAGTTAATCCTAAACAGAAGATAAGGATGCATAAAACATGCCATCACAGTCTCTTTCCTAGCCTCAGAGGAACAGTGCAATCTGCATATCCATTTCTGCTAATCAAATATTAAAACACCTCTCTTGACATTGTGTGATGTTTCCTGTCATATCACTCATTATCAAATTGACAGGTGTTGTCTCTTTGGGGTAAAATAAGGCTGTGTGAGACACAGGAGATAAGTTTATCTATAAAACAGTTCAGAGTGCTAATATACTAATTATTGAGGTATTCAGTTGTTTACTTGAGAACAATGTCTCTAAAATCTCTTTCTGAATGTTAATGTAGTGCTTGTTTGAAAAATGGGGTAAAACCAGGCATGTTGACTCTTAAAGAGAGGGATGGAGAGCATTCCAAGCCAGCAGCCTCTCCAAATCTTCCTGCTGGATGCATTTCTGGCTTGTTCAATTATTCACAATATATATGAAAATTTCGGGAGGAAAGGCATCTCAATTTTTGTATTGCTCCAAATGCATGACTTGACACCCTATTCCAAAAGGATAAAAATAAAAGTGTTGGTATGTAACCTATTTGTCCAGTACAGAGACAAAGAGGAGAGCCAGTCTGCCACTCAGGAGTGCTGGTATGGCATGCTGGAGTACACAGCCCATTTGGAACACTTATTTGACATCTCATAATAAACAGCAGGCTTTACAGCATGCCGAGAAGCTCAATTTATTCAGATTTTTCTGGACCAACTGGAGACACCAGAGTCAGGGGACTTACTTGCTCTAAATTCCTAAAGTTAAGATGCAATTCAGTGTCAAATAGCAGGAGGTAAAAGGGGGGGCTGTTATCTCTCCAAACCTTCTCCTCACTGCTATTTATTGTCATTATTTATTGTCTTTACTGGCCTCCACTTCTATAGAGGTAGAAAGGGACATATATTGTATGAGTAGAGGATACCATGTTGTTTGAGTAGAGGATACCTTTGCCCTCATGCTGAGGCAGGTACATAATGGAACATGCTCACTAATAGGCAGGAAACTAAGAAGTGCTTTCTTCTTCTCTCCCTGGAAAGGTGACAGCATGAATATCATGTTGGAATATGAAGATATTCTTGATCCTGGGCAACTAGTAGGGAGAAAGAAATGAAACAGATGTGTGGGGAAGAGCACAAGAACTGAAAAGAGAAAGAGGGAACTAACAACAAAAAAAAGTGCAGAAAGCAAGGATGGGATGGCTTACACTGATGTGGGCTTCAACAGAATGATGAAGTGCCCAAGCAGGCCAATACAGCTAAAATAAAAAGGGAAAAAGTGAATATTTTCACAATGCTAGAAAAGAACAGTAGGTAATTTGGAATAGCCAAAATGGAAATGGTCTGGGACAGCACAAGCAAGGCTATTTTTAGAGATTATTCCAAGTATGAAGCTGGGTTTGTGCAATAAGGTTGGAAAGGAAGTAACAGGGTGCAATATACACTAAGAAAGACCAAGAAAACAAAATGCTAGTGTCTGGGGTGGGGGGAGAGAAGAAAGAAGTGGTAAGAACACTGCCAACATTCAGACAATAGCAGAATTGGGTTATTTATTGTGACAGCTTGGGAGCAGGGATGGCAGGGCTCCCAGAGACAAGGAGTTCAGCATTCCCCTGTGCTGCAGACAAACCAAGGGATACATGGGCAAAATGGCTGGGAAGGTGAAAGAACAGATTCTAGATGAGAAAGTGGAGGTCAAAGATGCAAACAAGTCTGTTTGGAAGCTATCAGATGCAAAATACTAGTGACTTTCCAGTACCTAAAGGGAACTTACAAGAAGGCTGCAGAGGGCCTGTTTGCAAAGGCCTGCAGTGAAAGGACAAGGGGCAATGGTTTTAAATTGGAGACAAGTAGATTTAAACTGGATGTTAGAAAGAAGTTCCTCACCACAAGGGTGGTGGAACACTGGAACAGGTTGCCCAGGGAGGTGGTTGAGGCCCCATCCCTGGAGGCATTCAAGGTGAGGCTTGCCAGGGCTCTGGGGAAGCTGATCTAGTTGGGGATGTCCCTGCCCACTGCAGGGGGGTTGGACTAGATGACCTCCAGAGGTCCCTTCCAACCCAAACCATTCTAGGATTCTATGATTCTATGAATAGAAATCAGCAGATGCAACTTGTTATACCACAAAAAAATTGATTAAAGGACCCTAGCAGCAATAGACAGAATATGTTTTGCTATTTGCACTGGCTGCATGCACTGTGGTGCTTAACTGATGCTGCCACTACCCACTCTGGCCTCCTGCAACTTAGTCACAAGTGCAACACACACGTCAAGTACAGTACCCATCAAAATCAACAGCAATGGCACATGCAAAGCACAGCAGACCATGCAGAAGGTGAAGATAACATTTTTACATTTCTAAAACCAGCTTTTCTTAGTATATCACCATTAAGCATTTCCAGCATAATAATTACCATGCAAAGAATAAAAATTTGGGACCAGCAGGCTTTTCCCATAAGAAAACTGGTCAGCTAGCTTTAGACTGCTTTTCTTTCTGTCACATACTTATTAAATGCTTCAGACTGTTTAATGTGATAAAAATGTCTAGACTGTTTTTTGACTGAAAGCTTAAGGCAGGGAGTTCTTTGCCATTGTTTGGCTAGTAAACACCTTTGCTTCTTTCTTGGTAAGCACAGTAATGTGCATGCTGTGCTTCTGCAGACCATACTTTCTGCATACCTACTAGAAATGCTTTATGGTATCTTCATAAAACTTTTGAGATTTTAGAGATAAGCCCAAGGAGCACCTCTCACAGTCCAGTGAACAAGAAAAGGAGAAAAACTGAAGAAGTTCTGTTCAGACTGATAAAGGGCAAGATGCTCAGTTGAAGCAGGCAGTAAAGGTAGAATATAGGCAAGAAATCTCAATGGGCATGTTAGAAAAAGTGTTACCACATGGAAATCAGTGCATTCAATGCTTTGTGGTCCCTAGCTGCCCTCAGTCTTCTGCAGCTGTTTATTTTTGTATAACAAAACTTTTGACATAATTACAACTACTCTAAATTTAGATGCAACTACACAATTTATACTAAAAATATCACTGGCAGTGAAGTTCCCAAGCTCAATTGGTATACACCCTTCAGCCCTTTCTTTTTAGGCCCTGTAAATCTGCATCTGTGGAGTGAGTGGTGGTCAAGGAACAGGTGCATCTGATTCTTGTCAGCATGTGCAACTTGTATATTGGAAACTAAGCTGCATACCATGGAAAAAACTTAAGAAACACTATCTCTGGATGCCACTCATTGTAGCTGACTCCCATAGGAAATGCAACTTCTCAGAAGAATTAATGGATAATGTGATGTGTCAGAAACATCACTTTGGTACAGTCACAACTGGATTGTCAAACCCTGCAAAGTCTCACTTCCCATCTTCCTGTACCCTGTTTGTTCCCAGAGCAGTCTTAACATCCTAAGCATAATTTTTTTTGGTTTAAAATGTTCTTCACCCTCATTCAAGATCCTAACTCTCTGTGATCAGACCATAAAATGCACTGCCAGGCACAGGAGTTGAAGAGACAAGTGAGCGCTCCACAGTAAAACAGCTAAGGGCTTAGTGGTATCAATGGGAAGGTTATTTCAAGGACAGAAAATAGCAGCTTTTCCACATTAAAAATCCATGGGCAGAATGATCTGTAAAGGTACTGGCCCATCACTGAGCACTTCTGATTTCCATCCTCCAAAAGGCAGCACCTTTCTTGAGCAAGTCACAATATTCACCTCTGTTTAAAGCAAGAATGGGAGTTTTCAACATCACCAAGGAAGGTGATTTTATTGTTTATGAAGCACTCAGATATTATACAACTACACCATACAATGGAGAACAGATCAAGCATGGTGCCAATATCTAAAATGAGTCTTCTGTGGAATAACTACACAAACAAGTTGAAACCTTGGACCAGGAAGGTTACACTTGCTGTTTTGTTTGCTTCTTTTCTTAAAATAAATATTAATTATAGGCTTTAAATATATCTTCCCTTCTATCAGCACACCCTCCTGCAATATTTGTTTCTGTACAATTCCCATCCATGTCAGAGTGTGCTTTGCATAATCATGGCACTGCCAAATTAAATCTCTTCTTTGCTCCCTATGTGCACAGTTCCTTTGGGCACCTGAGTGAAATGGCACACAGAGGGGAAATGGGAATAGGCTCAGCTGGTGTTTCTCTGGAAAGCCCCATGTCATCCCAAATAACACTGAGAGTGGTCTGCAAGGGTTTTTTTTTATGGTGAGCAGCTGGCAGAAGCCTCCTGAAGGCAGGCACCCAGGCTGTGCTTACTGAGATACCAGGTTGTTGGCAAGGTTTTTTTGGATGGGAGACAAAAGCAGCACAGGGCTGCTGCTACTGCTTCTCCTGGAACAGAAGTGGCTGGCACAAAAGCAGAAAGAACAGATTTTATAGTTACAGCTTTCCCTTCCAAAGCTACATTTCTACTGTTTCCTCCAAAATCTTGATAGCATGGGCTAGTCAACAGTTAAGAATATTGTTCACTGCAGCGTACAAATGTAATATACATAAAAATGCGTGTAAGAAAGCACAAACTAACTGTGCTCACCTCAGAATATCCTTGATTAATCATATTAAGGTTAATAACAGAAACCCATTAAGCCTTGTAAACAGACAGAGGAGTGGACACCACTGTCCTCAAGTTATTTGTTACCAGTGTGTGCACAAGACAGTCATTTAGAGGCAACAAGAGTAACCTAACTGCAGAAAAAGCAGGAAAACAACACACTGCCTGTTCAGAGTCCTAGCAAAAAATGAGCCCTTTTTAAGGGATCAAGGATGATAAAAGAAGCTCACACAAGTCTCTTTTACTCTAAAGAGCAGCCCCAACCCCTCACTTCTGCTTCTTTTTGGATGATCCCATACCTGCTAGCCCAAGTGATCCCAGCTTAACCAGTCCATCTCTGTAGGGTGGTGGATTATTAGCTTTGTGCACCATATCCCAGTAACACAGCAGCCAAGTCATGACCAGAACTAGCTTTGTGCACCATATCCCAGTAACACAGCAGTCAAGTCACGACCAGAACTAGCTTTGTGCGCCATATCCCAGTAACACAGCAGTCAAGTCACGACCAGAACTAGCTTTGTGCGCCATATCCCAGTAACACAGCAGTCAAGTCACGACCAGAACTAGCTTTGTGCGCCATATCCCAGTAACACAGCAGCCAAGTCATGACCAGAACTAGCAAAAAAGGAAAGCTTGGCAGTGTGTGGCTAGGAGAAGCAAGAGCACTAACTTTTTTTGGTGGCAGCAAAATGCAATACTGGGCCAGCCAGGCTGGTCTCATACACACTATTGGGAAAGGCCATTGTGATTCTGAAAACTGCTCTCTCTCAGCACTGATTCTCTGCAGTCAGTCCCTTTTGTCAGGACTGCTGGCCTGATCTACTGACTCTCAAACATAAGTTTGCTATTTCTGTAAAGTTTAAAACAGACTGCAAACTCTGCTTTAACTAGAAACTTTAACTTGAAACATACTTCCAAGAGCAGCTTTTTTTTTTTTTTTTTAAATTAAATCCTGTGTGAACATGAAGAAATAGATAGCAGAACAGAACAAAGACAGGCACAATTTAGTCTCTGGTTTTGAAGCTATGGTTAAAGATCACCTCAATTTAGCAAGATAGCAATACTTGAAAATCAGGTTGAATATAATATCATGCAGGTGCTGCATGTGATAAGCAGAGAAGCTGCACTTCCTGTCAGAAGTCCAAATTCACACACTAGATAAGAAGGAGTAAGTTACTCAGGCAAACCCATCACTGTAGCAGAACTATCAGATCTAAGAAACAAAGGCCACTCTTTTCAAGCTTCTACTGTCACCATTAAAGAAATCAGACTTCCTTTGCTTTCAGATTGGCTCCTGATATGCACAAGGTAATGTCCTTTTCTATCCAAATCTGCCTTTTTTAGAAGGTATGGTTTTGTTTTGCAACAGAAGTATGAAAGCAGGATATAAACCAGGTTGATATATAACAATAAAAAGTGCTGCCAGACCCAAAGCTAACAAAAAGGCACAAATAAGAGCTCCAGTCATGCTTCCTGAACCCCTATGGTTGCAGTGTCTAGCATGTGCCACAAATTGAACTCAAGGAACATAAAATCCTATCAGCAATACTACACTGCAGAGCAAAGCCATCATACTTGTCCCTACAGACTGGTTTCAGAGATGAGAGGCCATGATATCAGCTTACTCAATGATGTTTCTAAAACTGTTAGTGAAAACTGTGTGCTTCATCTTTAAAATTTAAGTCAATATTAAATGAGAAAAAGAAAATCATAAAAAAGAAGGTGGTTTTGGCTTTTTTACACATATGGGTTTTAAGAGACATCCCTTTTTTCCTGAATCAAAAGTACAGAGGATTCTTGGAGAACATCATGCTTCAGTTCACCATTTTGTTCACACACAAGAATATTCTGGCAGGAATTAAGTGATGTTTTCAACTGGAACTAGGTGGTCTGCTCAGGGCTACCACTGGTCAAAGATCAGGCATATCTGGTGTACAGGCTGGTAACAGAGAAAAAGCAGCTCAGACTACTACAGCACATGAATGTTTTGTTGAATTCTGCAGTGGGCACATTGATGCTGTGCAGGGCAATGTGTAGATGTGTGAGCAGTGAGTGCTGAGCTGGCAGCATCCTGCAGTGCTTTCTGGGGTGCTGGAAGCAACCCCCCTGTGCAGGTTCATTTGGTCTGTTTCTCAGCCATGCAGAGCTCCATGCTATTCCAGCTAGGCTGCTTCCAGCTGATTTAGTGCTTGCCCAGGGATCTTGGGGATTTCTACCCATTATGGTATGTAGGGCAAACATACCTTCTGCTGCAACACTAGTGTGAATGCTGGTTTGCAGTACATTTACAGTGTCTCAAAACACGCTGGCTGAAAGCCTTAAAATATCACAAAGCAATCTTTGAAGCAATCAGAGATGATTTTAGACTGCAGTAATATTGTCAAAGACTCTTCAGTAACACTTGTCTTTGTTCAGAATAACAGCCTGCAGTTACTGCAACCTCCACAGATTACTCTGTACCTGCAGTATTGCTAAAATACTCATTCTCACAATGTATAAACAGTACCTGCTCCTACATAACATATCAAGATGGTGAAAACACAGATCTCTAATAGATTTGTGTCTTCAAACTAGAGAGCCTTTCCAGGCAGGTGCACCACAAGTTAAGATCACTTCAACAAAGCACAGGTAAAATCCAAACCCTAGGTTTGAAAGTTTACATCAATAAGACCATTGTTTAAGGATTAAGTCTGAACTGAAACTCAGGAAACTGAAGCAAATCCAACTGTGAAAAAGTATACATTCCTTCTCACTGACTCTGACTTGTGTTCAGCTTACATACTGCTTCTCAGGAAGAACCCAAGAGAACCCAACAAGGCATCTGCCTCTTTCAACCTAAGTAACCCCCTTGCTAGATTCAAGTGACCCATCTCAAGAACATCTTGAATGGCATGTCAAACCTATCTTTTTCTTATTCTGTGAAAGACATAAGGTAACAATTATCAATTATAACAATCAACATCTAGAGATGAAATAAAAGTCAACTTCAGGGAAGAGGCTAGTGGCTTTGTTCTAAACAACAGAACAGACAAGTGGGGTGCTGGGACACCTGATAGTTGCAAAGGATGCAAGTCCCAATCATTCTGCTGGCAGAGGATCAGCCAGTATCACCCTGTGTGACACACTCATTTTCATCACCATTTTCACAACATTTCTTCCTTTTCCTAAAGCCCTTGACAGAACATAATAAAACAAGAATATCTGCATCCATCTTCCACATGGTTGCAGATAAAACTTGACTTGATTGTCTCTGACATATCTTTACAATCAGAGGTGAATGAATGCAAAGACAAAAATTTTAGTTACTCCTTTTGGGTACTGTTTGAGGAGCAGTTTGCAGAGCTTCATATAGCTCTGACTGCATGAAAGAATTTGAAGCTCTAGCATTCACAGGCATTTCTCATCAGTATAATGTACTCTGACACACTTTGCATGTCTCAAGTGATACAAGCTATCCAAAGGATCATTAGAAGTCAGAAGGACAGAGAGATGCTGGATCCAGAATCAGTAACCTGGGAAATCTCCAAGTCAAGATTAGCCAATATCATTTGGATTGTCTGTAGAAAACTTGGTCAGCTCTTAATTCTTTGCCATTTTGAAGGCCTTTACACAATTTCAATGTAAATATAACCAATAAGTATTTTTAAAAATAGTGTTCCTATGCTGATCCAAAGCATGACAAGAAAACATAATTGTAAAAGCACAGAGACTGAAAACCCAATAGATATACACTGTGATGAAGAAGCAGATGATTTGGCCCAACTTTTGATTTTCCTCCCAGGACAGTCCCACCCACTTAATGAAAAGGAATTTATGCCTTACTAGCAAGTCTTACTAAATTTCATTGCATATTTCATGTAGGAAGAATACAATAGAATTTACCTCAAAACACATAGAACCCAGAGATTCAATTTCTGCTAAACCCAATCATGTGGGCTACTTTCTTGCACACAACCAACAATAAAGAATAAGCAACAGGAATAGATATTGTTAATATCAATATTGGCCAGAAATAATATGCAGAAAAGTAGAAGAAGAGTGAGGAATATTGGTGACATGAATTGAAAGTGATAGCACTTAAGGAAGCTTTCTATGTATTGTGGACAAACTTGATTGAAGATAACTAAGGGTTGCAGTACCTCTCCTGTGAAGACAGGCTGAGAGACTTAGGGTTGTGCAGCCTGAAGAAGAGAAGGCTCCTGGGAGACTTTATTGTGGCCTTCCAATACTTCAAAGGGAGCTTGGAAAAAAGAGGGATAAGGGGGAACAGTTTTGAAGTGAAAGAGAGGAGATTGAGATTAGAGGTTAGGAAGAAATTCTTCACTCAGAGGGTAGTAAGGCACTGGAACAGGTTGCCCAGAAAGGTTGAAGATGTCCTATCCCTGCAAGTGTTCAAGGCCAAGTTGGATGGGGCTCTGAGCAACCTGATCTAGTGGGAGGTGTCCCTGCCCATAGCAGGGGAGTTGGAACTAGATGATCTTTGAGGTCCCTTCCAAGCCTAGCCTTTCTATGATTTTATGATTATTACAGTCTTGGATCCATTACACATTTGCCCCATTTTAACATCACAGAATCTCATTTCTTTGTATCTTAAAGAAAAAACAGTTTCAGGATTAGACAATGTAGTTTAGGCACTGAGAACACGTTTTTTAAAAGATTACAAGGTGATCTTACCTAACATCTCCATTTCACCTTGAGTTTTCTTCCTGGGGATAAATTCTTGTTATACAGTCCTGATGTGTACTGTTTGCATATACAGTGCCATATATAATCCTACCTCTCAGAAAGAAGAGAGAAATATTAAAGCCAACTGGTTTCATTTCCTGCTCTTGTGAAATAATATTCTTAGGCTTCACAGCACTATATAGTGACAAACTTTGTGCTTAAGTCTGTTATTTATTGAAATCCACTGAAACAGATTCCTGATGAGTAGACTATGGCAATATATGGTAAAGATGAGAAACAAACAAAAAAAAAACTACCAAAAAGAAATTGAAGTATTAGTCAGTGCTAGAGAATTTGAAGACATTTTCTCTACCCAAATCTTCTAATAAATAGTACAACTTTACCTTTTCCATAGACTGTTAATTTTTTCTTTTTAGTATATGCTGACATATATAGTTAAACAGCTTTTTGAAGTTAAAATTTATGTATATGGCAGGAGGAATCAATGGTCTTCTTAAAAAAGCACCATTACATATTATAGATTAATTTGAGCATATCGTATATATTCAACTCTAACATAAAAGAACCATAGAATTGTCAGGGTTGGAAGGGACCTTAAAGATCATCTATTTCCAACCCCCCTGCCTTGGGCAGGGACACTTCCCCACTAGATCAGGTTGCTCAGAGTCCCATCTAGCCTGGCCTTAAAATCTGCCAGGGATGGGGCTGCCACAACAACAACAAAGGAAGATAAAGACTTAGAAGGGAAAATTTCCCCTTTAAATCTCTTCAGGACTTAAAATTCTAGTAGAGTAATAAACTTGACTATCTAGAGTAGTGTTCATCAGATGGTCAGAGAGCTCCCCAGAAAAACAGACCTCTCTCACAGACAAGAACAAGGCTACTAATGGCAGAAATCAGAGATGATAGAATAATCTTATTTGCCATCCACCAGATGTGTAATAGTATTAATTTTATATACCAGAGGGTCTATTTTCACCGGAACGTGTAATCTGACATTGTACAACTAATGCATTTTTGCTTTCCATTAAGCACCTACACATATTCAATAGCTAGCTGGGAGAGGTTTGCTCCTTTAGATGTCTACAGCTCCTTGATCTACAGGTTTGAAAACCATGGACTACCCTTCCACAAGAGCATAGGAATACAACAGTAATTGTAAAAACTTTAGTGAAATAGCCAGAATCACCTCTGAGACTCAGATAACTCACACCCTTCTGTAAACTCCAGTGAATTATTACTTGCATTACTACATGTTTAAACACACTTGCAAATCTGGGCCAAGTAATAAGTCAAAACCACACCAAAGAGAAGCCAGCTCCATGAAAGTCCATTTCACCTGAAAGCACTGAGGACATTGCCATTTTCTTCCTAGGGACAAAATTCTACTTGGATCTCCCAGTCCACTAACATCACTAATGCTTGCTAATAACTTTCCTTGTGATTTTTGACTTCATAAGGTCAGTTTTCAGAATGTCACACTCTGACACAGTACCTACCACGTTCTTCTTGGACAGCCTGGAAGCTCTTTGCAAGGATAAAGCATCTTGTTATCACATGGTTCATCCCAATCTATTCTGAGAATTATCCCCACAGAAACATCCAACAGCTTTCCATTATCATACAAGTTAAAGAAAGCTGAAATAAGCTCCCTGCTTCTACTTCATTTTGGTACTATTCCATCATAGCTAGTAAAATTGTCATTTCTAATACTTGAGCCAAAGGAAATTCATAACATCATGTTGGATCTGCAATATTTTCATGTTAATTTGCAGGTTTCTCATTCGTTCTTATTCCAAGCTTGGAATATGCTTGGATCCAAAACCACTTTCCTGAGACCCATTCCAAGTATGCACAATCTAAATGCTACAGAGAAATCTGTAATTTATAGGAAAATATAAACTTTTGCTTAGCTTTGTAACTCTCTCTATATTAAATCACCTCTATGAGATACTCCTACTGTGAGTGCTTTACCAGATTGGTCATTGCTTGAAAACACAGCTCCAGTCCTGTTAAAGGTGTCAGGTCTCTTATTTGTGGTGATCCCTTAACATAGGGGGATCAAACAATACAAATAGTTGGGCAGACTTAAAAGGACCGATGAAAATGAGTATGAAGATGTCATCAAGAACAGAAGCATATCAAAGAGAAGATGTGACTAGTCATGAGCTACAATTATGAAGAATAAACTCTTGATTCATTTTAATCTGATTTTTTTTCCCCAGCATAAACTCTTACTGTCTTCTACTTACTTGGAAAACTTAACAAGTACAGCTTCTGCTACTATGTAACAGCTTTTGGGTAGCTTTACTCCAGATTTTTTCTCTCTTCACAAAATGAGTAAGCTTTTCTAATTTCAACATTTAGTGACTAAACAGCCCAAAGTAATCACAAAGATTTATCTTCTGATATGCTGCCAACCCCATTCAAAACAGCTTGAGTCTTAACAACAGGTTTTAACATTGTATATACACACACACATAAATATATATATAAGCATTTTTTGCAGATCTCTGAATGGTAATATATACCTTAAACATTTTTGTTATATGAAATAATGTCATTTATTTAATGAAATCTGTTTCTTTAAAGGTGTGTGCATCTTGTCAGAGGGAAAGCCAGCAAATTCTGCAGTCCTTAACTGATGGAAATGCATATCTTTTCAATGTGTGTTTAGAAGAAAGTTTTCTTTAGAATACCTCTTCCTTCCAAAAAAAGCCTCACACCCAAAAAAGTATCAATGATCAAAACATTAAGTCTTTGTACTGGAGGAGACCCAGAAAAGTCATCTCTGCCATTATCCAGCCCCTGGAAGGGCCAAACTCATTCCATTCTGATAGATGTGGCTAACTTCTGCATAAATACCTTCAATGCTTCAAAGGCAACAAACTGCACAGGCAAACTGTTCAAGTTCTTCACTATCCTTCACCCCGGAAAGGTTTGTTGCTAGTTTAAATAATCCTCACTTCAAAGATTTCTGTCTCTCTTACCCTAGACATCACGGCACATGGATTTTTTTTCCTTTTCTCTTTGCTGAAACTTCTCAAGTATGTAAAACTAATGGTTAGTGAATGATCAATTTTCCAATGATCATTTTCAGAGACTGTAATTTGTCTAAAAGTTATTCATCTGATAAAATGATCTAATGTTGAGAATGACTAATGAGAGAGGCAGCTGACAACATGCTCATTCCACAAAGTGTTTAGACAGGTAGCTTCATCTGTCTCATAGCCTGCTTGTCACTTCATGGAAAAATTAATGTCACAACGTACAAAGACAGTGATAATAAAAAAATTAATTAGTTGGAAACTTGGAAGCATCTTGCAGAAAGCAGATGAACAGAGCAGACAGTGCCTCATAATGCTTTTAAGTACTCCTGGTAAGATACTGCAGTGAATTTTCATATCTGTGTTTTTGTTGTAAAGTGTTGGCATCTTATCACAGCTTAGCATGCAGAAATGAATGATCCTTTGAAGCCCCAGACATAGCCCAGACCTTTGCTGGGAGACAAGGAAGCAGGCAATCAGAAAGCAGCATGCTGGAAATATGCTTCCACATTCATGGAAGCACAGGTAGTTTTACCTGTCTGATGCAATTCATCAAGTCTGCCTACAAGAGCTCCAGATGGAAGAGAAAACCATTCCCATGGGAAATTTGTTCATGCATCTGCAGGCGAGACCTGCAGATCCCACAGGCACTGTCCCAAAGCACAACAGCTATCTGGACAAGCCTGGCAACCTGCAACCTCTCATAGAGGGAGATGGCAAAACTGGACACAGTCTGTAAGAGCTTGCAAAGATATGTCTAATGCCTGCTAAACAATATAACAAACAGGATGTCTCACAGAGGTCACAGGTAGGATAATACTGAGAACACCAGTTTTGGTGCAGAGTGAGCAATCATCACTTGGGAGAGCAAAAAGTGCTACAAAAAGTGGCAGCAATGGACATCAGTAAAGTGTAATCCCAGTTCATTCTATCTTCCCTCTTTTCTCCTACTCATATCANTGTTGCTCTCCTCTGGACCCTCTCCAGCACCTCAACAAAGGGACCACACTTCCTCTGAAATACTGTATCCAACAGTGGGCACTCCAACAAATCCTTCCTAGAATTGTGTCACCAGAATCAATTTGGATGGACACAAACTCCAGTAATTACCATTCATTCAGAAGCCACAGGGAGGAATGTAACAAACCCCCTCCCCCTAATCCTAAACAAAACCAACAACAACAAACAACCAAACCAGGCATGATTGTCAGCTTGAGTACTGGACTTGCATTAAGCCTTGTCTCAGGATCCTGAAGACACCTAGGGAAGCTACATTCATTCCCTTCAGCTTTTTGAAAACTCAGCAGTAGATGTTAATTTAAGAATTCTGGCAATTTCACAGTACTTTAAATGATTTTTTTTTTCCCTGAAACACAAGCTGTAATTAAAAAATACTGATTTCCAGTCTGACCTATAATCAGGAATTCAGATGTGCAGCTCTATCAGAAATGACAAAAAGTGGATGCTATGACAGCTAAGATATCAGCACATGCTGGGCCAGTGGACAGGAGTGATCCTGAAAAACAGCATCCAGTTTGGGCAATTGGCTGGGAATATTTTCCTTAAAGAATAAGCCATTACAAGTTTGAAAGAAAACTGGTAAATGTTTTTGCTATATAGTTTCCAGTATACACAATTTTGAAACACTTTTCCTTTTTAAATTTAGTCTAACTGATTTGAAATGAGTTGGTACAAAAAATAAGGATGTCCAAAAAAACAGGAACACAATTCTTTAGGGGCTGCAAAATGTATTTAATTTCAGCTTAGTGCAGACAGCTGCTTTGAGCTATTAAAAACAGGAAAAAAATGAGGGATCAAAGTGCTTGTCCACACAATCCTCACCATCATGAAATAAATTATAGTACTTGCATGAGATTTACTACCTAAAATTTCAATCCAGCTTCATCTTGGATTAAACATATGCAAGAAATTAAGGAAGAATGAGAACACATGAAGCTTTTTAAACAGATCTATGTGTAGTCCCACCTAACAAAAACATGATCAAGGTCCAACCATGACATCCAAACTATCATCTACAAATACTTACAAAGGGTTAACTACACATCTTACAGCTAGTTTTACTTAGCAACTACTCTATGTCCTGGGTGGGGAGTATTCTGCTTCCGCTGGGATTAATGAGATTAATCCTGTTGAAATAAATTGAAATAGGTCCTTAATTCATGATTTTTGAAAGGTGCACAAAGTGAACCTCTATTAAGCAAAGGAACACACAATACACTGATCTTCAGAACTTCTAGTACATGCTTTTGTTCTGTTTACCATTTTACAGGGTGCGAACACTATTGTTAAACTATTAAGCATAATGAAAAAGAAATCAATTTGGAATTGTGATTTGTGATCTCTGGTTATCAAAACACTGCAGCAAGATGACAGGCAACTAACAACATATAATTAGTTGGTCTACAACTTCCTCTTGATTGCCAAGACTTAGTATAAGTAATGTGTAGACACTCCTCGTTCCTGCCTGAGGCTTAAGGCATGGTTTAGGTTTACTTAAATAGTATCTTGACAGCTAAAGAATGCAGCTACTGTTAAAGGAAACTTCAATGACATCAGCATGCTTCAATTAATAGAACTATCTGGCTAATACATGCCAGTGCTTATGCCTATATTTAGATTTAGTTGATAGTTGCAGTTAAATTAATGAGTTAACACGTATTGAGAGTGTTTCTAGGATTTGGACCCAACTAGTGAAAAGAAACAGAACCTCTTCACCAAATTCCTTTTCCTGTTAGCTTAAATCTGGCCACATTCCAAAACTTTTTGTCATTTAAATAATTTACACTCAGCCAGTCAAAATGTTCCTGTATCCTCCATACAAACTCTTTCACAGGAATTTTAATGGGAAACTCAAGTACACTACTACTACCTCTGACAGCAATGCAAAAGTGAGAATCACAAAGACAACAATCACACTCATTTACTAATCTAACCAAGAAATCTATACAGTTGTCATTTTTTTTATGGTGCAATGAATTTGCAAAAATTGAGATTTATAGGATCACTTCACCTCAGACTAATTACTCTCCCAAGAGAATATCACATGCATAACTAGTGCCAGCTCTACTCCCTGACTCACAGTTTAAAACACTTACGTAAGATCATCTCTCTACTTCTTTGAGAGAAGAGGGAAGCCTGCATTGCAGACAGGAGAATTGTATGACACAGAGAAGGTGACAAATCTAGGTTTACCAACTCTTGAATCACACTGAATGGTTTTTAACTTGAACTCCTTTTGGAACACTGCCAAGGATCTAGTATCAGGGGATACTTTAGAGCAACATAGTCTGCATGCAAAAGTGCCAAGAGAATATGTTAGAGAAATTAAATCATTCTGTTCCACTATTCAGCACTCATGAAAGCTTGAGCAGAGGCTGCTAATTAGCTCATTTGCATGGACTCTGTGCAGAACAGTATTTAAAAGAATTCCAGCACTATAATGTTTAAGGGGCAAGGCAGCCTGGCCTGACTGGCTAGCTAGCTTACAGACCCTGTCATCCCTCTGTCTGAGACAAGACAAACCATTTTTAGCTGCACAAGGATGGGCGGGTGGATATCTGAAAATAACCACATCTGCAGTTTTACAGTTAAATATGTAATTTCCTCTCAAAGAGTCTAATCAGACTCCCATTCGAGTGGACTGCAAAAGCTGGAACAAGAGAAGCAATGAATCTAACCCTCACTCCAATTTCCCTGTAGGAAAACAGGCACCGTTCTTGGGTTTATCCAACTATCTCTGGGTTCGTGACAGGGAAAAACACCAGGCATTCATAGCTGAACTCAGGAGGAGAACTGAGGTGCTAAGGAGCAGAACATGGGCTCTGTGGATGCTGTGATAGCCCTTGGAAATGCCATGTATTTCTCTCTATATATTATTTCACTAACCCCCTAGCCCAATAATTCAGAATTGTCAGGTTACACATACTGCTTGTTCATGACAACCTCATTTTAAGGGCTGATTTCCATTCCAACAGCAAACAGCATCTCTTGCAGGCAGAGCTGGAGGAGAGCAACCATCAGTGTGTACACAGAGCTGGACCTCAGCAGCAGAGGTTTTAGCTTGCAGTGCTGGCAAACCAGGCCTCTCACCAAATTAGAAGGCTGGTAAAATCTGATCATCACTCCTCAACACAATGCAAGTCTCCCAGACAATGTTTTAACTACAAAGTCCTGGCTACAGTTGACGTTTGGTAGGCACTATGCTGACCTGCCCCAGAACAGATCTGTCCCCCAAAAGTTTGGCATTCACAAGGATAGTTCATTTTAACATCCCTCCTCCCCTCTCCCCACTACTACTTGCTTGACTTTGCTAATCTAACCACCTACTGGAAAAGAACAACATGACCCTGCAATCCAAAGGGCCTCTTATAGCTTATTTTGTTGCTTTGGTATTTTGTTTTAAAAGAAATTGGAGGTTGAAGCCAAACAGATTTCTTCAGTCAATTTTCTTTGAGAATGTGTATTTTGGAGTAATTTCCTACAGGTGGCAAATTGTACCTCTACAGGTTTTCAGAAGGTGCATGGTGAGGGGTTTATTTTGAAATACAGTTACCTTTCCTGTATAGGATGTTTTATCTTCCAAAGNTGGATGGAGCCCTCCCTGGATCTTCATTCATGAAGCCTAGCCATACATCTTCCAAAGCTCTAATTCTCCAATTTTAAGCCATCTCCTTCTGAGCTTTGCAATGGTGAAATCATGGTAAGTCAAGCATAAGACCTCAGTTGTAACAAATCATAGTTTACGTAGAGAAGGAGAAGAGTTATACCTTGCACATACCTGTTTTTATACTACTAATGATCCACACATGGCTCTTCCATCACTGTAGTATACTACCAGCTCTGCATATGCAACTTGTACTTGAGAAGTAATACTCTTTCTGATGATATAGCTTCAGATCTTACTTATGCAACACACCAGTCTGAAAGCTGTTTTCAAAATTACACAAATATTGCATCTAATCTACTATGCAAAGAACTATTTTGGAGTCTTGACAACAAGGAACTAACTTTTAATGCTTCCAAAACATTTGAGAGCTGGAAAAAAAAAAGAAAAAAAGAAATGTTCTGCGTCAACAGGATCCTCCTCTTCATGGAAATTAAATGCCAAAAATAAATATGGAATTCCCTCATGTGGCCCTGCTGTTTTCTTCACTGTTTTCCCAGAGACTAGAAAAAAGAAAATCCTACATATGGATTTTTAAAAAACAAAACAAAACCAACTTGCATTGCACAAGGAAAAAATCGGTACATATTTCTACGAGTTTTTAAGGTTTCAAATTATCTGCATGAGGTGCACTAATAAAGTTAGTAGAGCACTTTAGGTGAGATTAAGTTTACCACTATTACCCAGTAACTTCAGCTGAGAATAGCTGAAAAGAAAACAGACAAGCTTTGGACATAGAAGCCATATTTTTAGGTCTCAGACAGAAATAGCAAAGTTGAAGCTAAATGCAGGTCCTGTTTGAGCTTGGTTTGCCCTTGATCTTCTGCTGATCTTTCTGACAACATTTGCAGCCATATCCCACAGTCCCTAGGATGAAGGAGGCAATTTTCTAGAGCAACAATAATAGAGACACAGAAGAATATCCTAGCTTCATCATAGACTCTTCTATGATAAATCACAATTCCAACTTGACAGAAACTATTTTCACTCCTTATTATCAAAGAACACTAGGTAAGGCAGTTCTCCGCTCCTATTCCCAAGCTCTCCATGTAAAAATCCTTCTCAGCACCTTCCACATACATCCCAAAACATCTCCCTGTTCTGCTTGTTCTCTCCTCTGGCTCTTCACAGACTCCCTGTTTTGCCAAATTGGTGAGTTCCTGTGCTGTTATTGAAGACACTTTGCCATCTACCCAAGCTCTCATGCCCATCTCATTTCTTCTTCTCCTTTACTATCATACTTCCTACATCCCCTCTTTTCCTTCTCCAGATACAAGTTGCTCATATCTGACCCCACCATTTATTCCAACTTCTGCCTAACCCTCCCTTTCCTTTGATCTTAAACTATTCATGAGCCATTTAAAACTTTTTAGGAGGCAGGGAACCTCCTCTCACAGGCAATGCCTACCAAGATTCACTTCAAACCCCAGTTCAATTTCCAGTTTGATTGCAGATCCTGTGCCTCCCCACATAACCCTGTTTATGCTGAAGCTCTACAGCAGAAATACACAGTTAACATTTTACTACCTCAGTGTTAGCACTATGAGGACAAAGAAAGGGAGGCAGGGGCTGTAGCACGCATGCTGGTTCAAAACCTTTGGAGAATTTAGGTGTTAAACTCTAAGTGTACAGGGAACTTTGCCAAACTGGAATGATTTTCTATGCAGAATGGACATCACTGACTCAATAACACTTTGATCACCTTACTGAGTACAAACTGTATGAGTCAGAAACCATTTATTTTGCATACATCTTCAAGCACCTTCAAGGCTCTCGATAATAAAATAAAAATTATAAAAGGTTATTTTTTTTACTAACTTAAGGGTTTTTTTTTCCCCTTGCAGAAGCAAAACACTCATTTTTATAAACTGAAGAACATACAGACACATCAGGTGTTTTCATGCTACTACATCAGAACATAAATCAAAAAATAATTAAAAACACTTCTTTCTTAGAGTATGCAAAGAACTGGTAACTGTTTAGGTTCTGGTATTCTTCATGATGTAAGCAATATGAACATCTTGGACTAAGTGAATTACTTGATCCTGAAAGTGAAAAGTCCTGCAGTGAACAGTATTGTGGTGGCATAGCAAAGTTGATTTCAAAACCCTTAGAGCATCAGATATCAACTTAGAGGGCCCTGTTCTAAAATGATGGGATGGCTGAAGAGCGTGGGAAAAATGTTTGTCTGTTGGCTGCACCTGCAAAACTCTGCATGCAGACATTCATGCTGAGGGTAAACAAGTAGTCAGCCATGCAGCTATTTACAGACCATGCACTTACAAATGTCCACGTCCATGGATAAATGCTGACTTGAAGGGCACAACATTCATGCCTCTGAAGTGAAAAACTGAAATGATGAACTTCATACTGCAGACTAACCATGTGAGACATCCAACACAGTAAGCCCTAGCTCTCATTGCTATACAATTAGAGCTCCCCCTCTTTCCTGCCAACCAAGGTCTGACACAGCTACAGTTTAAGGCAGATGGTCTGCTGTTCCTTTTTAGTCTGTGCTCTATGCATCTGCCTTCCCAGTACCAGTTTTAATAAACTCCCTCTTGCTTCTTGTGGGAAAGGGAAATAGATTTTTGCAAACAACAGCAACAAGCATTGAAGGATTTGTTAAAAGTGGTCTAGGTGAAGGGTTCCCTCTCTATTGTTTTCTGTCTGTGTGGTGCCTCCTACTAGTGAATAGTCCACCAATAGAGTTGTGGAGGTCAGTACCTACAAAATGCTCTGTCATTGCTAAAGATGCTGCCTTGATGAGCAAAGGGAAGAGGTGATAGGTCAGGAGAGGATGAGGAGGTGGAAACAGACATGCAACTGTTTTTTTTTAACAGCAAAATACCAAAACCCAACAATATTAAAAATGATGCTATGCTCTGCTGCAAGCTTACTGATTTCTATCTTTGTATTTGACAGGCCATTACTTTATATTTGGTTAAGTAAACTTTGTATCTGGTCAAGTAAACTCAGCATACCAAAACATTGCCAAAGATGGTATGCTAGTCAAAAGGCATTGTTTGAAGGGAGAAATTTAGATGGATGGGAGGATACTTACATATAAAAAGTCAATCCATTATGCAACCATCTGCATGACTAAGTAGATGTGAAAAATTAGTCTCCTGAAGGAATGTGCTTAAAAACATAAGGAACAATATTCTTTCTCTTTAATTTTCCCCTAGTCTACACTTCCTCTGTCCATTTAACATACACGAAGGTGCTTCAGCACTGTTATGGATTACAGAACATTTCATTAAAACTCAGCCTCTCACAGGAAATAACAAGAATACAGCCTGTAGCTCTTTCAGCCAGGCTTCACTTCCCACACCAAGATAATTCCTGCAATCCAAGTATGAAACTCACTAAGCCTTGACTTGAAAAAGACTGTATTGCTTCATAGGACATGATCCCATTATAGTTTCCACCCCCTTTTTTAAGTCAAGTAATAACACAAAAGCTTCAGCCCTCCAGGTAATGGTAAGACACCGAACTGCATTACTGTAAAACAGTCACATCACATACATTTGTATTGCACATACAGGGACAGACTTTCAAAATGGCTCAATATTTAATGCTTCAAAAGAATTTCACTTCTTTTTAGGCTGCTGAGTGAAGTGTGTGAATTTTCAAGTGCTCAGCACAGAGTGAGAACAAACAGTCCTGTTCATATCACTTGTATAGCAATTGGCCGTTTCTCAGAGGACATTATCAAAAGCTGTTCCAGCTTTGTTCTTTTCAATAGCATTGCTGCCTAATGGCACCAAACATTTCCTGCAAAATAAAGATAGGCTTACTTAGCTTTTCAAAATAATCAATTTGAAAAACTGGGGCAGAGAACATGTGGAATGTATTAACTTGTCCTGATTTTCAGGAGGATCTGTCAGTTGGTTTGTACAAGAGTAGGCCATTCTCTCGCTGTGTAAGCTTTGCATTTCAGGAATTCAGACCCTATCCTGAGGGGAAAAAATAATTCTTTCTGCTGAGCTCAAACATAAAGGGATCAGAGCACAGAGGCACTTTGCCACTGTGCTTTCTAAAACAAATTCTTTCAAATAAGAGTACATTTTGATAACTTGTCATTAAAGCAGGTTTACATAGTTTGGTACTTTCCTCTACACAAAAGATGTTTCTGTTAAAATTACAGTTAAGAAACAGAGCCAGTTATGGTGACTGAGGCATATGTAGTAGATGCTCCAGAAAAAGACTACTCTCTGTCTAAAAATCTCAGAAAAACAGGCAAAGCAGAGACTCAACATTGTTTACCATCATTAGTTACTTTGACTGCTCTTCAGTACATGTGCATGTATGCACAAGCACCTTCTTATAAGCAGTGTTACAGAAGCAACAAGTGCCTTAGTAATAAAACTGAATTCAACTCAAGCATAAAGGACTTAAGACTTTTTACCCCTGTTTTTCTTATTCTGATCAAGTCTTTTTCCCCCATATTCTGCTCAAAACTGAAAAATTGGCCAAATTTAAGAACTGCTTCTGGACTTTTATTTTGGTAAACTTACCTGTGCAAGAATCTCTCAAATAATGCGTGGCAAAAATATAGTCATAGAACTGAAAACAAAAAACCCTGGGTAATAACAGGGAGCAAACACTGTTTGCAGAGCCTGCTTCCCATTCAGGAATTGCCACAAAGCTACACAATTTCAGTGGGATCAAGGCACCTTCAGATCTTCTAATCCTATGATAAAATTCTGTGCCTTCACCACTGATTCTAACACATTCTGTTCTTTGGTCAGTAATCTCTCCAGAGTGGAGTGGCATTTTAATCTTTATAAAAACTGAAAGCAGTGGTAGCAGTTTTCAAATTCTTAAGGGTCAAGCTTTAGCTTTAGATTATGCCCCTGCTAAACTTCTCAGTTTGCCACCTGTGTCCTACGTCTTCTTCATGGCAGCTCCTAAGTTGCAGAAAACTCAGCTAAGCTGTAGCTTTAATTTTATGTTCACAGGGAAACCTGGGCATCACCCTTAAGACAAGGCAATTCAGTGCAGACAGAAAAGGCCAGACAATTTAAGAAAGTAAAATGAGAATACACAAAATATGCAAGTAGAGAAAACAGCAATCAAAGCTAAAACAGATGATACATGAGATGGTACCAAAATCATCACTTACAGCGCTGAGGTAAACTGCAGGCAAACCACCACACTGCCAAAGCATTACTTCAGCTCATGTTCAGCACAAATCAAAAGCAAATTACAATCCACTGAGAAAACGTGCTTCACTCTTCTAAGAGTTTACAAAAATGCAAAGACTCCACTTCTCCCCTATAACATTATAGCCTTGTTTTCTAGCAAACTGCACTCAGATGTTGCTCCTCTGACATCATTAATCTCCATGGAAACCTTAGAATGACTGTTGGCCTGAAATAGGTTCTGTCATCCCAGATAAACTCAAAAGTAGTCCAGCAAAAGATCTTATATCTCGTATTTTTTGGCTGTACAATGAGCACAGCTGAAGAGATACAATTCCTGCAGCCACTATGAAACAGAGCTTTCATTCCCAACAATCACCACATACATAAGGTGAACTGTTTTTCCAGCTGAGGCTAAAACACAGAGATTCAAAGATTACCTACTTCTAGAGTAAAATGTAGACTTGAAACAACCCAAAATGTGCCAGTATTGAATGTCAGAAGATTATTAAAGCCAGGAGACCAAGCTCTTAAAAGCCACTCTCTCTCTGTGCAGCATTAGTCCCTTACAAGAAGGGAGCAGGGCAAAGCAAAGAGACCCTTCTGAAAGTATTTATTAAAATTTACTTTTGGGGAACATCAGGGAAATGTCCATTTTAAGCGGAGTGTAACCAAAGAGGGCATGTTGGGTTTTTCTTTTTCCTTCTGCATAACATCACAGCTACTCTCTATGACTAATGTCCCCAGCACAGGGTCAAAGCAGTTACTCAGAGATGTTTTACCTAGCAAACAGGTCCTCTGCAAATCAGTTTGTGCTGAGTTAAACTGATAGACTGAGACAGAGATACACTAAATGCCAGGAAAGTTGTTTTCTTGGCAAGAATCCATGTAGACAAACCGGTTCTACGTGGAAAATATACTGTCTGGGTGTGTACAACTGCATAATATATTATACATATATATATAAATAATTATATATATATATATAAATAATTGGACTTTTTAGGCCAACATTGAGAAAGTAAAATGTAAAAATGAGATTTGGGACTTCCATAGTTGTAAGCATCATGGTGCACTAAAACTTGCTTTCTCGAACAAAATTTGTTGATATGAATTTCCAAGGATTATTAACATAAATTGCCATGTAAGTTTTTCTGAGACATATGCAAGAAAAAAAAACCAAACACAAACAAAACAAACCAACCAAAGACAGATAGATAAAAGAAAACAAGAGGAAAAAAATTAAACTAGTATATAAGGATTTATACTAAAAGGAGTGGTCTCCTTTTGCAGCAGCTACAAGTACTTAAACATTGCCAGAAAAAATATCTACCTTAGTTCTTTAGGTCTGACCTTCCAAGTTATTCCCTGATCACAGTTCATTTCTGTTCTGGGCAGAAAATTTCTTTTGTAACATATTTGTCTACTTTCAAACCCAATGAAGTCCTGGGGCTCTCTTTATGGCTTGTTGTTTTGTTGTTGCTTTGGTTGGGGATACTTTTGGTGGCTATCCTGAGGGGTACTTTGTTTGTTTGGGTTTGTTTGTTTGGGTCTTGCTTTGGTTTTGTTTGGTAGGGTTTTTTGGGGGTTTTTTAGATACTATAGTAGTATGGTCAAACATAAATACCTTAAGAGTGGGTTGTTAACAGGCTCACTAACTCAAGTAACACTTCTGATTGCTAGTAACATCCAAGGTACACTGTCATGTCTGGAGGTTGTTGTTTGATTGCTCCTTTTATCTCAGCAGCATGTAGATGTGCACTACACAGAACTTGTTGAACTTGGTAGATGCCTTATTCAGACCTTTACTATCTATGTTTTAATTCACAAGTTCATTTGTTAATGACTAATCTGCTAAGTGAAACATTATATAGTTCCACAGTGTCTGTGTAGAGAAGTCCACATCAGTTCATAAGGAGATACAAACATGTCCCTGAATGGGAGCTTCACTGTGTTTTATGGGAAACCAATCAGAGATCACAGGCCTTAACTCTGTTTTGGAATGGAAGTATATAGTTTTTGCTAGCATTATCCTCTGGATAAGTCTCAGTTAATCATCAACATTCCCTCTGCTTCCTTCGTAAGTGTCAGGTACTTTGCATACCTACTCTTCTATCAAGGAAAGGGAAAAGAAGATGGGATGTATACATCTGTTTAATAAGATACTGGACTGAGACTTTCAGCCAGTAACTGATGTGTTCAAAGTCACATACTCTCTAATTTTGTCCCCTCTTCAACTAACAAGCTGAAATACCAAGGCAGCTGCGTGGTGGCATCTGTATTACTGAAATGCCAGGAAAAGAGTGAATTCATCAAAGTCTAAAGACTCAGTGACATCAGTATTGAAGCACACATCTTTAGGGGGCACAGCAGGCTCTCACTTTTGTTCTTACTGTGGAGGAATCAAATACACTCTCCCTGTGTTAGTGCTCACTGCTGATTACAGGGATAGAGTCAACAGGATATGGCAACAAAAAGAGCTTGTCTAATATGAGAAGAGAGGAAAGGGAATGCTAGACAGCAATGTCTTTTTTCTCCCTTTGGGAGTCCCTTGTAGTTTGGTGTATGCTGTGCCTTACACTTGCTAACAATGTAATGTCACCTGCACAGTTTTCACTTTTGCCTGGAAAAGAAGAGAGAAACAAGACACTGGATTTTAACTCTTAAAGAATTATCCATCCAATAGTTAAATCATCATACAAGACCTCATCAAAGATTCTGCCAGCAACGGTGGCTGTAAAGTGATACCTTACTAGGGGACCATACCTGATCAGATCAAACATATAACCAGTTTTCTCAGAATATTCTTCTGCAGTTTGGTGTTCTGAAACTTTGTGCCACCAGCAGTATTTCTGTGTTACATGGTTCTCTTGATGAATTTTCCTTTCATGAGTTTGTATAAACAAATTCTTAAGAACAAGCTCTAAATAATGCAAAAGCAAGCTATCAGATACATAATCTAATCTGCTAATTCTGACTGAAAATCCATCCTTTGAAATCAGGCATGGACATCCAAAGAGAACAGCAGTGGGATTGTTGCATACACCTATCTCTGTACCTTTTCCTCCAGGCCTCCCTTCATTTTTATGATGGCTGTGAAACTATGGAACCATAGTGTAAAACATGACAATACAAAACCTTTCAACCAGAAGAATGACTCAGTAAATCAGAAGTAGAGCAATAAATTGCTGCTTGTGCCCCCTCCCCCCCAAGTTCTGCAATTCTAGCCCACCTTCCTTTTCTCTGACTCCTACCTCTGAGATTAAGAAGTTATGAAGCCTTAATAACCCTGCTGCTAGCATAAAGGAGAAATTGCTTGGTTCCTTCTCCCAAAGAGGCTTTTATGAAATATTCAGACCTCACCAGCTCAGCAAACAGAATACAAAACACTGCCTGTAGCAGAGAACATCAAGGTATGACATACTTGAAAAACAGAAAGAAAGGGCAAACAATTCTTTTCTGTAGCAACTGATGTTAAATTTCACAAAGGGGGTACTCAAGCTTTTGTTACAAACAACATTTCTGGTTGCTTTTGTTACTCATCCTCACCACAATAAAACGTCTTATTGTGGTCTTACAACAATTAACTGTAACAAACTGAAGCAGCAGGGAGAAAAAGAAAAGAAAGAAATCCACAAAAGACAACTGAACTTCCAAGCATTTATGAAAGAGATTGAGGACAAGAAGAGGTAACATCTGACAGAAAGGTGACATACAGATCCTTGCAAGGCAAAAGCTCTGGCTCTATCAGCAGCCTGACATTGCTAGGCAACTCATGCTGAAGCACCAAGGGTGTAACAGAACAAGGAGTTGTTAATTGCTGTAAAGTCACTGTGTCATTTTATTGTACCAGAAGCACTAGACACAATAACAGCTGAAATGTTTTAAAGAAGCTCTGTATTTTTAAAAAAAGAGCTTCCTGAATATGAGCTCTCATTCCAATTGTTTCCAGAAAGCTGCAGTACCATATAGATCTCATCCACTGTGCAATCTTGTGTACTTAGCTAAAAGAAAGTTCTCTAATAGCTGTTATTTCAGGGACCTCAAGTGCAGGTTTTTACTTTGGGGATTGCTATGAAAACCCTATTTGACTCAGAGGAAGGTTCAAACAGGCTTCCAAGCTACACATAAAATACTCAGAGCCAGCAAGGCCATCATAAGGCTTAACCACAGAATGCATATGCAGATCATTAAGATGAACCCTCATGGGTCACAGAATCTTGTTAGAGAGGTTTAGCACTGGATGTCGATGCTGAAGTTTGCTTTGCTTTTACATAAATACTGCTTTATACTTCTTAAAGAGCACTTTAAGTTAAAAGTAAATCCAAATGTAACCTAATCACTTTTGGTATTTTGAAGATCAAATAGTTGGAAATGCGTTTTCATTTAAGATACACACACAGAGATATGCATTCATATGCATCCAACAACCACTGCAGCTCAGTAAAAATGCAAACGCTTTCTGAACTCCAGGACAGGCTGGATACTTTTGTTCTACCATAGCCAAACACTTCATTATCCACCTAATTTCTGAGCCATTCATTCTCTTTGGCCCCATGGGAATGCCAAAAAAGATTCCTGTAGCTGTTTGTCAGTTGCCATGCTATTGTCAACTATTTCACCCCTTGGGAATACAACACCCAGCCACAATATCTCAAGTCTGTATTAGTAAGCTTAGCCTAGCTTACTATATTACTGGCTATATTTCCAGGCAAATAACATTTTTCAACTGTTCTAATCACTGAGTTAAGCTTTAATAGTAACAGATTCAGTTTAGGCATTATCAGTCACACTTGAATCATGTGCAATGGTAAAGGGGAAAACCAAACTAGAGCCATACTCTGGTGTAGCCTTGGAGAATATGGAGCAGGTAATAGAGAATGCTGAGTTGTTTGGCCTGGAGCTGAACCTATTTTATAGGTGAAAAAGGCAATTTGAGGTAATGCCTGTACCAGGTAGCACTCCCTTTCCTCTCACTGCTATATATGTGTAGACTTTTCTGCACAGTACTGATTGTAAAGAAAGACTGAAACATTCTCCATTGCCCACTATGAGATTGATTTGGGTGATCCAGAGCCCTGGTGACACTGGTCCAGTAGATGAGAGTATTTAAGCAGATTGGCCAAATCCATAGTGACTGTTATGCAGTTTATCACTGATCCTCTAGGAGGATCAATCGATTATTTAGAGACAATAGTAATGGGCACAGATATGCATTAACGGACAAGACATTCAGGTGCACCACAAGGAATTGTTTGAAGGAATAGTTAGCTTCCTTTGGGCTTGAAATCTTGGATTTCTGGATGAAAAAATATTTCCAAACGTACATAACTGATCCAGTATTTCTTGTTAGTCTGCAGGCTTTGCACCTCAGCTCTTTCATCTGTTGCTAGTGTTGTATGACACTCATCCATAGCAACACAGTTCAAAATTCAATCATGAAGATGTCTCCTATTTAGCAAGAGTAAGAATCAGTTTTCCAGTGGCAACAATCTGTGCCCTACATGCTAGAGTCAGTCTCCACTGTTCTCCAAGCTGCCTCCTCAATTAGTGAAGCTGTCTTTTTTGGGTCTTGGCTATCTTAAGCTATTGGATCAGATTACAAAGATTTCAGTGACATTACCAGCTCCCTGATCTTCCTTCCAACATCAGTGAGCTGTTTGTGTTTGTGTAATACACATGCTACTCCAACAGCAATTACACCACAATACAAGAAAAGTGTATGTCTGTTTTCCTTTGTTCTTTAAGAACAGAACTGGCTCCTGGTGAGGTTCACAGTCTGACATCTCTACAGAAACACAGCAAAAGATGGTGGCAGGCTGAGATTTTAAAACATTATAAGCCATAAAACCTAGAAATTACCTGCCAAAGCAACAGGCTCTTTGTTTTCCAATAATCTTAGCCAGCTTGATTTTACTAATTACAGAATGATATAAGTGAAGCCAAGTCATAGACCTATATGTACATATATATATACACACACACAAGTGATTCAGAGTCACAGTAGTGGACTGATACATTGAGAGAGGAAGAGAATCCATTAGCACCACACCTGGAAATTCTCCTCAGCTGTAATTTCTGGTTTACAAAGAAGCTACTTACCAAGTAGTTCTGGACAGGTTGGATAAACATTGGTCTAATTAGACTGATGTGCTGGGAAACTCTTCCTTCTGTGAAACAACAAAAGATGATGGGTGTAAAATCTGGTGTTATCTGCAAGATCTCACTATTGGCAAAATCACCCCTCCCATAATCCACAAAAGCACAGTAGCAGGATGAACATTTCAGAACAGGATTTGGTTACATCACTGTTAAATCTTTCATGGGAAACCTTTTGGTATATAACCTTGCAGACTAAAATAGATCAGTCATGGCTGGTAGTGTTGTTAGAAGTCTGGATGAAGAATCCTATTTCCCACTGCACCATGCCAGGACAGTTTTTAACATTCAGAAAGAATCCTGAATGATTAATAATCCTCACAAAGGAGCAGCTGAACAGTGTTGCCACATTTATATCTTCCCAGAATAAATGCTAGCTGATTTTAATTGTTTCATGTCTTCCTTAGACGAGCAACAAAGTTGGGAAGATTTCACTTCAGAATGAGTAACAGTCAAGCTCCAGTAACAAAGGACTAGTAATACAGGAGTAGAGCACAGAAGTACTCCAAAACATAAGGACATGAGCCTTCTGTACACCTATTTAAGGTTTCCAAGCATCTTTTCTGCCACATGGCCGGGTTTCATCCATAAGTTATTGCAACCAAAACATTTAGCAAGCTCTTGTTAGTGTCATCTATATTTCCACACCACCTTAGAGTTGCAGTCACAAGCTATTTTATCTGGCATTTTACTGAAACAGAACCAAAGTTATCTTGTGTCCCAAACAGCTCATGGGAAAAGTTGCCAGACACACATAGCTAAAACTAGAGAGGTATGAGGGGCCTTGGAAATAATAACACCCTCTACACAAGAGTCTCAAAACAGTGGTTTGTTTACAGAAGAGAGATATATGAGGAACTAAAGATGGATAACAAGGCAGCTTGTCAGATGTTATGGTGGCATCTTTTGCTGCAAACAGTCACAACAATTAGAGTAGAAAGGTCTTGAGAATTGAAAAAATGAACAACAAAGGCTTGGGTTCTGGACTGATCAGGGGAGAGGGTACATTTCTTATAACTGAGAGAAAAAGAGCAGAGGTGACAGCCACTGGGAATCAGTGAAGAGCCCTGAAAGTACAGAATATATATGTATATATATGTTTGATAGACAAGAAGCCAGGAGAGAGAGAGAAGCAAACAGGGCAATGACACCATCAAACGAGCAGGAATCATTCCAAATTGGTATAAGTGAAGTAAGATTGCATTTATCAAGGTAAGTTTGTTACAGTAACAGGAATGTGACATAGTAAAAATTTGGGGAAACAATTAGATGTGTGCACAGATAAATACCTATTGGGAAAAGCTTCTCATCAGGCATGCATTGTCCCCATAAAATAGTCTGCAGTCCGTGACCCAAAGAATAATACCTGAAGTTGCCAGTCAGAATTGTCATGGTTGTGCTCACAGTGTTTCAAATAAATCAGGGACAAGAGGGAAGTAGCAGAGGAATTGGAGGGAAACCAAAGTGTTCAAAAGAAGTACTGAACGGCAAGAGTGCATGAAAGGTGAAACCAGCTTTTAGCATCTTATGTGAGTTTAAGAGAAAACTGAGGATGAAGAGGGAAACTGAATATAACCAAGTGCACCAACAGTAGATGGAGCTTTGAGACAAGAGAAAAAACCTAAATTTTAAAGGGACTAGTTAAAATAGCAATTCTGAAAATGAAGGCATAAACCCCTACCTTCATATTAAGTTATGAAACAACCCACAAGAGCTAAGTTTGATATGTGTATGACAGCCACATCGTGTTAGCAGAAGGAGCTGAATCGACCTGTCACTTCTTTTTCCTGCCCTTAGATAAGCAAACATTGCCCCTGCCTAGTGCAGGTTAAATCCCAGGCAGCTTGCTGTCAGCTAAGCACCAAGATCAGCCAAGCACTGGGCAAACACAAACTCGACCTGATTTAACAACCATACTGAGGAGTTATTCACATTCTTCATGCTTTGCAGTCTACACTACATCCATTTGAGATTTTTCACAGAAGCACAGACAAGAATTTTGTACTATTTTCTGAGTTCTCAAAAAGAAAGGAATTATTTGAGATGTCTGTTGATCTCTGGAAAGGACTTTGAGGTAAGTGCTAATGAAAACAAATGACATATAAAAAGATCTGCAGAGAAAACTGGTATCATCACTCTGTCACCATAAGAAAGTCTGTAAACGGATATTGTCAACACAGGCTTACTTTATATTCAGATTCAAAATAAAGCTGGATTACTCTAATAATTCCAGATGCAACTATGAATTTTACTTGAAACTTTTTTGTAAACAAGAGAAAAACCCAAATCCAAACCCAAACAGATTCCTTTATTGGGCACTGTGAGCCTATGAAGCGTTTGAACAGCTTTTCTTGTCAGGGATCTAACCACAACCATTCTGAGGACAGATTTTGACATTTAATCCTTCCATGAATGTTCTCCAAAAGAAGCAAATTCATGCTTATATGAAACCAAGGCATAAAAGTGGAATTGCTTCTAGCCTTGTTCACTGAAGAAAGATTCCAGTAAGGTTCCTGTGAGAAGAGGTAACAAAAGGGAAATTTTATATAATCTTTAATTCCTGTCTCCATGAGGAAACTCCACCTCTCCCCCAACTTTACAAGTAATCTCCAGACAGCCTTTTTCAAGGAAAGAACTGCAACCACCATCACAGCAAAGCTTTTTGGAAGACAGAACACACAAATGATCAAATTGGCATTGTCAGAGCTGTTTTTCAAAGCGCCTGTGTCTAAAAGCTTGTTGGCTAGTCTCACCAGTTAGCCTGATAAAAGATATCATCTGCTCCTACAAATCTTGCTTCTTTCACAGTAAAAAAGAAACAAATATTTTACACATAAGCACCTGACTGGTAAAATTTACTAACAGTTCAAAAGAGGTGGCACTAAGGCCTAACTACATCACATGGTGCCAATTGCAGTCTGAGGCCTACTTAAGCTATCAAATGGGCTGTCAAGAATGAATTATGTGCATATCTATAGGGTCATAAATTAAAGTATATGACTAATTTTATCAATAATAACAGATTTGAAGCACATAGTAAGTTTCAATTTATAATTATGAACGACAAAGCTGGCCTGCTGTACATCGAGCAATACATTTCTCTTATTTTTATGAAGCTGAGCTTTAAATTAAGTTGCATAATTTATAAATTAACGTACTGAAATCTCTTGATTATACTATGCATGACAGTACTCAATTAACTAAGTAGGGCCAATGTTCTTCAATATATTCAGAAATGACTTGGATGCAGGACATGAAGGTATACTAGGCAAATTTGCTGATGACACTAAATTGAGAGAAGCTATTGACTCCAAAGAGATCTTGACAGATTAGAGGGCTGGACAATCACCAACTGTATGAAGTTTAACAAAGGCAAGCACCAGATTTTACACCTGGGAGGGCACAACCTCATCACAGTCTACAGCTTCCTTACGAGAGGAAGTGGAGCGGTAGGAGCTGATCTCTCCTCTCTGGTGAGCAGTGACAATTTCTGAGGGAACAGCATGAAGCTGTGCCAGGGTAGGGTTAGGTTGGATATCAGGAGAAGGTTCTTCATCCAGAGGATCATTCAGCACTGGAAAAGGCTCAGGCCTGACAGAATTCCAGAAGCATCTGGACTATGCTCTTAGACACATGGTGTGATTCTTGGGGTTGTCCTGTGCGTACACAGGAGTTGGACTTGATGATTCTGCTTGTCCCTTCCAACTCAGGACATTCTGTGATTCTGTGATAAGTAATCTTCAAATCCAGTGGAAACCACAGAACTGTTCTTGGGCCCTTCAGACTACTGATATACATGCTACTAAATAATCATGTACAGCTAGATGCAAACTGCAACATGGTAGAGTTGGTTAACGTCTTTGTTATTTATAACACTTTTACATGTTATCTTTTCTTCAAATCAGCATCATAGCCAAGGCATAAATGGCACTAACAATCTAGTTCAACACACTAAAGTTCCTTGCTGCTACCAGCGTGGTGTCTGAGTAAGAGGGAATGAGAGCCACAGTATCCATCCTCACTTCAGCCTGAGCATAGATTACCACCCCAGCTACCAACTACAACGACAGGCAGTAAATAAATCAGTTTTCATCATTGCTGTAACAAGGACAACAGATACACAGACCTTTGCTTCACTTCTACTTGTCTATCTCTAATCTAAAGCTGAAGCCATGAAAAACGTCCGTGATGAGCAAATGCACAGCTGCTGCTGAGACGTCCTGCTTCCCACTGCAGGGCCTCTGCATCTCTCTCTCTATACTTGAACCTTGCCCCAGAAGACTTGATCAATAAAGAGACAACAATAAAGGGGTTAGACACACAGCTAACAACCTATTCAAACATGAACGACACTACCAGTATATGATCAGGAAACACAACCCAAAAGGGGAGGGATAGCAAACATCTTTTATTTGTTTCTAAAACCTCAAACATTTCGTTGCTGTAAGAGAACACAATAAAAATAATGGAGCGATGTTTAGATGTAACAACTGCCAAAGCCAACAATACAAAAGCCTTCTCATCCCCAGTGCAGCTAGTCAGCTGTACAATATGCTAGAAGTTGAAATATTTTACTGTTGCTGAAGCAAAAAATAAATAAATAAATTTGTGACTGGAAGCAATGCAATAGAATTCCAGGGAGAGTAGTAATTTCTGCCACAATTCAAGGACTGCTAGACTGTTTAGAAGATTAATAAGAAGGCCAGCACTCAAAACAACACTGCTGGATGGGGACAGAGGAAGGAGGGAAAGGAGAACAGCAGTGCTGTTTACTTTCCTTGAAGAGTGGTCTTGAACAAGTTGATCAAATCTGCTTAATTTTGGCACCTTGTAGAGGTGCTCTTAAAGAAATTCTAAAAATCCCTGTAGTAAGCAAAGGGAAAGTGAGGGGTTTGTCCCCTCAAGTTCAGACACCTGCATTAGGCAGAGGTGACTTTCTTCTCAAGGCCCTCCAAAACATACAGTACAGATGAATTACACAAGGCACACAGGAATTACACAAGGAACACTGGTTCTTATTTTAGGGATACTGCTTCAACAAGTACCATCTAAGCTGACCACTACAGTTTCCCAATGACAAAGTCATTTTACAAGGTTCCCACCACCTTTTGTGCATAATTAAGTAAACTGTCATTTTGCTGCTGTCCTACTCACATGGTTGCATCTGTGCAGCTGTTTGGGAGACTCTAAAATTATTTCAGGAGGGAAAAAACTCAACCAAACTTTACCTCTTTCCTTCTTTCTTTTTTCTTATGTTCTATACTCAGTTCACTGATGAGGGTTGAGGTTTGGATTGACAAACAGATACAAGAACATAGCTGAAGGAATAGTAAATTACAGTTGAAAAAGCAAATGGAGTTGGGACAGGGAACCACTACAACAGCTTTTTACAGAGGGAAATATAACATGGGCCTACACCCTCACGTTTCTTTTTCATGCAGGCCAGACATTCATCTTTTTCTTCAGCACTGCCTTATGTGTGCTTTAGTTGCAGCATGCTAACAGCAGATGATATTTTACAAAATACTGGAACTAGGGATTAATGTTTTAAAGGATTTAAAGGCTGTGAATTCAAGCTGCTTTACAATTGTAAGAAACACTGACTTCTACAGAGGGTTATAACAGGTGCAGTAAGAATCAAATCCAAATGGATGTGGGGAAGAAAGAGATCTTAAGAATCAGCCTGCAGTATTATGCCACATCTAAAGCAACACATGGAAAATGGAGAACTAAAAACTCTATTTGCTGGGCTTTGCACTTGCTACTTCTCCTTTGACTCAGGCATCTTTCTGTTAGTTCTAGTATACAGATGCATTGCAACCAATAACCCGTCCACTGTTATTATCCCTAATGTGAAATCCTGGATTCACACTTGTCAGCAGGAATACTTGCACCGATGCCAACGAACTATAGTACAGGTTCTGCAACTTGGCTAAAGGAAGGGTACTGAGAGATGGCTCTTCCTAAGGAGAGGAAAAGCTCTGCCTTTAGCTTGGTTTCCTGCTGTACTGATTTTAGCTGTAGCCTCAGGTTATCTACCTGTATGCAGCCTTCTCACTTGAACACAGTAAGCACCTGTATATATACACAGTTGTTACTGGGAGTTCCAGCAGTGACTTGCCAACCATCTGTTGCTGGTATTATCTGAGCAAACCAAAGGTGAAGATCATTGTTTCACTGAAGGAATTTAAATTGCATAAACCCACATCAGTTAGAGATGCTTGCATCCTTCTCTTACAACTACCAGTGAAAATAAATAACTTGCTGATGATCTGGGTGCTCTGAGCAGCACAATTCTGTGGACTGTAAAGAAGAAAAAAAATGAAACAGAAGCACTAAATGATGATTCCCCCCAAATTTCATTCTGTGTTCTTAAAGATTAAATTTGAGAACAGAAAAATGTAGTCCCAGTATGGTTGCAAAACAATTTATGAAGCTTTTTAAATGGTGGCAGCTTGATAGTATAAAAACATAGTGACAACATAATAAAGCCACAGCAAAATAATATCTCAATAAAATATGCAGCGTATTTCACATTTATTATTTCTGTATATTTTGTTTCCTTTTTCTTCATAGTTCATAATAAAACAGATTTTCTCCTACATACCCTTCTTTGCTGACTTGAATTTTAAAAAAAAAAAGAATACAGTGGCTCTCATTATAACTTGCTTGGAGCACAATAAAGTATTTTGAAGAGGTGTGGGTGTCCATTCTTGGCTCATGGTGATGGAAAAGAAAATCTATCATGATTTCTATGTACACACACTACTTAGTGTTATTTCTTATTCTGTTAAGGAAATAAAGGAAGACTTTCTTATAGCAGAAACAAAAAGAAATTCTATTCCTTCTTATATGAAAAATAAAGAAGTGACAGAGTAACTATTTTTATTTTTCCAGTGGAATACTAGCTTCAATGTTTCTATTCATTCTTTGCTTTTGGTTTGTCTCCAAGTGATTAAATAAAATTACTATGTTAATTTCCCACGTATCATTTACACTGCCAGATTTGAGTTATTGATTACCAGAAAATAAATCAACAACGGTGTGTCTTTAATCCTTCAGGTTTAGCTCCCCTTTCATATTTACATAATGCTATTTACTTGTTTCTGGAAACTGGCTGTAGTATTCAGTGACAAAAGTTGGGTTAAAAACCACCCAAACAATAAAACACCCCATCCCCTTCCCAGCAAAACCCCAACAAACCCCACAAACTAGGTTAATATTTATAATGCCTGAATAGAAACTCTCACTAGAACACTACCTTTGCTCTTATTAGCATATGCATTTACAAATTAGGCAGATTTCTTCAGTACAGGACAGCAAGTCTGCAACCACTTGTTCAACAGACATTCAATCATTCTGAATTCAATCACATGAAACATGAACTAATTGTCAAAGCCTCACCTTAATGCAGTCATATCCCAAATTTTATTCCCCAGTAGCATCAAAGTAATGCTTCCTGGTAAGGCCATAAGCTGACTTACTTCTGGCTAGTGTAATGACAAGTGAACAAGGTACCTTCTGCAATTTGTAGTCCATATAAGACCTAGTTTCCCAGGGGCAAATGACATGTGTGCCACAACAATACCATCTATGATCAGCTATCAAGTGTATTATGCTGTGGAGTTATCTGCAAGTAAGCTCCAATATAGAAAGTCTCAAATAATTTATTCAGTAAGTGCTCACAAAGATACAGAAACATTGTCTAAATCAGGGTTTTAGATATTTCTCTCTAAGTTTTTATTTTAACATCTCATAATGAAGCCCATCACCATCTTATTTTATCCTTTCCTTAATTCTTCTCTCTTAACATGAACAAATTGAATTCTTGATATCATGTGCATGATGGCTTGATCCAGTATATCACCTGGACATACACTTAGCTTACATACACAAGTAGGGCCACTGATTTCAACTTGAAATGGAATCTGTAGAAATTACAGATTCATTGTTTCAACCAGAAATAACAAGGGAGCTATTATTTTGATGAAAGATGAAGTATATAAGGATTGAACTTTATTTACTCAGGCACTGATACTGCCTGGACAGCTGATCTGTGGAGGTCACTAAGAAATGGACCTCCAATGTCATCCCCTGTGCTCTGTGTCAGAACCTCTCTCTCCCTGAAGACCATGCCACATCTGGAGTAATGTAGTGGTATAACAGTAGTTTTCTCCACTACCATCACCATGGATGAAGAAACAGGTTACAGGTCATCTCTGGCAAAACAGCACACAGAATTACATGGGGGCTCCTGGGAAAATCTCACATCAAATACAAACAACTGTAACAAAGTTTGTTCTCCATTCCTATGCCTTGGCTGGGGAATAGGGGAAATCCCTCTGCATACCTGACAATGTTGTTGAGTCTTAACCAGCAGAGTTTTTGAAAAGACTAATCCAACTGATAACCACCACTAGAAGATGACAAGACCTTCCTAACACAATAAAACGTTGATTTCTTAAGGAAACTCAAGAAGATTCCAAGAAAATTGTCTATTCTGGATTCCTGGAGAGCCTGGATATTTACATTTCTATTAAGTATTCATATGAATGAGGCTCAGAGACTGGGAACCACTGTGGCAGCCATTTATTCACAACAATGTTTATTCTACTGAGGTCACCTCAAGTTTGCTACTGGCCAAATGGCTGATAGGTTATCAGAATCACAGAATGTCAGGGGTTGGAAAGGACCTAGAAAGATTATCTAGTCCAACCCCCCTGCCAGAGCAGGATCACCTAGATGAGCTCACACAGGAATGCATCCAGGCAGCTCTGCAATGTCTCCAGAGAAGGAGACTCCACAGCCTCCTGGACAGCCTGGTCCAGTGCTCTGGCACCCTCACTGGAAAGAAGTTTCTCCTCGTGTTAATACTAAACCTCCTGTGGTCCAACTTGCTCCCATTCCCTCTTGTCCTAACATAAGTTAACACATAACTTATGTTAAAAACTAACATAGCTAACATAACTACAGTCTCAGGAGTAGTCACACTTGTGCACATAGGGTAACAAAATGCTATCCTATTTATAGTATCATTTTGAGTCAGCTGGTACATGAAGCATCTGTAACACAACAGTACTCAGAGATGTCAATAATTTTGTGCTACATTTCCCATTTTAAAAAAAACATTCATTTTGAAACTTACACATGATAAATGAGCTTTGAATATTTTTACACTATCTGAATGGTAATGGTTTCAGCCCTGGAAGCTTCTTATTCAAGTGAGGAGTTCATGAACACCAACAAATATACATAATCTCCCTATGGTCTAATGATCTTGTTTAGGACTGAATAAAAAATACACACAGATATTCAATATATAACTGGAGTATAAAAGGTCCATTCTTGACAATGCTGTTAAACATATCCAGCATAAACAATAACAACTATGATGACATTTTCAGTCTGATGCATTTAGAGATATGAACAGATTACAATACTAAAGAAATAAAGAAGTATAATTTATAAAGGAAATATGCAAACTTGCAGAGAGCCAAACATATTCCTTCACCCAAGTGGTTGGAGACTATATGATGTAAACAGTTGAGACCTGCATTCATTTAAGAGAGTTCTAAGTTGTCTATTAAAATGAGGCTTTATCATTCATTCATACCATTCATCTCAAATCCATTTCCATGTATCAATCAAAATCTTATTCACACTCTACACTGTTTCACTTTGTAACGGTTACAAGTAAATGCCACAGAAAACCTTCATGGATCATTGCTGTTTATACTACAGTTTTCCATGAAGTTTTATACAGAAGAAAACTTCATAAAAACACTACTGCAGTTGGCATGTAAGATTATCCAACATGATTTAAAAAATAAAGTGTAGACTGTGAAGTACTTCTAAATATAACCTTATAAAACAAAAGATTACTCCAAAGTATCCTATACTGAAATTATGAGAACACATTGAACAGACAACATAACAAATACAATGATTTCACTTGGGACTTCTAGGAAGACTACTTGGAAGTTGCATAAAGTAGCACTCCAATACAGAAAGGCCCTGATCTTTTAATCTTGCATGTATTTAAGCCTGTGATCATACTCACTTCAGTGAGGCTTGTCATGGAAAAAGAGGCTAAAAATCGTTATTTGCAAAAAGAACAAAATCATTAGTCAGCTTGTTCTATGGAAAAAAAGAATAAAAGCAAGATCTAAAAATAGAGGAGCATTTGGGGGAGCTTCTGTATGGAAGAAGAGTCAAGACCTTTTGCAGAGCTCCAGGAGAGCAAACAATAAGCAAAACCAAGAGTGACAAAAGGCAAAGAGTGCAAATCACCTGAAGGACAAATAAAACTCCTCTTATATTTCCCCTTACATGATTTTTGAAAGGTATGTAAGTATAAAGACACAGAAATACTTTAAAAGTAAATTTGCTATATTTTCATGAGAGAAATTCTCCACTTGAACTAGTAGTAGCTTGACAGTAACATTTTTGGGTTTTACTTATAAAAATACAGGCAATAGTCTGCATAGTCACTATAGAATTTCCTTCCAACCGAAATCTCCTAAAGCTACAACTAAATTCTTTCCAAAAGAAAGATGCTTTTCTTTAGGCATTCTTAGAATTCCCCATGATCATTACTAAACAGAGAGACTATTCATTGTGATCTTATCACTTACTCCCACATATTATATATAGTCCAAAGTCTGCTTCAATGCATGCAGGTGGAATGCAAGTGATTTCATCTGGACTGCATTTGGCCTTTACAGACCTGATTACCAAGCAGTATGGAATGAGCTTAGGGAAAATGCATGAAGTCATTCACAACAGAGTTACCTTGTGGTTTAAGAGGCTCACGACTGAAGCTGCGTCAGATTTCTGTTTTAAAGTCAACCAAATATCTCTCTGATCTCTTAGGTTTGCTGTGCATTAAGAACACAGAAGCCAATAAATTCATACTTGTTAATGTTTAAAGAAGTTTTATCATGAGAGCTGTAAAACCACAGCTGAGCTTCGGAAGTACAACCAGCTTTTTACAACTGTTCTGTGAGCTTTTAATAGTGACACTAAAACTGCTCAGTATAAGAGAGTTTACAACACTTTTTGCTCTATCTTTTCCTCAAGACTCCACAAGACTATAGAACAGTAACAAATCACATTATTCCTGGCTTTTGCAGGGTACTATTTCTTCCAAGGATACCATTTTTTGGAAGCATTTTGGTTATGAATCAGACAATGAATATGATTTGGAAATGAATGTGAATTCTGTCACTGACTTAAGAAGAGCTAAAACTTCATCCAAAAAAAATGTTACCATATGCTACTTAACATTATCTGTAATGTAAACTGTGACATGAAACACAGTCTGACTGTTAAAAGAATAAAAAACTGTCTAGCAATTTCCTGCTTCATCATCTTTCCAGAATTGTTCTGTTCCTCTTTTTTTCAGTCTCCACAAAAGAACTTCAATTTAAAATAAAATAAAATTAAAAGGCACAAAAGGCTAACAAGTTGTTTCACCATGCAAAACCAAGAACATTCCTAAGTATAAATTTTCACCAGGACTGCAGCTGACTAGTATCAAGTTATCAAAATGGTTGACCTGAAGACTGGAAATAGGAGTGATAGGAAATTATACATAGAATGAGACTCTTGACACTTTAAAGACAGAAAATTTTGGCTCAAAACATCTGATAATGAATAAATTGACCCACACACAAAGAGGCAGTCAGCATGATTCTTCTAGCTATATGGTTGGTGAGAGGAAAGATGCATTTAAAGTGTTTTAAGATAGAAGAAAAGGGAATTACTTGTAGAACTAGATTAGAGTTTTTATCAATAGAAGTAGTTTGTTGTTGGAAGGAAACAGGGCATGACAACTACTGTGCAACACAAAAAAAAGGTGACTTGGCTTTTCACCTGGCAGTGTCCCTGATCAAATGCCATACCACAAAAATGCAGAGTAATTGCAACTGGTCCATGGTGTGAACCTCAGCAATACCCAAGAATCTCCTACCAGACATCCAGGGTCTTCTGGCTCACTGCACGCTCCAACTACAGCACCAGACCTCATGTAGGTAGCTTAGATTGCTAACACGTTTAGGTTCAGCTGCAGATTTCAGCCTAGAGCTATCATCAGCTGTACAGATATAGCCTGAATTCACAGATTAAGTGGGATAGTCTTCACTACACCACAGTCAAAAAAGGCAATTTACAATAAGTTCTTGGCATAGATAATTAGGGTATCTGTTCCCATTCACACAAAATTCTCTCTGAATTTGGTGTCCAGCCAGACAAGCAGTGAATTTTGGAGTGGGGATGCTTTACTCAATTATATTGCAACAGTCTCCAACAGTTTCTGCAAAGTATTATTGCATTTATTTCTATAGGGAAGAATAGGAAT
>VWZO01008740.1:225729-272903 GCA_013396975.1 Bucco capensis | reverse complement strand
GGGGGGGGGGGGGGGGGGGGAGCCTCCTAAATCCTTTGATATTTCAAATTGCTAACTTTTCTATACTGTAACAGGCACAGTCTGTGGCAAAAAAAAGTCAACAATTCATCTGCCAAAAAGTTGGAATTGATTACGTGCACAAACCATTAAAAAGACAGTATGAGCTGTTATCTGAGACATCATCTGGAATACTGTGTCCAGTTCTGGAGCCCTCAACACAGAAAGGATGTGGAGCTGATGGAGCAGGTCCAGAGGCCATGAGAATGATCAGGGGACTGGAACACCTCTCCTATGAGGACAGGCTGAGGGAGCTGGGATTGTTCAGCCTGGAGAAGAGAAAGCTTCAGGGGAACCTACTAGTGACTTCCCAGTAACTAAAGGGAACTTCCAAGGCGGCTGAAGAGGGCCTGTTTACAAAGGCCTGCAGTGAAAGGACAAGGGGCAATGGTTTTAAACTGGAGAAGAGTAGATTTAGACTTGATATTAGAAAGAAGTTCCTCAAATCACGAGGGTGGTGGAACACTGGAACAAGTTGCCCAGGGAGGTGGTTGAGCCCCATCCCTGAAGGCATTCAAGGTGAGGCTTGATAGGGCTCTGAGCAACTTGATCTAGTTGGGGATGTCCCTGCCCACTGCAGGGGGGTTGGACTAGATGAGCTCCAGAGGTCCCTTCCAACCCAAATGATTCTATGATTCTATGTAAGATATATTCTAATTGCAAGTTAGAATTAAAATGGTGCTAGTTTTGCTAGTAGGCTAGTTTTGCCTTTATCTGTGCATGTGTACCCATCTTATTTGCAGTTCTATAAAACAAAACTGAATAAACACATGGTTCACAAATGATTAATCCAACTCAATGGTACATATTCTATTTCATTCATTTTTGAAAAGGAAAATGTCTTATGTATGCCCCAAGTACACTCACCATGATTTAGCAGCAATATGTCCAGGAAGCCTCCAAGTCAATGAACCTTTGCTTTTCATCAGGTTGCAATCCACTGCTCTTCCCTACCAGCCGCTCCGTGCCACCCATTCCTATCATCTGCTTCTTATGCAATCAACAGTCTTCTGCCCATCCATAAAAAGCTCTTTGACTTTACACCACTAAGAGATTATAAATCAACACTTCTCCTTTAATGAGAAGGGCTGTTAATTTAGGAAGATATCATTGACTTAAAATCTGATGCACTTCAAATTAAACACTAACAGTACCCTCATTACAGCTTCAATTTATCAGGCTGCTGGCTGGTTTCTCTGATTTTAGAGTAGTATTTTTCAATGTCTTATGCTTTTCTTGCATGCTATTGTGTAAGTAAAAGGTAATTCTACTCTCTGTGACCTTCATAAATGTTCTCCAGTTAAAAATAAATCAGACAAACATCAAAAATAAAACTAACAAGTGACCATGTATGCAACTTCACACAGTGGTGCTGCTTATGAAGATCATGCTTACAAGTCCTAATTGACTAAATGCATAAAGGAAACATTAAAAATAACATTAATCCCTGTCAAGATAAAAATATTCTCTATTTTACTGAGTTCTTTTCTGCTATCTTTCACTTGCAGCATATTAATGCTAGTCCAGAAGTGTCTGAAACAGACTTGCAACCTTCAAGACACCTCAGATATTCTGAAGAATGCAAAAGCATCTGACAACAAGAAAAGTATTAGAAGAAAAGATTTCATAAAAGTTAAAATACTTACAGAAAAAATTAAATATTCCTTTGCTGTTTCTATTTCTCAAACATTATATTCTTTCCACTGACTGAGTCCTATCCTACACTGGAATATAGATTTTAGATTTATCTTAGCTTTATCAGTTTTGCATCATTAAAATACAAAGTACATATCCTCTTGTAAGGTAGAGAAACTAGTTTTTACTAAGATGACTACTTTCACCCCGGGCCTGTACACTTTCAATTATATTAGCCAGTAAAACAAATAAATAAAATGTTATAATATTAACTGGCAAAATCATAATCAATACAATTTAAACTCAGGTAAAAATTGAATTATATCTATCAAAACCTACTAGAAAAAAAATTCAAATCTTTTTCTTATCTAGGCAAGTCTGAATTGCACAAAGAAACTGTATACAACCAGTAGTTACACAAATCAATTCTTGAATAGATGTTTGTTCATTTCTCTTCTAGTGTCAATCTAACCATCCCTTTATACACCAACTTCCCTGTGAAAAACAAATGGCATGAGAACAAGCTTGAATATGTATCTATTAAATCTGCCAGCCTTTAAGCCTGGGCACAGCTAACTCTGCTGCTGAAGGTGGAAGGGTTCAGCCTGCCAACACCAGCCAGGCCCCTCAGTGTGATTCTGCAGGGAGCTGGTACCCAGACGTAGCTGCTTCTCCAATGCTGCTGACATGTCTCTTAGCATTGCTGCATCACTGCTGGCACCCACCCAAGCAAGGCAGACAGAAGCCACTTCAACTGTAACTCCTGGTGCTGTGCTCACACAGTTAGCTAGGACAGACATAGCATAACCACAGTAAAAACTTAACTCTGGCAGTGTTATTCTACCAGTCCTTCTTCCTCTGAGAAACCAATTCCTTCTCCTAAGGGCTGAATTGTCTCATCCCATACTACAGGACACAACAATATCATTATGCTAGAATGACTTAGAATCAAAGAATGGTCTGGGTTGGAAGGGACCTCTGGAGGTCATCTAGTCCAACAACCCTGCAGTGGGCAGGGACATCCCCAACTAGATCAGGTTTCTCAGAGCCCTGGCAAGCCTCACCTGGAATGCCTTCAGGGATGTGAACTCAACCACCTCCCTGGGCAACCTGTTACAGTATTCCACTACCCTTGTGGCGAGGAACTTCTTTCTAACATCCAGTTTAAATCTGCCTAAAATCTGCATAGTACTAAATTCAGGACAGAGATTTTGTATTTCAGGTGTTCCATGATACATAATGTGATAAAGCACAGCATAATGCAAATAAATACCTGTGTTTGCATCATCATACCATCATCAGCAGCATCAGATGACACTAGATCATCACTGCCTGTAGCTTCATAAAACCACCTAACCCAGAAACCAAATTATCCACTGTTGTTTCCACAGTTATTTCCCATTTTGCTGATCAAAAAAACAACACACACACACACTCAGCTAGAATATGGCAAAGATGACTTACTTGCTTTATAATTTTGCCAAAATCATCTTCTAGGAAATGAAATAAGAATTCCCTCATGCTGCGTTGCAAAAGGAAATGACATGCCATGAGAGAGCTAAATGAAAGCTATATTGCAGCTGAACAAGACAATAAAAGCATTGTGAAAAATGGTTTCACAGTGCCCCACCATATATACTATTTTCCAGTTATGAATAAAAGCAGAGACATGTCTAAAGGAATGATAATATTGTTTCTGTCTGACATACATTGCATACTAGACAGCAAACTACTGTGAAAAGAGTGTCTGGTGGCAGATTTGACAAATACAAACCAGTCCCACCCAGCAGACCATCCAGGTCATTAAATACAATTCCATTATACATTCCCTGAACATGCTTGCAGATAGATCTATTTTGTAAGCAACATTTTTATGGTTTAAATTCCACAAAAAATATCTTCATAATTCATCAAATATTAGCCCCAATCTATAAAACTCTATCCTTGCCTAGAGCAGGAGCTGGGCCTTGTACTGTTGTTTAAACTGCTTGTGTAACCAAGAGCTCAGCCTTTCTTCCATGAACATTCAGTACTCATTAGTGTGCACTATGGGGTAGGAGCACTACACCTACTACTTGTTTACTCATCTTTTTTTTTTGGTAACTGTAACTACAATGTACTGGCAATAGCCTCTTGGTACAATACAAGGCAGCCACAACTTCCTTCCAACACAGGTCATGCAGCCCTCCTGACTAATTTAGGTCCAGTCACTCCTATGTTTCCCATATAAATGGAGTAAGCCAAATGGCCCTAAAAGTCAGCAGTCCAATCTCTCCTGTGGGTACTAGCAATATTTGAGAGTGTCAAATACAGGGGGGGAAAATGCACTGGAGAAGGCAGTCAAGTCAATTTTTAACTGCCCTCTTTTTTCTTGGTCTTTGGAAAACAGAAAATAATTTTAAAACACTTATATGTTTATTGGAGAAATGGGAAAGTATCTGCAGACACAGTTTAATCAGGTTTTTTCCTTTCTGTGAATATAGCCCAGGGCAAGGCACACACTCCCAAATCTCCAGATCCCTAACACAATAAGGCATGTGAGTTGATACACACACAGATGCATATCCCAGTACAAGAAAAGAATCATTTCTTCTTACTAATCTTAAAACACTGTACCTACAAATAATGCTTTTTAGGGATGGGATGTTGTGAAAAAGCTTCTAAATAAGCATTCAGTTTTATAGTTATAAGAATTTTATTCTGTAAAGCTCAGCTTATAAGCTCTTGTTAGTTATGAGGCTTTCTGTGCATGCTTTTCATCTGAGGTTCTGGAATTGCTTGGAAAACCTTAATTAGGTCTCAAAACACTACTGTGAAAAAGGCACAGTCTCTTTGCACAGAAGACAAGGTACAGAAAGCTTATGTGATTTACCAAAGGTCACCTAAAGGCTCTGGTCCTAAAGGGCACTCAGCAGACAGCAGCAGAGCTGTTCTCTCCCACACTCTCATCCCTAATCACATCTCATAACTACATCACATACTTCTGTCTTTCACATAAAAATCTTATTCCTTCTTTGGTTTGCAGCCATAGACTGAGCTGGAGGAGTCTATGGAGATTCAGGAGTTTTTTTCCCCCCATGAAAGGTACACTTCCAGTTTGGGGCTGTTGTGTGAATTTCTCTTCTTTAATCTGAACTGGTCTACACAGACACAACTGTTCATTAAAGCTAAAACAAACTCTGGGTGGTATAATTAAATGTTGTGCCTGGAAGGCTGGAATATCTTATAGCATCAAAGGTTTAAAATCTCATTTTCAGCCCTGCCTGATTATTTAAACCACTACTATAAAACTACAATGGTTAAAATCTCACCTGAAGCTGATTAAATCTTTACTGATGTAATGGAAGAATAGCAAACAATCAATTTCCATTTTTCTATGGATATTTACCTCTGCAGCAGCTTTCAGTTCTGCAGTGAGGCAGAACATCAAGTTCTGGCCTCAGGTTGTGACAGGGAAGGTTCAGATGTATATTAGGAATAATTTCTTCACTGAGAAAGTGGTTAAGCATTGGAACAAGCTGCTCAGGGAAGCAGTGGAGTCACCATCTCTGGAGGTGGTCAAAAAACCTTGTAGACGTGGCACTTGGTGCCATGGTTGAGTGGTCACAGTGGTGTTGAGTCAGCAGTTAGACCTGATGATCTTAGAGGCCTTTTCCAACCTAAATGACTCCATGATTCTTTATTGTCTGTAAGCTTCCTCTAACTCAAGACCTTAAGTTCCATTCCTTGCTGCCAATTGCCTGCTTCAACAAATCATGCTCATAAACATTTAAACACTGCTTTCATTTAAATAAAATCAAGATAGAAACTCAATTTGAAAGGATGTATGATAGCTGTCATACAAAAGTGAGAGACAGTGAGATGACAAAGTTGTAAAACAAAAGTTCTGTCCCATAAAAAAAACAAACAACCAAAACAGAAATAAGGGCAAACACAACCAATTCTTTTAATTTCTATCTAAAATACATTCAACTTTCTGCACAGGCTTGTATCCATGTGTCTAACAGGATATTTGATGCATGCACACTGTGCAACCGTAACAAGACCCAGATTCACTCAAGACACCTCAAAAATCCTCACTTTTCAGGGGTGATGAGCACACACAGCACATAACCTTCATACTCATCAACAGATTTTCAGCAGAGCAGGTGACAGCAAACCTGAAATGAAACTCTACTGCTCTCCTAAAAAGCTGCCATGTACTAGGGAATATGACTGACAGCTTAGCTTTGGGCGGTGAGGATGGAGGTGAAAAATCAATTTCACACTTTCAATACACAGTCAACCAGCTTTAAACATTACCTAAACCAAAGCAAATAATGAGCAATCCATGCTTACCTGAGATGTAAAGCTATTGAAGATGGTGTATCCAAGATATTACTCATTCCTTAGGCTAAGTTTCATTTTTGAACAGGGAAAAGACCCCTAAAATGAATCCCCTTCCTTTCATATTTGGTCACAGTTTAGGCTGCTTATTTAATCACTTATTTAATCACTCTCTGACAAAACAAGATATCCTTTCATTCAGATTAGAAATCATTCTGCTTCTTTACACTATTCATTAACTTGACAGTCTTACATTTGGAACCATCATCTACCATTCAAACAGCACTTGGTGACATGTAAAGAGTTGTCAAACAGAATGACATGCAGTTTTAAAATGTGAATACAGCAATAAAAGCTTTCAGCAAAAAAACCCCAACATCCCTGCAAACAGTATTTGGAAGTTGTAACTGTGGGCATGGTCAGCACTACCAGGAAAAAAGATAGTAAGAAAAAACCCTTGAATGAGAAAATCTAGAATGCAGGCCTGCAAGAAGTGTTATGTGCAGGGCTTCTACAAATAAAAGGTTGAAAGTAGCTCCCTCAGTTTTGATTGAGTCAAAACATTGCTCACATAGGTTCTCCTATTGATGAAAACTCTTGATGAGGGAAGTACAGATCTAATCCTAAATTAAAACAAACAAAAATATGGTCACCCCAGCACTTTCCTGTACTAATAACAAGAAAACTGGAGTTGTGACATCACCTCAACACCACACACCATCATCCCACTGATATTGAGAAGGGCCACTGTCAGCCTCCTCCCAAATTATACGCATTCCAAGAGAGTATACTTCTCTTGGAAACAGCTAAAGATGTTTCAATTTACTGCTGTGCTTAGAGATAAGCCCAGTTTGAAAAAAATCTAGTCAATGCTACTAACACACGTGTTTGGTCTCAAAGGCCACTGCAAGTTGAATAAAAAAAAAAACAAACCACAACAAAATCCAGTCTTATAGTCCTCAGGCATGGGAATAGCTCCTGTGAGAGTATATGGGGACATAATCCAAACCAAATCAGTCAATACTTGGAAAACACACAGAACACACTAATTGCCTGAGTCCACTCTCACAGCCAGCCAGAGCCCCTTGTTTATAGCTCTTCAGATTGCAAGGAAGCTGAAGATAGGCTGTGTTAATTTTATATCATGTTTTTTAATTAAATCTTTCTGGCTACTCAGAACCCAATTTTCTCTTCATAATATGAATCTTTATTGGATGCCTGTAAATAGAACATAGATTCATTTCCATATAAACAGATCTAAGTATTACCCTTCAACTAGTAGGAAAAAAAACCCCAACAAAACAGAAAACCTCACTGTAACTAACAACTCACCTAATCTCTCACAAACTTCACATACACAGAAATCATTAATAGAGCTCATGCTACTACCAGGGGGTCCCTGTGAATAACATACAAGCAGTGGTAAATGAGTATCACTGACATTTCAGTCCAACTCTCCAAGGCTAAAGAAACACTTCATTAAACCAAATGAAAAGAGGGAGTATCAGGCTGGGAAACAATGGCTTTTGAATTCTGGGGTTTACTTAAACTAGACTGGCATTTTGCCAGAGATTTTAGCAGAGGCTGAAATCACAAGCTGTTCTGGAGTGTGCCAGGGAAAGCAGCAGAATTTCCCACAGTGTCTACTGTGAAGCAGAAATGCATGTTCCTGCACAACAGGGTGTCAGAAGCTGCTGTAACAGCAGCACCTTGAGAGGAACCTCTCCTCCTGCTTTCTAACCATGAGAGATGCCAGAAAGAACTGACTGCTAAAACAGCACCTGAGACAAGTGAAGAGTTTGGGGATTTGAGGGGGTTTTTGTTGTTATTTTTACAAGGAATTTCAAGCTTTATGGTAGCTTCATGGTTTCTCTTCAGTCATAATTATTACAGTAACAGCATTTTTCCTCAGAGCTTCAAGACTAATTCAAATTGCACATTGGGATTTGCAGATGTATCTCAATAGACAAAGGGTTGTTTGTGCCTGCCCCTGGGACATGTTAGGTAGACAACATCACATTAGTTTCTCTGTACTCAGGTTTCTCCTCCTGTTCCATGAAAGTTATCATAGTTTCCAATACACTGGTCACACTGCAAAGAACACCATGCATTTCAACTGTAGTGTAATAAGGCTAAAAGAATTGTGAGTTTTTAGAAACTATGCATGTTTTGAACATATAATAAGTTCATTGTCTAATGCACATATACCTTTATCAGGGAAAAAAATAATTTTTCTTCAGATATATAAAAAAGTTTATTACTCAATCTACTCAACTGCTCATTTTGTTTAATATAAATTTATGTTAGCAATAAAGAGAAAAAAAGTAGAAACTATTGGTTCCAGAAGGTATAACAGTAACAGATAGTTCTATTTAATTTCAAAACATATACAATTAATGTTTAAGCTAAAAAGCGGAAAGTTTGACATATACTGTTTTCAAAAAGTATTCTACCCAACAAAAGAGGGAAGGTTGGTTTCACTTCCAGGCACTGCCTGTTAATAGCTTGGAAACTAAACACCTATTGTGGATTTCTAGCATCTACATGACTCAACTGTTAAAATGGCTGCAACACCATTCAATAATTTGATTGCAGCAAGAGCTGTTAGATAATGAATGGTTCTGGAAATATGGGACTCATTTAACAAGGGAGTGATAGCTTCTCAAAATCTCACCAATTATTTATGAGTGTTAAGTTTCAAGAGCTTTTGAGAGGTCTAATGTCTTGACTTCTTAAAGCCTGAGTCATACAAGCTTCTGATTCTGATGCTAAGTCATTATAGCACGAATACAAGAAGGATAACGCCTGAAAAAAAATCCCTTTTTTAAAGTTACAAAACTATTTAACAGGCAGTCAAGCAACAGCTTGCACCTCATGTGAAAATGAGCTAGCACCTCATGTGAAAATGGAAGTTGGCAGCCACAACTCTGAAGCCTGTTGCTTTACCTTCACTTCCACTGTGCCAGCCTGAGGCAGGAACCATGCTCTCAGGTCAGGGCTATGGGAATGCACAACTGTGGAGTAAGAAAATTTGAGATTAAGGGTATAAACTCCTAGGCTACCCATGGGAAGGTGTGGAGTATGAAGGTAAAGGAGGTAGAGAGCATAAACAGAAGGGTATAAATCAAGTTGGAGCAGAAGGATCTCATAGTGGGATGGGGAAGATAAAGAACATGAAGTTATGGAAGCACAGTGGGAGAATGAAAGTTAGAGGAAACAGGAGAGATGTGACTCATTTCAGAAGTCAGATGATGTACATGCAACCTGTGAAGCTGAAGCAGCCTGCTGACATGAACAGTACTTCCTAAGCAAGTTACAGCAGGGAACTGCTGCTGTAAGGTTATACACAAGATTCACAACAAATACAGCTTTTGCTAACTTCTCCCTGAGCTCCAATGTTTCCAGCAGAGGTACTTATTCTGTACTGCCAACATTCCCTAAAGATAAATCAGTTCATGGTATGCAAGGAGAGAGAATCTAACTTTGAGACAGGGGGATGGATACAACATACAGTTTCTAAAAAGAGCAAGGATAGGTGGCATTTAGGCTCCCCAAGCCTCCAGCAGTAGAGGTTCTCATTCCCTACATCCATTAACTTCTGTTGTGTAATAGGAAATTCCACCTTCTGCATTCTCCGGAAAGCAAGCTGTGACCTCAAACGAGAGAAAGATAATCCAGTGGAGTATGGGAATGTGCAACTGAGCAGAGCAAATCCAGAGCAAAGAGCCCAGATGGAGAAAACTCCTTGTGTTCCCAACTTTTCACCCTGTCTCAGCATGACTAAAGATATACCTGATGAGTAATTAGGAAAAAAAGTATTACAATAAGAAGAATGGATAGGGCATGGACTAACACTACTACAGCAAAGGTGAAAATGGGCTGTTTACCTTACACTTCCAGCAGCAAGAGAAATACTCTGCCAAACTCTCCTCGCCTTAATTTTGCTCTTGATTAAATTAAGTTTTGCCTGACCCCCAGTCTTTTCAGTGCTTCACTTTTTGGGCTGTCACCATCATACTCATACTATCACGCAAGCTTGTTTTCTGAAGAGAAAACAAGTTGTGTTCAGCTGTAGTTCCACACGTTTCTGGGTGAGGGCTCTGCATCTTGTGTTTGTGTGCCTGGCATCTCAAACCACTGCATACAGCTATATGAAAGCTTTTATCAAGTCTGTCACCACAGCTCTTTTCCAGTTCACCTCTATAAGGCACTCAAAAAAGCTGATGTGCATAGAAGTAACATAAAATGTAATAAATTACACTAAAATACAAAAGACCAGCATCATTAGTCCTCAGGTTATTTCCTAACAAAGGAAGTCAAATGTTGAGGAAATTTGTGAAATTTCTTCTTTTTTTTTTTTTTAACAAATTAAATCAAAACACAGATGATCTTATTTGCTTATCACATCCAGTGGAATTCTCAAGAGCAATATTATTTAGGTTTCATAGATGCACTAAACCAAGCTGTCCGCAAACTCGATTATACTGGAAGTATACTTCAACCTATCACAAACTACTTCAGACACAAGGTTTTTAGAAATGCTTCTAAAACAAGCACCACATGGACTAGATGGCCTCCAGAGTCCCTTCCAACCCAAACCATTCTATGATTCTATGAAATCAAACAAGGATTTTGTCAACGAGTTTACTACACAGTGTTTTGTTACTCAAAAATCTTTCTTCCTTCCCCTAAGAACCTTTGACAGAAAACAGGTGATTTCATTCACCATGACGTGCAAAGAAACTCAAAGAGGGCAGCATTCCAGATTGCCTTCCGGACACAACATGACATCCCCATCACCCCCAGAGGAAACACACGCCAACGTTGAAATTCCTAGTGGAACACGTGCTCCCTCTTCACTTGGAAAAGGCTCACAAGCCAAATAGCCTCAGCTGCTGTATGATACCCCATGCCAAAACAGAGAGAAAGCCTTTGCCATCATTCAACCTCAAACAGGAGAAACTCTTTATAGAACCAGGAGTAGTAGTTTTAAGAAGCAAAACTTCTTTAAATGACAGTTATATGAACAGCTTTTGAAGTGCCCCAAACTACTCCTATTCCACCCATTAATGCTTTCTATATATAAGTATCAGTAACACCCCCTCCAATCCCCACTAAGAAAAAAAATAGCACTATAATATTGTTCTTTGTATCTACAGACAAAGTAACAGCAAAAAATACTGTATTCTAAAAGAAAAGTATGTGCTTCTATCTAGAGTTAGCCTAGATAGGGACAGAATTTATTATCTAGTCCCCTCTGGACACTTACTATACCAACAGACTGGTGGAATACCCTGTTTTTCCCAAGAATCATCTCATACAGCAAAGATCCAATGAGATGCAGCATAAGTATCAGCAAATTTCGAAGCACTAAAATCACAAAGTGGATTAGAGCACTACCCTACTAAAAAGGAGGTTTGGGTTTTAATCTCTGATCTGACAATGCCTGGCTACCTACCCTTGAAAAATACACTTAGCTTTTGTGTTCTATCATCTGTAAAAGAGGGGATAATGCCATCTCATGGGACTGTTTTGAGGATTAATTAATTATTGCTCACAAAGGACTTTGACTTCCTCAGCTGTAAGGCACTATTTTAAGTATTAGTATCATCCATAATGTAGACACTTGTAACTTAAGGCCCTTAGCAGGCAATTATAGCACATAAAGCCAGACTATATTATGTATGTAAAACCTGTGGTGCCATTGCATAGGAATATACAAACATTGTACAAATTATTTAATTAAACCTTAGGCTCTGTGACAAAGGAACCTATTTGACTTTCCCACAGAGGTAAAGTCTCCTTATCTAAATGCTGCACTTACAAGATTATCCTTGTATTAAACACTGGACAAAAACTGAAGAGCTTTCAAGACTAACAACAAAGCCCTTACCTAAAAAAATACAGTTGGTAATGATCTAGAAATACAAGCAGAGGACTCAAAATTGTTTAGTCTCTAGAAAGGGGCTAACAGCTTTAATGTAACAGGAAAGTCAGTTCTGTGCAGAAGGCACAGGTAGTTGTATAACAGGCTCTTTTCTTTGGGGGCTACTATCTTTTACCTCCAAAACAAGGCTTCTGGTAATAGATGGGGAAGAGGTGGGGCTGCTCCCACAGTACCTCTAATCAACCTTTGAGTTTCACAGGAAAATTATACAGCCCTTACTTTAATTTCATAAAACAATGGCCTTATACTGAGCTACTGTAATTATGCCATCAGACAACCCCATCTACATATTCCCATTTTAGTGTCATTTATTACATTTTCTGTTACTTTTGTGAACATCATTTTCCTGCAGAGTGTCTCAGTGAGGTGAACTGGAAAAGAGCTGTGGCGACAGACTTGACAAAAGCTTTCATATGGCTGCATACAGTGCTTGAGATGCCAGGCACACAAACACAAGATGCAGAGCCCTCACCCAGAAATATGTGAGACTACAGCTGATCACTGCCAGTACGGATGTTCAAGATACCAAGGCAAACCCTAACAGGAGAGACCTTGCTCCCCTTTGAGGCAGGACTGCAGCAGAACATGATCATCATTCAACCCAGACATCCAGGGCTCCACCACTACCCCTCTGCAGTGCAGACTGCTTTGCTTCCTCACTCAATTCTTTATGCAGCTTGAACATCTGAAGTATTGTTTCTCCACAGCTCATAAAGTGGTGCTCACAGAAGAAATCCCACCCAAAGGCATTATAGAGTGGATTCCACGTGATTCAGGTACTACTCTGCTTATTTGTAAGGATGCATATGATATAATATGGATTAGAAAACTGATATTCACTCCAAATGCACTGCAACTAAAAGCATCAGTACAGAATGCTCTATTTAATAATTTCTGCCAGTTTTGATAGTGATTCTCAAGTTTCAGAATGAAAATGTGTAACTAAAAAAAAAAACAGAAAGCTGATTTTATTATTCAGTATTATATCTCAGGAGAAAGTGAACTACTTTTAGTTCAGCTTTTTCGTTACAAACAGTCTGTCTCCAACACAAGAATAAAACTAAAAATGCTGGCTGTGATCATCAGCAATTCATGTCTTTCCATGTGCATCTCCTACTCAGCACTTGTTCAACCACATCTGGAACAGCATCCAGTTTCGGAATCCCTAATACAAGAAGGACTTTGACAAACTGTAGCAAGTCCAGAGGCCACAAGACAACCAGGGACTACAGCACTTGCCCTGTGGGGAGAGACTGTAGGACTAGGACCTGTGTGACCTGGAGAGAGGATGGCTTTAGGGGGACACTCAACAGCTGCTCCACTACTACCTGTGGTGGCATTATCATGAGATGGACCAGGGTCTTCATAGTGGTGCAAGGTGGGAGGAGGAAACACAATAAGCATGAATTGAAAGAAGAGAGTCTTCCCTTTTCTGTTGGCAGCTCTATTGCAGCATCCAAAACAGGAGGGATAAGGCAAGGTAGGCCATAGGAGGGTAGGGAAGATGGGATTGGTATGTAGGGCTGCATAGGCACAACACAGTCTAGCACTTAGTGTGGAACAGAACTGATGGTCCCTCTCCCAGTTACTACAGCTGCCTGAGGCTGAGCAAGGCTTCAGCAGACCCACCACAATAAACTGACAGCTGTCTAGAGACTAGCAAGATGCAGCGAGAACAAAGCTTCCTTCAGGGGCAGCAAAGTGTGAAAGGGACATAACATTTGTGCTGTCTTTCATTTAGGAATGTTTTATATAATAACAAGAAGGTATTAATTTTTGAGGCTTAAATAAATTAATTTGCAAAGGTCAACAAGCAATGCATGATTACACATTATATAAAGGCCAGAGAGACTGTTGTGTCACTGCTGAAGGTTGGTCGTTGTTCTGTAACCTTTAGAATGACTTTCTGCTCAACAGTGAGTAATCACGACCTTTCTCATCAAAAAAAAAAAGTGAGAGGAAATTCTTAATCCATTATGAAAAACATGACTGAGAGATCTCTTCCCCCTTTATGTATGCAGGCCATAGGCAACTGTATAGCTTCAGATGATATTTTGTTGTGTGAGGATAAAGACCAAATGGACACTTGAGTGAATACTGTCATTAGGGAACAAAGCCATGTTATTATGTACCTTCTGTTAAGGTTTTACCTGTTTGGAGAAAAAACAAATACAGCCTTTTTCAGCTATTCTAAACTTAAAACAAATGCCTATGATTTCCCTTTGTTGATTATACAAACCACAAAGTGTTAATTTATGTGATAATAGAACATTGAACAAAATTCAGTACCAGATTATACACTGCATCCTTTCAAAATGAGTCATTTTTTTCAGCACACTTGACAACTGCAAAAGCAACTACTTGAACTAAAACAATAACACAAGGAAAAAATGATTCTGTGCTAACCTGACAACACTACATGTGGTAGCTGTAAAAAAGAAGGACTACAAATCATCCTGACTGCAGAGTTAGCTTTACAGAGAAAAATCAGCAGCTGGAACACGACTTTTACAGAGCTGAAATCTCTCTCCCCTAGCTCAGGAGCATAAAAGCTATGTGCCCAGGCTAAGTTATCTGTCTAGAGCTTGCCAATCAATGCAAAACGTTAGACACCTCCAGAGGACAAGTCATACTATGCCAGGATATTTGCCTGAAACAAGACAGATGAATCATTCCTCTAAAGGGACCTTATTGTCTCCTCCAACTTCAAAAGGAGCCAAAACACTAGCTTAAAGATATGCCTACCTTTAGGCAGCCAAAGCCAGGCAAGACAAATCCTACCTGTAGAGCTAGGCAACCTATTTCCTAATACCATATTTACACTTCTCTCTGCATGTAAAAATTATCATTTATGTGCCCTTTCTTCTGTACAGCAACTTAATACCTTTTCTGCTTAACTCATCTCCCATCTAACCTCTAATTGTATGCCTTCTCTTGCAAACATTTGCTCTCCCATTTCTCTCTTATGGCTCCTGTTGATTTGGGGTTTAGAGTTGTGGAAATCTCAGTTTAGATTACACTACTTAAACTGAAAATTTTTAAATCATCTGGAAACATCTACTGCATTGTAAGTTTCCTTTTTGCAATGAAATAACTTCTGAACTTCCTCTGCATCAAAAAAACATATATTGTGAAGTTATTCTTTATGCATGTTGATTAACCTATTTATCAAAAATTCACTTCATTCCCCCAATGTAATTAATCATGAAATCATTAGAAATACTGCATTTTACAGTATAAAAGGTAAAGAGTGTAGCAATATGTACTCATACATGTTACTCATTACAAAAAGTTTAGTATTAATCAGAGCTCTTTTCTAAGGGCTCAGTATGAAAATGAGGGCAGAGCAAAACAGAAGGCTCAGGAGAGCACAGGAACAGGGCTTTGAACACTTTGGACTGTCCTCACCACTGGCCTGGTGTGCTATTCTTCAATTCAACTAAAAGTACTACAGATGAAAACACAACTTCTGAAGTCAAATGAAAACAAAACCAGCAAACAGTTAAGGCCTTGCAACTATTTCAAAATCACCACCTAAGTTAACTACAGAAATTAACTCATGTGGAACATTTTATGACTATAAGTGATAAGAACATTGGCAGCTGTTGTTATCCAGTGAATACTAGGAAAAAGTAATTATATGAGAGCACAGTTAGAATAAATATCTTCCCTAACAAGTATGAAAAAGGGAAGGAACAGATGCACATCTGATAAAAGCTAGAAATTTTACTGAAATTATTGCCATCTGAAGATGTGGCCTAACATTCTTGTTTTTAAGGAAGAAAAAAAGTCTGGATATCCAAGAACATATTCCTTATTATGAAAATACTTCATTTTAAACCAAGCAGGCCATATTTTGGTGTTACATCAAGCTGCATGATTTGATCCTAATAAAGCTACTAAGCAGTTTAGGTGTAAAGAAGTGACCTGCTTTGAAATGACAGCAGCCCAATGCCAGCATCCATTGGAGTTGCAGCTATACTAGAAATAAACAAGAGAACAGTCTCATGCTACAACCTTGGCTGCTATCACAGTATTTCTTCAAGTATTCCTGCCATTAAACATGCACAAAACAGCTGAAGGAACCTTCCTTTTCTTAGGACTGAGATTCTCAAGGAAAGTATTTCAAAAATGCCTTCTGCTGGTCCTATTGCACAGCTGCTGTCCTGACACCAAGGACAGTTTGATCAACAAAAAGCAAATTTGCCTGGGCCTTGCACAGAGCTTCCTCGTCAGGAGCAGACACATAAATACATCCCATATAGAAGAGTGTGTAAGTAGAACCTTGGAAAGGCTGCCCTTCCTGTGTGTGTTAGAAGGCAGCTGTGCAAGAGCAGCACCTTTGCTTAAAAAAGAAAATAGAACAAAACAAAAATAAATGAAAAAAAAATCTTATGTTCAGAACAGAATGACAAAGACAATCCCTGTTTTCCTCTCTATTTTGGGCAAGGTAGCAGAAAGTACCAATTTAGCATATCTGAAGTTGCAGCAGAAGTTCTAGTCTATACTTTAGATTTTAGATGATTTTACTGTGGAAAAAGAAAAGGTGCTATGTTGAGTGAAGAAATAGAACTAGATGTTTTTGTTTACCATGTGAGATGGTCAGTGTTCTCTCCCAATACCTTGCTTTTGTAAGTAGAAACAAAGGCAAAACAAGGTACTTTTTGGTTCTCAACTTCCTCAAAAGTGACCCAACCGAGCCAATCACTGAACTAGAATAGCAGAATGACCTGAACCACAGAAAACACAGTCTGCCTCTGGAAATCCTATTGTGAGAAGTTGCATGAGCTTCTCATCAAAGGACAGTGCCAGCTCTTCGGTAGTTACTGCCGTTACGGAGAAAGCTGACTGCACTTATCTTTTCAGGGACAAACACATTTGCTTTATATTTCTTACTGATATAAACTATGTTAAAATCTCCATTTTAAACTAGGGTTATTTTTTAAATGTGAAGTGTAATTTAAAGTTTAAAAACATCCTGTCCCTTCACTCCAAGTAAACAGTGAAAAAACACAAATGCACCGCATAGTGCATTTGACATTAAAAGCAAAACCATATGCACCTAGGGAGCAAAAGTGGGGAAAAGATGGACTGACTTCAGATGCTGACATCCCAGAAAGCTTAGATGAACAAACCCTACACCTGAGATAGGTTGTCATCATCAAGGGCATTCCAAAGAAAACAAATTAATAGCCTATCCTATGGAAAAGGGCAGGGAAGCCATGCCTACAATAAAGAACAAAGTGGGACAGGAATTGAATCACACCTGAAAGAGAAAACAGAAGGAATCTACAAAACATACTCTGCAGTAGTCCTTTGATACAGCTTTTAATGTGTACCTTTTAAAAGCTATCCTACTTCTTTTAGCTCACAAAGAATAGACAAAAATTGCTACATACTCCTCCCAAATGCTCTTTGTTGACTAATAGAACAGTTATTTTCATAAGCACAGACTCCTCAAATCCTGTGGAAGCCACAAAAGTGAGACTTATGACAGGTTTCCACACATTGAGCTTATTAAGCCTCTGATCCAGCAAAAGCAGAGTAATAAACTCAGAAAATCAGTTATTCACACTGCCATTAATGAAAAAAGTCCCACAAATACAACTGCATGACATTCAAAACATCAAATTCTCTCCCTTTCATCAATTGGATCCCAAATCCTCCTAAATCACCAATGGAATAAAATACATTTAAAGGGCTACTCTGAAATCTCTGACTGAATAAAATAGGTATTTTCTGTTACATTAATTTGTATTTTCTTTGGTTTTAATTTCTTCTATTTATATAAAAAAAATAGACTACTACGAATATTTACTAACCTTGTTCACAGAAGAGCTGAAAACTCAATGTTCATCAACCTGAGTTGAAGTTACTCCACTAATAACATAGAGATGCACTGAAAAATATCTTTATCTACTCTCTTTCTATAGCCTACAAATAAGCAAAGCATGAGAAAATAGCTGGGCAAACTTGAACAATGCCCTAATAAATATTCATCAAGTATTTGTGCTGCAATACAATCAGAGTTTAGCAAAAGTATATAGCTGCACACACCTGCCATAAACCTCAAAAATCTGTTATCTTTTAAACCCTAAATTAACAGCAGATGGCTGTGTACATCAGTACCTTTAACAAATCAAAGACAGAATCACTTACCAGCATGCTACCAAAACGGTGCTTTTACTTACTCAAGGATGAAGAGCTGATAGATCTAAGAGAAGCAACTTAGTGCAAAGAAATCTTACAGAAAACCTCACATTATCATTAGAGCAAGCAAATAATGTTAAAGTTGATCATCTTGTCCAATACATATTAATCAAGCCTCAGAGACCTATAAAGTTTTATGACTAGCATTTTTCCTCAACGAATTTACTAATATTTCTACTGAGCACTTAGAGCTTCATAATGTGCAGCTCAAGTCTCTAAATAAAGCAAAATAGCCACTCTTCAGACTTACAAAACACAATTTTCCCATGCATTGTCCTTGCTAAGTTCCCAAACTAAAATAAAACTGGACATTATTAACAATGGCAAACTTACATGATCTCCCACTCTCCATAACTTAAAACTACTAATAAGAAGAGAAAAAACCAAAATAAAACAAGAACAATCTTTAGTTTTATAGGAAAAATAAGTTGCAGGTCATGAAAAAAATTCCCTCTGAATCCTGAATTGTATATCACTTTTGAAAAATCAGAACAAGCTAGTCTGTACAGATTTTTGTATGGTAGCACCATGAGTAAACTGCTTTGTAGCCACTAAGGCCTCAGACAAGAGGTAACATATAGCCATGCAGAACACACAGTGTTACTGGCTCTTTGCACTGAGCCATTGCAAACATCTGCCCAAGCAACCTTCCAGTATCTATGGAAACTCACCTTTAGAAATACAATTTCTTGTATTACCCCCAGATGGCACTCCTCCATCCTGGCTCTCTGCTTCCAATTTGCTAGCCAAACTAAAGATACCCTTAGACAAAACTGGCCCAGTTCAATTGCTTTCCCATTTTCATGTCCTAATAGAATAGGAAGCACAGGAAGAAACGAAAGTGACAAACTCCAATTAGGACTCAAAAAAAAATGCACCATGCTAAGAGAGCGGGACAGCCTATTTCTAATAGCCAATTTAATTAACCTTACACCCACAACAACTCAAGTCTTCCAGTTCCAACCAAACTGCTATTTCAGTAAGTAAAGGAGTCATTTTCTTACATTTAGACACAGCATAAATGTTGTTTTCACTACTACTATAATGAAGCTGTGACGTAAGCAAAACATAAGAAAGAAGACTATTCCCAATCTGAAAACAAGGACATTAACAAAGCCAAGAAACTTCATTTTACTTCATTTCTCCCCAACAATTTCTTTCATTTTACTAATTTCATTTTCCTACTTCTTTTTTAAACATACTTCACTCTCCTAGGACTAAGTAACCTTTAAATGGATCTCCAGCACAAGTGAAACGGGAACACGCCTGACTGACTAGTCAAGAGAAAAAGTGGAACTATAATTTACAGAGCACTGTCTAATGCACAAAGTAAACACAGTGGGGAAAGAACAAAAAAACCCTCACTATTTATTTTGTGGTCACTTTCTGATAAATATAAAAGTGAAAGCTGAAATATACCAGTTGGAAGGTGACTTACAACTGGACGAATATTACTAAGGAGACAGAAAAATGTTTCAACAGTTAGGTCTTTCCAGGCTCTGTAGTTTTCCAGAAGATGAAGAAAACCCTCACCAGGTTACATCACACTTGGCCAAATTAGCCAGTGAGAGTACAGATGGAAACCACACAATGTTCTGACCAGGCCACTATGACAATTTCTGAAAAATCACAATGCTTTATAGAAAAAAGTCAATGTCAGAAAGTTTTCCTTTAAGCACTGTTTTCACACACCTAACAACCTTCCGTTGAAGCAAACATACTCAGTGTCCACCAGCGCCCACAAAATTTTTCTACTAGCCTCATTCAGGCTAGGACAGGCAGATATTCCAGGCCCCAGAGGGGATGCATTCAGAAGAAGCCACAGCTGAGAGCTCATCTCAGCCCCTGAGCATCCACAGAGAACTTGATCTTGAAACTACCTAAAATAAATATTAAAATCATTTTCATGACACTCTCCTCAGACTAGTTTTATTCTAAAATGGAACAACTACTTTTCTGTGTGGTTGTAGGTTTTTTGGGGGGCGGGGTGGGTCATTCCCTACCAAAGATTGGGGTTTCATGTGTTCTAGAAGGGTACCTCTACATAAGCATGCATTATAACGTATAAAGCCCATCCCCATCTATAATACATAGTTTTAATATCTCTTTATGCATAGCATAGAGTTTATGTTTCTATTTTATAAGCATTTTCAAAGTGTCATTTATTGTTACATATATATCCATATGGACAGATGCATATTTATAGGTAAGATATAGACAGACAGAGAGAAAATGTGTTGCATTTATTCTTCTCTCTCTTAGAAATAAGCATTTGTAGCCCAAGACAACATCATACTTGTCTAACCTAGACGGATGGGGCAGGAAATCAAGATCATTTCTTAACATTTATATTTTAGACTCTTCTTTCCTATGTATAGTATGTCTTTCATTGCTCAAGAAGCTTCTATAAGATAGCGATATTAAGGAGAAAAAAATTGCATCAACATATATCCCAGAGTTTGGGGGGTTTGTTGTGTGGTTTTCTTTATAACTTTTGGTTCAATTGGGGGTTTTGTGTATATGTGTTTTTTTGCGTTACTGGTTTGTTTCATTTGTATATATTTTTTAAAGTAATAAGGACACTCATGTCATGGAAGAGCTGGCACTTTTGATTGCATACACATAGCACAGAGGTGAATGTCAGTCCAACAGATGCATTTACTTAAAAATAAGTAAATATCAAAAATGTAAGACTTCTATCTCACTGACTACCCTTTACAAGGCACACTGTATTAATCTGAAGCACATTTGTATGGTGAGAGGTTTTACTTTCCTTAAGCCATAAGCAAAGAAATAGCATAAGCATAAGCACGGCTCAGCCCGGTCTGGCCCTGGAGGAGAGTCCCTGCAGGTGCTGCACAAATGCCGCAAGCGGCAACGGGGATGGCAACGGGGATGGCAACGGGGACGGCAACGGGGACGGCAACGGGGACGGCAACGGGGACGGCAACGGGGACGGCAACGGGGACGGCAACGGGGACGGCAACGGGGACGGCAACGGGGACGGCAACGGGGACGGCAACGGGGACGGCAACGGGGACGGCAACGGGGACGGCAACGGGGACGGCAACGGGGACGGCAACGGGGACGGCAACGGGGACGGCAACGGGGACGGCAACGGGACTGCAGGGTGTTCAGTGTTCCCAGGGGTTTTACAAGATCTCCATCCACCTGTCCTTGTACAGGTGAATACACAGAGCTGTGGGATAGACATTTTAAGAAAACTTTGCCATTAACTGAAAAAAATACTTGGATTTATAACTTGAAAGTTTAAAAAAGAAAGGGAAAAAAAGCTTGAGTATCCTAAAAGAGTTCACCTTTATTTTGACAGCCTGCATTATGTTCCTTGTCACTACCACCTGATTGTGTTTTTACTTTTCCACAAAATAAAACCAGGTCTACACGGGAGCTATTAAGGCACAGCTGTGGAAACTTTTCCACTGTCACTGAGCTAAACAGCCTCCCTGACTTTATTAAGTAAGTTTGCCTCTGGGTACATTGCATGGGTGGATGTCTGTCCACTTGCAAATCCTCTGTTCCAGGCACACTCTGTATTTAGAGATAATGTTGCCCTCTCTGTAGGGACAATAATCTACCAATTCACTGTTCTTTGACTCCCTTTGAACTAAAGATACTTTAATATCTTTTGTGCATATCTGTCTTGGAAAATAAGGCTTGCAAAATAAATTCCTGAAAATTATGTTCGAATTAGTGGCCTATCTACAATCCTAAGTACACAGTTCCTTGTGCCTATTTTGGTGTAAAAGATCCTCAGTCTTCCTGCTACTCCAATATACAGCTTGCATTTTGGTTCTATCAACTAATTGGTTCATTTGCTACTAACTCTCAACTAATCATCTGAAGTTCCAAAAGATAATCACATTTTTCTACTTGCACATCCCAAGTTGTACTATGTATGCAACACACAAACCAGTATGCACCAGCTAAGCAGAGACAAACAGCCCACAGAATTTTCAAGTGGTCAGTGAAAGGATTGTTTAGTATTTGTCAAAGTGCTTTTAGAATAGCCCATTACAAGTTTAGGTTTGTTTTCTTAATGGAACAACGAAATCTTGCCCTTGCACTTAGAAGCTTTTTAAAAATGCAGTCCTTCACCGATCCAGATACTTGACAGAGCTGCCATCCTCCCTTGTCTCTACACTACAGCTCTGCCAAACTCTTTCATCTCTTCCCTGCCTTCTCTCACAAGCGCCTTCTCTTAGCTTTTGTTGCTGCCCCTGGCTCCCCTGTTGCCATTTCCAAGTGACCCTTCAGCACATACTTGTCTTTTCTTCAAAAGGGAGCCTGGCAGCATTAGATGCCTGCAGGCTAATGAGAAAGGGATAGAGATCTGCTGATTTTTTTTTCTAGTCTATTCATGTCTCAGTTCTTCAGGCCAAGAAATGCAAGGGAGGCTCTCTTTTGCTGTAAAAGAAATATATGTCACAACCTATGGAAATCTAAATCACTTCACCTTTGCTAGCTGGAATACAACTGTAGGTGCATGAAAAGGAAAGAGGAAAATCTCTTTTCTGAAGAAAAATTCTTTTAATGATTTTTTTTCATTATACTAATGTCATTTACCACAGGATAAAGAACAAAGCACAAGCTATGCATTCTACTGTAAAACTAAATAGTACTTTTTCCAACCACAGAAAACTTTTTCTTGCCCCAAGTGACTGCAACCTCTGGACCATGAGCTGACTGCTAACCTCAGTGTGACTCTTGCTCTTCCTGACAGTGTGAGACAGTGTAAGCACAGGAGCACCACACAGGAGTCTCATTGTGTATCATGTCACTAATATCAGTGTGATACAGAACAGCAAAATCTAGGGACTTCACCATTGCAAACACAATTTAAGCTCCCATCACTTGATCTACATAATTCTTCAAAAAAACTAATGCAAAAGTGTTGTCCAAGGGCAGTCAGTGCCATGCAAATATTCACAAACTCAGGCAAGTACAATTTCACTCTCTCTCCTACATTGTACTAAAATATCCATGGATAATGGCACATCACCAAGACAGAAAAAGTCCATCTAACACTTGGTATCTAGACTCAAACTGCACAAAATGTCTTGTATTAGTACAATTAAAGTCATGTAACAGCCCCACTCAATGTTAGGTTTTGGCATATCACATCTCTCATTCTACAGCAAATCACATGCAAACTACTTCTTTTCCCTGAAGATGTCTTGCTCAAGAGGGTATTTTATTCTGTAGTCAGTAACTGCCCTAGAATTGATATGTATATATTAATGGAAAAGTATATAAAGTCACCTCAAAGGCAATTGGTTTTAAATTGTAAACCCCTACAGATGGGACGTAGGGTGACAAGTTAATTTAAAATTAGATTCCTAGATATAGTGCACACCTGATAATTGAGAGAAGTGGGAGGAGGGAGAAGAAGGTTATTGCTCTATATTTGAAAAGGTGAATCCCTCCTTCATTAGAGGAGGAGGAAATCCAGAACCACACTGCAGTGAAGATGGAGCTGCTGCTTGCAAGCATTTCCAAACAGCTGCAGGGGCTGGGGATAGATTTTTTTTTTATGGCTTTTTACTATGGCTGAAACACATCCAAATTTTGGGAGGCTATTGGGCAGTTCTTGGCAGAGTAGGTAAGGACCACTGAAGACCAAGTCTCAAACAGGCCAGCTCATACTCTGCCACTGTCTTCTCCCTCTCCCTTGGAGAGATAGCAGCAGAAATCCACACAGGCAGTACTGCTTTAATCCCTTCTCACTATTCAGAATTGCTCCAAAACCACCCTGCAAGAATGATCCTTCCACATCTTCCCACAGGACAGAGGTACTGCAGCAAATCTCATGCCAAGTTCCTTGATGGGTCTTGCCTCTGAGACAGTTTCCCACCCAGAGCCCATGCAGAAATCTCAATCCCTTTCCAGTGTTGCACACCAGCAGCACCTACTACAGAAGCTGGGAGTGAAAAGACAAGGTGTGTGCACTAGGAAACAATTACCCTTGGGAACATTTCTCTACTGCCCCAAGGAATACAAATATTTTGCCATTCCTATTTCTAAGCAAGCCTAGAGGGTTTGGTGGTGAGAGTAATGTAGCATTTCTGCAGACTATACTTCTACCTATGGTAATTATCATTTGTGGAATGCCACTATTGAGTGAAATAAAAATACAACGTCAAAGAGAAGCAAGAAACATTTAGCTCTAAGTTGTCAGCCAAGCATACCACTTACAGGAGGAACAGAAAGAAACAGAGACAACGAGCAGAAAATACACTCATAGTAGCTTCCTATTTTATTAATGGTTCTAATTGCTGACATTCAATTATTCATACACAGCTACACGTTCCTATTGTGCCAGAAGCACAGTAGGAACTTTGAAGATAAGAGTTACCATCCTGCACTTTGTCTTAAAAATTACTTAGGCAAATATTTGTTTATGAAATATCTACAAACACACTAACATGTGCATCAGGCACACTAGAAAATAAGCTGAAGCCTGCAGGTTAAAGTAACATGCCCAAGTGTGCCCTATTTGTAGCTTCTGAGGTTCCAGCATTTTTTTTTCCTTGTAATTTACAGGAACCTCAAGTCCATTTTCACAACTGGCATTAGAACTGCAGTTGCAGGTGAGAACACACACATGGTCACAGACAACCACCAAGGAAATAAATATGCAAATTGGACAGAGTATCTCTGGAGATGTTTCATAACTAAAAGAGAGACAGCAGTTTACTTCCATTCTAAAAATAAATAATTTTAAAAATAGAACAAAAACTACACACGGAGCTCACAGAAAACAACAAGCAGCTCTGAATCAGCTCAGCTGAAAAAATCTGAATCAAATCTTTGTATCTCCCTTCTTCCACTTTCACAAGAGACTCAACCTAAAAGAACAAGGATGTAAAAACGTTCTAGTTTGGCAAAATAGAAAAAGTAGCATTCCATAAAAGACCTATTATTAGCTTTGTCACTGTTCTATTTGTCTTCAGTGTCTTTCCTAATAAAACCTAGAAGAATGAAGGACAATATCATTATTTCCAAATCTCTGTGTGAGCAGGGACAGGAGTATCCCTGGTTTTTGTTTTGTACAGAATTAAAAATGTTATCAATATTGAATTATTTAGGGAGTGGGCTGTGTTTATGTTGATCTTACCTTCTACTGAGGAAGAATTTTCCATACACACCAGATAGGAAATAATTTACAGGACAGAAAGCTGAGTTTTAAAGTATCAGACAAATTCACTTTTCTTTCTAAACTAAATCTGTACAACAAACCTTATGGCCAGCCTCCAAGAGGCTTTTGCCTTCTCCTGCATTACAAGGATACACTTTAATTAGTGCCAAATTAAGCTTTTTAGAATACATACCTTTAAACTACTGCAATACAATGAAAACAATTAGTCACTCATGCTAACAACTGACTGACTACAGCTCCTTCTGTAAGCTAAACTCACACTACATTTTTCTTGCATATTAGCCAAAGATTATTTGGAATAATTCTTCAGCTTTTTCTCTTTGGTTACTAAACACCCTTCAGCCTTTTAGTATCTGAGGAGCCTCTGTGAAAAGAGCACATCCTGTTCTTTGCTGGTGGTGCAGAAGAAAGTGGAAACTGAGGAAAGGAGAAAGAGCTGACATACCCTCCAGCTGGTGTTTGCATCTGTCAGCAAAGAGAAAGGAAGAGCAAAGGAGCTGGTAAGAGCATGACAGTAATCCCCAGGGTCCTGTCCACAGATGAAAGCACACATGCCCACCTGTGACACTGTGGACTTGAGAAAAAGAGATCATCAGTCACAAGCACAGAGCATATCACAGGACACACCTGGGGACCAAAGAACAGACTCTCACATTAAGACAATTCCTGCCTTCTGCTAAATCACTTGCTCTTCACTTCCAGTGATGTGGAAGATTGAAGTATCACACATTGCCCTCTTCCCTCAGCACCTGTCTCAGACTTGCCCTAGCCTTCTCACTCAAGTCACCCATGCCACTGGTCTTACTTTCACCCACAAAATACTCTTTAACACTACCTCTCTAAAAAAGTTTCTCTCATCCAACAGGGCATCACTGTTATTATTCTCAATTACCTTTAGTGACAATTTCCACACATTTTTGCTTTTAAGTATTCAGCACAATGTCCTGATTCCCCAAATTCTCCTTAATTCTTTCCTCCAAAAGCTTGCAGAAGTCGTGCACAGACAAGAGAGAACTAATATATATTATAGATATGTACAGTGTTTTCTTCATACAACAGCTTTCCTCATATGTTATACATCAAGAGCACCTTTGCAGACCAGCACTTATTCCTCCTATCAATGAGGATGCTCAAGTCTCATTTTCAGCCTTTACCTGTCAAACAAGTATATATAGCTTTACCTGCAAGACAGACACTGGACTGGAGACTACTTAGATTAAAACTCTCTCAATTTTAGGTTTGATCTGTCCTCGTTTGAGCTCTTTTTAAAAAGAGGTTGATTGTTAGCAGAAAAAAGTATTAAACCAGTGATAGTTCACTGTCTGTACAAAATGGTACTACTGTTAAGATTGTATATTATAACCTTTTGTATGCTTTTTTTCAGCACAAAATTAAAAATTTCAAGAGTCACAAGATGCATGGGTTTCCCTTTTACACCACTTAGCTGGCACTGGAAACAAACCCTATTTCATTGCTTCTTTTCTGGGTGTGGTATATAGGTTTTTTTGTGTGTCTTCAGAAACAAAACCAGAATCAAACACATGATGTGTTTTTCTGTCCTTTAATCTAGCTCTAAACAGTGACTGCTGTGGTCCCACAGATCTACCCCATCAATTCCAACAAATTTTACCTACATGTTGGTGCTCTCCCCTGTCATTCAGCAATTCTACAACAATGCTTTAATTCACTAAATCCCTAGGAGCTGTTTTTAACATTCCCCATGATTCTGCAGACAGAATGAAACTTCATACACTTGAAATACATTGGAAGAAAGCACTGTACTGAGAAAGGGCTGAACAACCATTTATGTAGCAGCAGTGGACAGCATGTGGTCAGTAAAAACAAGAGAGAAGATCCCATTCTTTATGAAAAGCACATTATCCATGACAAAGCTAAGAACTAGTTTCAGTAACACTAGCCTAATGGCAACCTAGAATTAGCTTTTAATTAGATTTCTGCAGTCATTATGTCTAAGGTAGGCACAGCTGCTAAAATCTTGGCATCCCAAGCTAGAGAAGCAATGTTCCCATTCATGTTAAGATCAGGATTTTCATCTGTTGATCAAGTAAATATGGTATTTGCTTCTTCACCCTGAATATGGTCTCAGTAAGAGCAGAATGGGGGGGTGGGGGGAGGGGGAAGTGGCCACCTCATTTGCTTAGTTTGACAGCATGTAGAAACTTCTAACTTGCTTAGCTTTTGTATTAGAACTTATCAGAGAAGCCACAGTAGAAATAACTTCTCTTTGTCTTTCTGCACCTGCATGAAAAGCAACAAAATCTCATTCTTTACAAGCCTCCACCTAACAAAAGGGCCTGATACACCTTCCTCAGTTTTCAGTGGGTGGGTTATAGGGCAGATCCAGGGTTCTGTTAAAGAAAAGCTGACTATAAATATTCCTTATCATTCAAACCACATGGAGAAAGTAACAGCAAGACTAGCTGCAACCACACTAAATTCAGGATAAGACACTGAGATATATTTTTCATATCTTCTGAGAAATGGAAATATTCATTTGGCATGTTAAAGCCACAGAAATCCTTGACCCATTATTCTTCTGCAAACAACTGTGTTCTACCATATGTTTTCTTTTCATATTAGCTTGCTGATCAATAAATGAAACTTTGCCACTTTTGGAAATTGCTCAGTGCAATTACAGTGAGAACATCAGCTCTTGCCTCCTTAAAAAAAAAATAACTGTTTAGTGAAGAAGAATCATCACTGATAGACACATCACACTGTAAACACTCCTCTGATATTCTGTTCTCCTAGCTTTAATGAAACTGGGATGAAAACAGGAAAGCTGAGAGCAAGACTACTTCAAACAGGATGGTTCCTGCAACAAGAAATACCAGGCATGCAGAAGTATATCATGGTACCAGCAGAGATCCTAATTTGACTGTGCTGACTGCTCTGCTGACAGATGGAGGGGCATGTTTCTTTGAAGAGTTCTTAAGTGGTGGCAAAAATGCATAAGAAAGCAATATAAGCAATCCAAAAGCAGTCATTGAACAAAAGTGTATAGCAGACATTGGTTTCCCCACTGGACCTGTCAGCTGACAGATTTACAGGGGACTATAAGATGAAAGTAAAAGCACATCAGTACAAGACACAAACATGCTTATAGGGACATGTATATACGAGATACTTCTGCATCAAAATGAAGGATTACTTGTAAAACAACAACCAAAACACAGATGCTATCAAAAGCTATACAGGCTAGAGAGTCTGCCACAGGAGCTTGCAAGACTGTGAAAAGACCCCATCATATCAACAGTTTTACTATCCAAATTAAATAAATTGCAGTGAAACACAAAAGAAAAGGGTCCAGAAAACAACCAATCTACCAAAAAAAAACCCCCACCACACAGCAAAACCACCAGAAAGAAAAATCACACTATATTTTTTTTCCTCTCTTAAAGCCTATTAAGGCAACTAGAAAAACTGATGCCACTGATTTTAGCAGCTTATATAGAAAACTCATGGAGAACAAACTGTCTTTATGTTTTACATCAGGGGAGAATCAACCAATACAAAACATTATAGTGCCTGTGAAGAATCCTGGCTGGAAGATCATCCAGGGATTAGAACAATTAAAAGACCATTCAGGCTCTGCCCCTTAAATCTGATTCGACTCCAATAACACTCTTGGAGTTTTTCTTTCAACTGTGAGAAGGATCTGGCCTTAAATTACAATCGTCTGATAGCTAAATTTATAGTTCTAACAATACCCTGAAAATATAGAACCTTAGAGAGAAAAGAGCTCATGAAAAAAATAAACCTTCTGGGATTATCAATTAAGATATTCTAGCTTCCAAACTTAAAATAAATGGAAAATATGCCATATGAACCTCTGTAGATATTCAATCATTATATTGAGATCCATAATTGTACCTGGAAGGAAGGAAAAACTGGATCACTTTGTCCCCATTGGTCTATAAGCACAAGTACCATCAAGAGACATATCTGATTCACTGGCAGATTGAGCAGCACTGAGACCTGCATTAGCAAGCTTCACATGAAAAAAAATAATTAGGACAGTCAGAAAAATTTCAGAGGATTTAGTTGTACACATAGCTATGAAATAAAGGAGTTCCACATCTAGCCAATTTTAAATACTGCCAGGTAGTTCATTACTTAAGCTATATAAAACTACTTTTGAACCCTAACTTCATCTTCTGCTGTGTGACATATACTCAAAACTTGGGATTTGTTTTAGAAAATGTGTTTTGGACTGAATAAGCCAGTTTGTAGGTAAGCTACAGAAACAGAGTCCTTGATTGAACCACATGTGTATGCATTTTACCAGATAACTTTGACAAATTTGCCTTTATCCCTTCCACAAAGGATTAATGTGTATTTGCATAGAAATAATCCTCTGGTTAAAAACAGCACTGGTTCGATTGGAGTTAATGTCCCCTCAGAGAACAGAGGTGTTTATGCTAAAGAAGAGTAATTTGCCTATGGAGAGAACTTAAAACAAGCAGAGACTAATAGTCTCTGTACTTAGTATTAAGACTGTATCACAATTGACCAGGAAAAAAACAACACAGAAATGTCAAAACAGAAAAATATTTACAGGAGGACATAATCAAGATAAAAGTTGAAGCTTCCCAACAGCTTGCTCCTATCCTGCTCTTTATTTATAAATGTGGTTAATTGCAGCAGAATGCAGTTAATTCAGAACTGTTGGCACAAGAAAGGCATTGCTAGTACTTGATTTGAAAAATTGTTATAAAGGAATGTTCTTGTAAGTGACATTTTATGAAAAGTTGTCTAGCTATAACCCTAATGGCTGCATGAAACAAAACAAGAGCTTCAGTAAAACAGAAGCCAGCAGCTTTCCTAATACAGCTCATAAAATCAGTGTGTGGAAATTTCTAACAACTCCCTATTTCAATTTCCATGCATGTCAAGATTCCTCATTTACAGCTCATCAAAAAAAAGACTAATAAATCATCTGCATCTCTGTTGGAGTAAAGCTTACTTCACTGAAAAAAAAAAAAGATTATTTTAAACTAAAACATGCATAATTAAAAATGTTTCTACACTTAAAAACATGAGAAAATGTAGGCAACTTATTTCCTTGTCTCTTCTATCTGTACAAAGTATGTTACTAAACATGCATAACTGATACAGCCAGACCACTAAGTGGAACTGACAGAGTGCCACAAACATTTTGTTTACCAGACATATTTATAATTCAATTTGGAGACATTTGCAAATGTTAGCTTTCAGACTGCCCTCTTAATGGGTTCTTTAGCAACTCAGTGGATGCACAGTAACTATGGGTATATTAGGATAATCCATTCTCAGGAGTAAATTAATCCATCTAGCCTTTCACTGATGTTTTAACCTCAAAATTGCAAGAAGAGTCATTTCAAGCAACACAGAACTTCTGGTTCAAAGGGAATCTGTCTGGTGAACATGTTACATAAGTGAGAAAATCCAGTAGCAAATAATTTCTAAGTAATTATATCCTGAAGGTTTGTTCTGATGTTTGGGAAACTTCTGGATGGTTTAGTTACTCAAATCTTTGGAGTGCAGGGCAGATGTGCAATAGCCCTCAAAGGAAACAAGGGAAATGTTATATGACAAATAGAAAGCAAAATTAAAATGTGGATTGTTTTAAAGTTCTGGAGGCTTGGGGTTTTAACAACTTTAATAATTTTAACAAGTTATTATTTCAAATGACTTCAACACATTCTGTTTAGCAAAAGGATCAAAGTCTATTAGACTGCACTGTCAAATTCCAATTAAGATAGAGACATTTCCAAATGTCAAAACATGGTGTCTTTTGCAATCCTGGGCTCCTTAAAAGGGCTACTTCACAGTGAAGCAAGTGGAACAAAATGCTTTTAAAAAGAATTCTTAGGGGAAAAAACCAAACCAACCAAAAAAACCCACACAAAACTACACCCACAAACAAACCATAAAAAAACCCATAACACCACAAGAAAAAAACAAACACCAAAAACCCCACCCAACATTTAAAATCCTCTAGTCACTAAAAGAATTCAGGTACAAACTTGAAAAGCTGGAGAGATGTGCTATTTCTTTTTTCACCTTTCTGTAAAGTGTCAAAATGTAATATTAAGTCTTCCTGTTCTAAGAAAATCTAAAGAGGACTACCAAGCTATTAAACCTTCCAGTGGATCATTTGTGGTATGAGTTATTAGCATAATTGGGGGCACACTTTATTCTGACCTTTGCAAAACTTTTCATTTCCCAAATGTGATAGATACAAAGTGCTTTTATAATACCAATAATGATTATTTCCTAAGGGAAACTGCCAATTATAAGTTGGTGAAAAATGCTATTCCAGATGTACATTGAGAAAATGAACACACCTACCAACAGTCAGACTAATTAAAGCCATTCTTCAAATATTAATAAAGCTTTTCACTTCCATGAAATATAACCTCTACATTTTAGTTCAACTGCATCCTTGTCAGGTCATTCATTCAACAATAATAAATGTTTGATTAGTGTTTAAAAGACAGCATTTATACTGAAAGCTCAACCTTTCCCTGGGAGTAAACCAACACGTGGGAAGCTGTTTTAACATTTAACCACTTGACTCAAATTCCTATTGGTTATATCAAGTCCCAGCAAAAATGCTCAGATACAGAAAGAAATCCCTTGTGCTCTGGAAACAATTCTTCAATAAAAAGGAGCACAAAGATCACATGTAAGGATAAGCAATAAACTGTCAAACAGCATGTGTTTTGGTTTTAGAATATTGACTCCAGCCCACTCTGCTGAGGTCACAAGTACAACAGGTAGCATATTCAATAGCATCATTTCCTGCTCTTCTGTCACCTGCTGTCTCATATCACCTGTTGCCAAAGTTCAGTAGCTAATGTGCATCACCAAGAAAAGAAGGGACAGAGAGTGTACAGCCAGGAAAAATTCCTAAACATCCTAACTTTACAGAGGACAAGACAACCACCTTTCCACCAACACAGCCCCAAACACCCAATGAGCCCAGCTCTACAGCTGTGTGTTAGGCATGTCAGAGTAGGAGTGTGTTTTGCACCAGCCTCCAGCATCTTATTTGCACAGCATCTTCTACAGCAGTGAAAATACACCACACAGAAACAGAGAAGCCTTCCAGAAAGCACACTCTGGAAGAATGGCAAATTCAATCTCTTCACTGGTAGCCCTGGCTTTTTAAAGCTCTCCCTGGATTCTACTAGATGAACAGATAGAGTTGGTAGGCTGTAGAACTATACTAGAGTAAGAAACTCCTCTGAAGAACACTCAGGACCCAACCACTGCTCCTGTATCACAGAATAGGCTCCAGCTCTTAGTGATTAACCATCCTGTACAGCATTGTTTTACCTGTGTTACCTGATATTTAGATGACATCTGCTGTAATGTCTTTGCTTTGGTCATCATTTTTTCAAGTAAGTTCTTAGGTTCTGCTTTCCGTTTACAATCTTGCCAGTTTGCAAACCAACACAAGATTCTATGATTCTAAGATGAAATGGAAAGGTCAATGCAAAACTGTTTTACTACATTTTTACAGCACCCATAGATCAACACTGATAATCAGAGTGTTAATATTGACAAACCTAATTCCAAATTTTATGTGACAACAAAAGATACTCCATGCTGATATATTAATGTTGATGAAACATTCTGAATTCCTTAAAAATATTCACCTGAAAACTGCTTCAACTGCTTAACATTTTAAAAGGGTAAACTCCCTAGTTCACCAGTTGTAGATATACACAATTTACAAAGGAAAAAAAGTATATCACAAAATCACAGAATGTTAGGGGGTGAAAGGGATCTCTGGAGATCATCTAGTCTAATCCCCCTGCAAGAGCAGGAGAACCTAGAGCAGGTTGCACACAATGGTGTCTAGTCAGGTTTTGAATATCTCTGGAGATGGAGACTCAGCTACCTCCCTGGGCAGCCTGGGCCAGTGCTCCCCCAGGCAACAAAGTGTTCAACTGAGACATGCAGAAAAAGGCCTGTTAAAGCCAAAGAAATAATTTTAAAAGCAATCACAGAAGTTTATATTTTAGGCTTTTCACAGTGTTTTGTTTTTTGCTTACCTACATCCTTCATCATTAAAGACAAAAGCAGTTAAACATAAGCAGGCCGTAAAGGTCTGCATAGTAAAAAGCCAACTAGTTTTCAGGCAGACAGATCCAGATGACTTGTAGACAGGCTTGTACACCCAAATGCCCTCCAGGCCCCAGTACAACTATATTATTAGGTGTGATATAAGATATTGTCTCAGGCACAGTCTGAAAATCACTTGGGGTCTTCTGTGGCCCGTGGTGCGATAACTGTGCTGACAGTAAAGCATGGGGAGTGATACCCATGTTCCTATAATCCTTGTATGAGTAGGATGTGCTCATTAGCCTTCTGGCAGTCATCCTAGGAGAAGGACAACTCTAATTCCAAACCTGGGCAGATGGAGCTCCTTTAGCCCTATAAGGCCTTCCATCTAAGAGAAGGACACTAATAAAACCTTCGTCCTAAGGACTTGGCTGCCAGCGTCCAAGCTTGCTAGGCCCTGGCAGATGAACCTTAGGACTAAAGGGTGGGTCCAGCTCTGCGCATGCTGTGTCTCACCTAAAAAAAAATCCATAGCGCAGGCTCGAGGGTGCTATCTGCTATCCTCTTTTTATCAGCGCGCTTGGAAAAGGCGCTGATGAGGAGCGTGGGTGGAGCCCTCCCTGGATCTTCGTTCGTGAAGCCTAGTCATACATAAGACTTTGTCTAATTACAAATATCTCCTTGCTTAGTTCCAGCACAGCCACTACCAAATACCCATGCCCATGTTTGATACAAACCCTTCAGAGTTCAGGAAGGCAGAACTGCTTCTTTAAAGGAAAAATGGGTACCAGTCTCAGATTCAGCTCACTCAACTTCTGATTCATCTGGCCCAAAACCTTATCTCCTTATAATTCTGGTATTAAAGAATATTCATTCTGCTTTTCAGAGGGAGAGTTAAATTGCTTAGTGGACTACATGTAAGGCTCATCTCACTTGTCAACATTTACAAACTCATTCACTTAGTTTTCAATGAGAAAGGCTGAGAAATAACTTGAACAGAGTAACCAAGTACTAAGGTGAGGCAAGGATGCCTGACCATCTTGCTGGAAAGGACCTGCTCAATCCATAGAGCCAGCTGCTCAACCGGGGTGAATTCAAATCAAATACAAGCCACAAATACATGAATAGCTAGGTTAACTTGCTTTTCTTCTCCCATAAGGTCTCTAAACAAGGAAAGATGGGGTTGCTTTCTTAAGGCTAAAATATAGCTCAGCAACCTGCTTGCTCACAAACAGGAGCTGGATATACACATCTGACTGTCTAGACCTGATTTAATGCAGCAAGTGAAGCATTGCTTCCTTTGTAAGAGAAGAGTCTTATCATAAGGCCATTTACAAAAACAATCACTGTAAAACAAGTATAAATGGTCAAAGTCTTCCAAGTGTACAAATGCCTGAGGGAAGGACTCTGCAGATCTTGAAAAAGCAGTCTATATATCAGCACAACCAACTATTTTTGTCTACAGCAGCTCCAGAGATGTGCTCCCAACTGCTAACCCAGACTGCAAGAGATCTCGTAACGATCTTGTTTACACTCCAAATTTTCAGTCTGGTACAGATCAAACAACAAAGAGTGCAGTTATGAAATCTAAGTAGATTTACTCATCACTTTTCACTGTAATGTTTAACAAGTCTTATTAATTTTGAAAAGAAGAAACAACAGTTAAAAATATAAACAACTGAAAAGTGGAATGTGTCTCTTTAAGCAATAAACAACATTCCGTATCACTCTGTCTTTCCCTGTTGTTTTACAGAAAATAACCAGACAGTAGTCTCATCACTCCACACACTGTAACTTTCAAAACTTGACAAAGTAACTCTTACACATTGTGTTTCAGATCCAATAACTCAATATGTTCTTCAGAGATCTGGCAACAGTTCTTTTGGGAGTAACTTCCTACTTTTCTGGCTTAAGCAACCTGTCGAGTTCGGAGAATTTACACTTAGTAGATTAAGAGGATATACACAGAGAAAGAGGAAGCCATAATAACCACAATAATTACAAATGGAGTTTTGAATGAAAATTAGATTTGCCACAGATATTTCCATTGCCTGCAAGAAATCATTCTGATGCAGAACAGCACATGCCATCTTCTCAGATTCCAGTTTTCACAGGTACTGCGATCAAAAAAGGTTTGTTTAGGGAAATAGCTGCCAGTAGGGCAGATGCCATAACTATCTCACACATACACTCCCTGCTCTTGAATGCAGTACTCATTTTGAAAGCAACAAAATTACAACAGAGGAGATGTGAACACTTGAACAAAAGCAGGTTTTAAGAAAGCCACAGAATGATGCAGTGTTTTGCCTTCCATTAGGATCTGTTTACTTAAACACTCAACCAAGCATTGCTCCTCTAAACCAGACCAAAAGTATAATGAGAGAAAATATCCCTCTGAAATTTTCCATGGTTTGGGGGTTTACAGACATTGAAAAGGCTAGAATGAAAGAGAAAAAAATCCTTTCCAAGTAGAATGCATTTTCTGGCAGTAACTTCATCAGAAGACTGAAAGATTAATGCACTATTCGTGGGGCATAAGAAGATATATCAGTTTAAGAGAAAGTATGTACTAGGTTAATAATCTTGGTGCATCAATAGTGGGACTTAACAGATACTTTCAACAGGAGAAGAGAGTCAGAAGTTAATAAAATAGTTTGTCCCAACTCAGCTGTGCACATGACCCCTTGCTTTCTTCCCCTCCACACATGTATTTCCTATAGCTGACAGTTTTATTGCTCTATTTCCCACTTTTTCTTTCTTCGTTTACTCTGCAGCTCTCCCCATATCTTCCAGATTGTTCTGCTTAATCTTTCACTCTCCATTTCTCTTTTTCATACACTTGGCCTCAGTTGAAGTCAGTGGCAAAAATCCCAGTGACCTGTCTGCAAAGGAGTCCCTTGGGAATATGGGAATGTTATTCACAATCTCTGCCTGTCACCAGAGCTCTTCAGCTTTCACACTTGAGTCATGCCACCTGAGTTTAGGTTGGGACACTGGAAAGGGAATGGTTTCCTCCACTCCCTTCTACTCTAACTTCTTCATTTCCAGACATGTATTCCTGCTAGTTACAGCAGATCTGTGTTCTGGTTTTCTTGTGGAATCAATTTAATTCATTACTTAAGAAAGAAAGCAACCCCTTCCCCAAAAAAGGGAAGAGGAGTAACAACAAAGAATCCAATATGCTTCATTGAGCTGAGCCTACACAGAGCAAAAAGGTTTGCAAAAACTCTGCTTTCTTCAGGTTTCATTGAGGCCTAACAATATGACCTGTCATTGTTCGTCTCATTTTCTCACCAGTTCTTCCCACACAGTCCACCTTTGCATATACCACCAGGTCTTTGCATGTTTTAAAAGAACAAGGTTCTAACTTTGGGCACTGATGAAATAGAAAATTTGAATAAAATAACACCATAGCTTGATTCCTTAGAAAACATGCCCACACCTTTTTAAAAACCAGCAAGTAGTCTTTCCTTCCTGGGGAGTGGCTGATAAATCTTAAGAGTAAAAAGTTTTACAAGGCAGCCACTTAAATAAATGCCTGGACAAAAGAAAACCTCTCTTCACCCAGGACAACTCATATCATAAACAACCAAAACGCAGAGGAATCAAGATTTTGCCTTTTTCTGCATTAGAATGTCTGAAGAGTCAGGCATAGCTTAAGACAAGAGCAATTTGAGGTAGCAGACTGCCAAGTCCTCTTCAGAAGTCCACCAATCACTCATTTTTTCCCTACTAACCTCTGCACTTCCAGCACAAATGAAAACTGATCCAGTTTAAAAAAAAAAATAAATCAAAAAATCACAGAACTATAGAATGTTTTGAATTAGAAGAGACCTTTAAAGGTCATCTAGTCCAAGCCCCAGCAATCAGCAGGGACATCTTCAACTAGATCAGGCTGCTCACAGCCCTGTCTAAGCTGACCTGGAACGTTTCCAGGGATGGGACTTCTACCACCTCTCTGTGCAACTTGTGCCAGTGTTTCACCACCCTCGTTATACAAAATTTCTTTCTTATATCTAGTTTAAATCTCCCCTCTTTTAGTTTGAAACCATTGTCCCTTGTCCTGTTGCAACATGCCCTGCTCGAAAAGTCTGTCTACACCTTTCAAGTCTCCTTTAAGTACTGAAAAGGCCAATAAGGTCTCCCTGGAGCCTTCCCTTCTCCAGGTTAAAAATAACCTTTTAGAATTGTATTTAGCAGGTTTATTCAGGCAGATCAGTTACCTGATTCACTAGTTACTTACACAGGCTTTTGGTGTGAACAAGCACCTAGGGACAAGGAATTAGATGCTGAGAGTGGGGACTACTTCCTTTATCAGAAACGTCATTTTAAATGCACATGAAACTACAGGGAATCTGACAGCTGAGACAGTAAACAATGTCATAAATTATCTGGTTTTGTTATCACTTGCTTTTTAGCTCCCAGAGCTCTGCCTCCCTCCTTTCTGAACCACCAAACTTTCTCAGTCTGTGATCTTCAGCAGTATATACTTTCTGCTCCTTCCATCCTCACCTTTCTCACCAGTAGGTCTACCCATCACTGGATTTTGCTGTAATTAAACATAGCAGTCTTTCAAAGGAAAGTATGAAGACTACATGATCACAAACAGCGGGGAATGTTTGGAAAATAATGCTTCATCTGGACACAGTAAGCTTCATTTATTTTTCTTTTGCCTCTCTATTTTTGTTTTATACTGTTGACTCCAAGTTTTAATGACAGAAGATATTTTAAGCATTCCCAGACTAGAAATGCACTAAGAATATGAGACTTTCTATAAAGAAAACATTGTCCCTCTGAAGGGAAACTCAGTGTATACTACACCTTAGTAAGCTATGCTTGCAACCAACAGATAACTTTTCAGACCTGGAAGAATTCAATTTCCAGAAGCCAGAGAGAACATGTGTAAAGAATCAGGCTGTAGGATTCAATGGACCAGATTAAGGAAAGAGTAGCAGGATTCATGACCAAAACAGATGCTACAGAGAAAAAGTCAGCTCAGGTGGAAAATACCCTCACAAAATATCTTAATTGCTGTGCTTATCAGGGACAATAAGAAGATAAACAATGGAGACAGAGTCTAAAGCTAGGAATAAAAACTTCTCTATTTTCAGAAAAGCAATCTGAGCCAATTGGACTGATCTCTAACAAGAAGGCAACTTTTCTTTACTCTCCGACTTTAGTGTCACTTCCATTTTGGGATTAGTTACCATGCCCTATAGAATGGTCAAATACTAATATAATGAAGCAAATACTTTAGGACTAAAATCCACCCTCAGTTATATCAGTCCTTATTTACATAATAAAGTGTGACAATAGAGTTAATTCAGATCCACACTAGCATAAGGAAAACAAGCACAGAATATTTCTGTGCTTGTAGCAGATAGATTACCTAGAGAGAAGTTCATCTAGGTTTAGTCTTTTCAAATAAAGCAAGGAAGCAGTGTACAAGTTGTACACTTGCACGCCTGGGATTATTTTTGTTTTGGCTTTGTTTTGTTATTGAGCCAAATTCTCTTCATACTTCCTTGATGTAAACTCAGAAGTTCTAGAATTTGCTTTTCCTTTGTTTCTAAAGTTTTTGAAGTCTGACTTTCAAGATGGTGTGTAAAGCCTATGGCATAACGTTACACATGATATGTTTAAATGCTTAAATAAGAGTCCAAGTGAAAAATGGAAAGCAAGATTTCTGACTTTCTTCACCAAACTCCATACACAGTGGCTTTTCCTTCTGTTATGTAGAGTTTTATTTTGAAAGCATGTAAGATTCTCAAATGCAATAGCTACTTGAGGTGAGCTGATTCATCCCTTACTTCATCAGTCTTAAGAGATGAACCAATTACCCCAGCAGTTCTGTCACTGGTGTGATTTCATTCTAAATCTCTAGTAAGAGTTCTACTGCTTACATCTGCATAAGAAGCTAACACTATCTGTATTTTTCAGACTTCTGTTCTAAGTAGAAACTTCTGTAAATATTTTCTTTCTACTTTCTGGCCAATGCAGGTTTCATTTTTTTTTCCCTTTTTAATTATTGTGCCTACAGAATAATTATTTTTATCAGTTACAGATAAACAAACCAATTGTGATAGAACACCAGGTCACAGTGCAATGAATTCAAAATCCTTCTGGTGTACAGCATAGGGATAAACCAATAATCAAGTGAAAAACAAGGAAAATAAAAGTGCATTTTAGTGACTAATGTCAAGGTTATACATATGTAAAGCATTGCCTACAACCATTGTATCATTACTTCTACAATTCTAGAAGACCAAGGCATCCATATCCTTTGGTGTTGATGACTTTTTCTGCACTGTTTTTTTTTTCCTGTGAAGAAAGATCTATCTGCAATTGGAATCCTTATCTGAGAAATCACCTCTCTTTATATCAGAGAATTCTGATGTGCATTTAGATTTGTTTTGATATGTAAATACACCAGCTCATCATGATCACTTAAAAAAATTCAGTAGGAAGAATGGTGTATGAAGTTCTGCATTCTCACTTGCATGTGCAGTGGTCTGCTCCTATGCAGTAAGAACAGGCATGAAAGAACAAACTTAAGCTAAACTGAATGGCTTGACCAACAAGGCAAGACTGAGGTCTCACTCAGGGTTAGTGAGCAACTAGTATTTGCCTCAAGAACCCTTTTAAGCCTGCTCAAGACCTGGATGCTAAAGCAAGTGGGATTTTCTGCCAGTTTGCTTCTCCTGGAAGAAAAGTAGCTTTCAGACAACAGAAGGCAATAGGACAAGAATCCTTGATGCCAGTGAGATATATGAAACTACACTGAGACTAGGAGTATGTATGAAGTGAACATAAATTGGTGTGAAAGTGACCCAACCCTGAGGAATGAAAAAAAAAAAAAGGAAAAGAAAAATGGTTTTCCACAGATTTGAGGTGAGAAGAACCTGCTGCAATTACATGGAGACTAGAGCACTTCAATTGCTTTTGCAGCTGTTTTAAGAATAGCTCCACATTATTGCTGTAGCTTAGCCAGGCCTGAGGAGTGGGAAAACAAAAGATCAGTTTATTACTCACCTGTACTTCCTAGAATGTTGAGCTAATACAAAAAGACCACCGAGGACATAGAATGTCCCCATCTGTGTCACTGATGAACCTCACATACACACTTTTTTCTTAGTGCCAGGGTATCTGGTTTTCAGGAGAGCACAGCATACTCTGCATTTGCAGAGTTATGACCTAAATTTCTAACAACTTCTCTTGTGAACCCCAATCATCCTTTTTTCAGAATACATTTCTCATCCTACTGATATGGAAAGTACAGCACTGAAACATTAGACATATTTTAAACCTGATGTATATAATCTAGTAAAAAAACCCCAACAATTTAAAATCTTAAAAAACAGAAAATCACATACCTTTTGAAAATCAGAAATTACTCTGTAGAAGTTTCCATTGTAGAGAAGGTCTTCCTTTCCCTAAAAAAAAAAAAAAAAGCACCTTAATTATGCATACTAATACTTAATTACCTAATAAAAACACAGTGAATTACTTCAAAACCTTCTCTTTCTCCCAGAAACAATTTCTCCTGATTGGTCAGAGTATGTACACCATAGAAAACATATATACTGCACACACAGTGAGGGTTTGCTTGAAGTTCATTTTATTTTGAAATTTCCTTCTCTCTTTGTTATCTAAACAAAAATATCATAGCTGCAGGTGAAACAGGTTGCCCAGGGAGGTGGTTGAGTTCCCATCCCTGGAGGCATTCCAGGTGAGGCTTGCCAGGGCTCTGGGCAACCTGATCTAGTTGGGGATGTCCCTGCCCACTGCAGGGGGTTGGACTAGATGAGCTCCAGAGGTCTCTTCCAACCCAAACCATTCTATGATTCTATGATAAGTAGTGTACTAGAGGGACCAAGAACCACAGCAAACAGTTACAACAATGAGAGAAGTTAAAGAAAAGAGTTTCCTGTTCTATTGAATTCTCTCAAAGTTGCCAAAAACTTCCATTAAAAGAGAAGTTTTTCCAAAATACAAATAAGATCTCTGAGAGGATGATGGCTATGTACTTTGTTCTCACTAAATATCGTCAGGGTGTTCTTCTAGTACAGTGCCTTTGTTTGATTGTATTTAGTTATTTATTTAAATGCCTCAAATTCTCTCATTTTGCTACTACACTTTTCAGGTTGGACGCAGTAGCTCACAATTACGTGACAAGATATCACTGAGTCTCCACCACCTTACAACTACACACAAAAGTGTCCTTACACTTACTTCTGGGGTCAACAAAAGCCAATTTAATACTAAAATAAATTCACTATTCAAAACATGTTTCTTTTGGAAAAACAAACCCATTACAAAAATATTTTCAAGCATACAAGCTACTCTATTAGTCTGCAATGAGAGCTACACCTCAGATATTTTTGTACTCTTGCAGATTGTGGTCAAATTTCAACATGGTTACATCACTGTAAAAACCAGCAGAGCTCCACTGAAATCAGTAGCATCATACCATATCTAATGCACATAACAGAAACAGAATTTGTTTCTCAACTGGTTTTAATGATTTACAGCTTTCTGGGTAAAATTGATATTTGGCTGTGAAATTTCCCATGTTCCATGTAAACAGATGAGTACAATCTCATCAATTTATTTTTTTAAAAAATCAGTTTCTTTTTAGTTATGCAAATGCCAAAATACTTTCTCTTCATTGAAGTATTTCTTCAGAAGCTTGTCAGTGTTCAAAATCTCCAATGGTTCTTTCAGTAAGACTGTAAATTCTCTGAGGGAAACACTTAGAGCCAGAATCAAGTCTCAGTTACTGAAGCAGAAACAGTGAGCAATCCATAATCCACAGTAACCTGACTACTGATGGCTAACAGACAGCAGCTGCAGCCTCAGGTTTAGCCTTTCTTCCTCAGCTGGTTGTAAAGGCTAAAATATCAAAACTCCACACTTTTCATTTCTTTCCTGTTCCAAGGGAAAAAAGAAAACCACACCACAAAACCAAAATCCAAAGAAATAAATACTTTTTAAAAAGAGGTGAATAAACTGATCCTAAGTACCTTGAAGAGGAGCATTAATTTTGTATGCTTCACTCCCTGAACACCTAACCAGATAGATATTATAAGGACTAAAATTGCAACTAAATGCCTAACCAAGTGCTGAGGCATCAAATCCTGGAGTGTCTAATGTTCATTACTGGCCACAAGACAGATTTCTTAACTATTGCTCAGTAAGGCAAGTCCTATTTCTTGACTAATAACCTGAACTTTACTATCACCTTATATATCCCATATGAGTTGCCTCTTTCTCTCTCCACAAGACTTAACCCCATAGTAACCTACTAGGAAAGGACTTATGTTTACAAAACCTCCAGCTGTATTGTGAAAATCTTTCAAAAGAGCCAAAAGCCTTCATCAAGACTCTGGGCTTGTCAATAGATGATTATTTTTTCAAAATGTTTATTTTAAAACAGAAAACAAGTTTTCATCCACAGGGATCTAACATAAAAGTTTCACCTGTCATTCTCTGAAATGATCAGGGAAAATTACCTGAGAGGAACACACTTCTAGAAGTCTGTAACTATCTATGGACACTTGGCTATAGATGAAGAGCATCTCCTTGAGTTATGCACTGGGAGACTGAAACCTTAGAATTCCAATAAGGATCTTTCACCTGATTCTAATTAAAAGTAAAGTACAAGCACCCAATTTAGAAAAGACCATTAGAATCTTAAACATGGTAATTTTAGCCTTTCAGTACATCTTGAAACAGTTACTGCCTACCAAAGCTTCACTCATTTTATACCAAAAAGGAACATCAACCACACTTTGCTTATTATTTTTAGACACAGAATTTTTAGCATTTTTCAGACCTAAATTCTCTATACAGCAATCTGTATACAATAGAACACCAAAAAATAAAACACATCACTCTCACTCAAACACTAGGTCTTTGATAAGATGGTACCAGCTGGTATATACTTGTGGGCAGGAAAGCACAACAAAGTTATGTCAGCAGCCTGCCTCCTAACAGCACACAGCAAGGCTCTGCATTGCCAGCTCTTGACTTCACTAGGGCAAGCTGTTCTAGTGAGGGCCACACTGTCAAATCACTCATTCTCATTTGAAGCCTTTGAGAAACCTCAGCTCCTTCCTGGAGTGGAGCCTTGCCAGGGACATCAGTCTGTTGCTGGTGACACTCTGCACACAATTCAGTGGCTTCCTGCTCAAAGCATTACATAATTTGAGCCTCTGGCATATCTTTCTGGAACATTTCACATACTAATCCACAAGATCAGCAGCCTCTTCAGTTACTAGAAAACTCCGCACTTTTTCTTCACTGATACTGACCTGGATAGCACTGGCTACAGGGCATAGGGGTGCCTGCTGCCAAGTGAATAAAAGCTGGATAGTATGATTCATTTCTGCCCATGGAATAAATACCAGGATGCAAATCACATTGATAACCTACATGTTTCTATTGAGGACTGTTGCATTTAGCTTCACTGGATTAAGTAAGAAATGCATTAAAAAGAAAGTAAACAATCTGCTGCTTGTGCCATGCACAACAACTTAAGTACTAGACCTACATCTGACTCCAGCCAGGAGATTTCTCAACTCAGAATCAGGGTGCATATAGCTAAACTGAAAATTAAAAGTACTTCTTGGTGTTAGCTGAGCAAGACTCAGCACAGTGAATTCCTGAAACAGGCAGACTATTTCCACAGGGACTCCAATTAATTTGAAGCCTGGTAATTCTACTTTATGAAAAGTATTACCAACCAATAATAGTTAAGTACACTTTTCAAAATTATTTGTAAATAAATTCTTTCAGACCTTTTCCTATAGTGAATGAATGATATTTATACTATAAACCCACATCATTTAATCCAAGCAATAAAGAGCAGCAGCATTTGCACAATAGAAAAAAGTTACTACGAACTCTCATCCAGTGCAAAATGTAGTAATCTAAGAAACACAATCTGCAATTTCACAGAAATTTCAAGGTATCAATTTCACAGAAATTTCAAGGTATCAATTTCACAGAAATTTCAAGGTATTTTGAATGTAACAGCTATGTACTATCCTAAAGTTCCTGCAAATAGTTTTATCTATGTTTCAGGANTTGGGGGGGGGGGGGGGGGGGGGGGGGGGAGAGGTAAGTACTCTCTTTTTACAGTCACTTATAGTAATTCTCTGGAACCAAAATTATCATTCTTCAGTTTAAGAGGTTTTCAATCTATGGAATTACTCATTGCTGATAAAAGCATTAACAAGCCCAGGCTTCACTTATGGCATTACAAAGAATCCAGGTCAATTATGGGTAAATGCTTTTACTCTGCTTAGGCCAATGAAATGAATTATTTTTATTAAAAACTGTATTCCAACTAAAAGCAAAGTTTAGGAGTGTCTCACCACATCCAAAGGAAACAGGAAGGGGCAGTTCCAGACTCCAACATGCAGCCAGGGCAGGCAGTGGGGAACACACAGCAGGTGAGATGATGGGAAGAGGATGGATACTCCTTTTAAGCCAGCAAGCCACCAGCTGCCAGCACTTGGAATCAGCAAGATAAAATGCTATCACTTAAGTTCCCCAGGGAAAGTTCAGCATGATCACAAAAAAAAACAACCCAAACCCCACACCTTACTGCAGCTCAGCCATTCTTTTTGGGATGTGCCTCATGTTCCAGCAACTGGAAACTTGTTTCTTGTCATTCATGTTTTGAAATGTAGGACAGGAACTCCAATTTAGAAAATTCTGACCTACGCATTTACTATCCTAATCCTCCATAAAGCCAAGGGGAAGGGATTAAGCAGCATTATTTTTCCTCCCGAATATTTATTGGGATAATGACATATTGCTTGTAGTAAGATACACTGAACACTGCAAAAACAACACAGAATGGGCATGCCATTTTATCCAAACCTCTCGGTCCCATAACACATGGGAGAGTACATAGCTGATCAAGTTAGGTATGTTCCTCCAAGGAAAAGTTTAATGGTGGGAAATGCTTCCAAATGTACCATATAGATGCACTCAGCTTTTTCATACAGTCCCTTTTGGGCATTCATATGATACTTTTTTTTTTTAAGCTATTCTACAAAACATTATTACTTAAAGCCATTTGTGCTTCTAGAGAACACTCCTTTCCATCCCTCCTTTCTTTCCTACTGGGCTGCACAGTGAAGATGCAGCAGTATATTTACAACCATTTTTATGCTAGCATGTATTAGACCACTCTGAACTGCTTTGCTCCAAGTTCCAGAAGAAAGTTGTGGGAAGAATTTTCATAGCCAAATATAATCAACAAAAGCAGCAGAGAATGGCAAACCACAGGCCATAGACATTTAATCATACACATCTCTTTTCCTCTTTCTCACTCTGCTTTCTAAGTCTTTTTAATTCCATAGGAGAATCTGACTGGTAGTCACTTCATAATGCATTGCAAGGCCCACATGCCAGCAGCTTTTCTTGTCTCCACAAAATGTACAGAGCTGAAATTAAATTACAACTTTTATTTTGCTTCTAACCACCTAAAGCACATACCCTTTTCAAAGTAAACACGTTTAGTCACTGCATGATATGAGGTATAAAAGAAAAATTTACACTGTAATAAACACAGATACACTTCAAAACAATTTTGATTACAGTCTCTGAATCTGGCTGAAACCAGCTAGTTAAAAGTGGTGTTATTGTGATTAAAACAGCATGGTATTTCAATGCAAAAAAAGTAAACATATTCTACTAGATACTAGCACAGGAGTTGAAATCCACCCAAGAAAAGCATTTGCATTATCGGTTTGCATTATTCTGCCACAACGTTTTGACACTGAGTTTAAACATTAAGCAGCAAGTACAATACCTCTGTTTTGAAGCCCATGCAATTTATTGGGGCAAAATCTGATCTGGTTAGCTAGACTTCCCGTCCACTAGTTTCTCCCAAAGAAAAAAAAAAAGGGAGACATAGGTTTAGTTTTTTATTTGTCCAGTAAACAGATCAAAGCATTAACAGATCTGCAAGAGAGCTTTACAGAGCCTCATTGTGCAAGCAGCCCGGGCCTGATGCTGCAGGCTTTCCTGAAGCAAAGCTCTTATGATGGCAGCCAGTACTACTCTATGCTAGGTTGGCCAAGGTAAAAATTTACACTTTAAAGAGAAGTCAATAACTTTGAAGTCTCACTTGTTTGAAAATTATTACAAACACTCAGCTTGAATTTTTAGGCTGATCTTTACCATATGTAATTAGAATTGTTTCACACTTACATTCTGTTGCCTATATAGTAAAAATTGTGTTCAGCCCTAGGCTCTTCTTGTACTGGTTTTATAAATTCTTTGGGGGAAGGAGCATTTTTAACAAGAACGTACAATGCCTAAAAAAATAGTCCAGAACCACTATTAGATCACTGAGTGTTGTAAGACTGCAAAGTGTCAAATAATTTTTAGCACAGCTAAAACATCTTTCTAGATTTATGCTTTGTTTATTAGACTGCAATTTCTGCCCAGTCTCTTCTATTTCTTTTCTTATCCAACTGTGCAGTAGAGTTTGTTCAGGGTTTGTTCTTTGTTGCCTTTCATAGAACTAAAAGAGGGAGGAAACAGAAACAACATAACCTATGTAAATTAGTTTTAAAACTGACAGGGATTTTCTGTGGTAGGCCTACTGTCTGCAGCTACTTCAGTTAATTGGAAAAAAAAATCTATACATATATACAGTTTTGAGTTGAGAGTGTCCCTTTAAGCAAGCTTTGCTGATTCAGACTATCTCCATGCAGTTGCCAAAAA
>VWZO01008740.1:26103-225711 GCA_013396975.1 Bucco capensis | reverse complement strand
TTGCAAAAAAAAAAAAAAAAAAAGGCACTCCTGAATTATGCTCTGACTTAAAGGTTTACACAGGGAATCCTCATACCTAAAAATAACACTCAAGAAGCACATTTACATTTCTGCTGGAAGACTGGTGTCAAAGATTATACGCAAAAAGACTGCTTGATAAATATCCTATATCAGACTATACTCCTAAACCAAAGAGAATGGAACTTTGCTACTGCTGGGCTGTAAATCAAAACTAGATCTGTTCCATAAAGAAAGTATTAAAGACAATGGCCTCTAATGCTGCATGGCATGTCAATCTAAGCAGTATGAGCAATGCTTTGCTCTATACATTTAGCTGCATTCGGAGTTTGTCCTGGTATAGTATGTCCCTTCCCCTGACTTGCTGCATTTTGATTTGCAAGTCAAGGTCAACAAGTAATTTACCAGAATCTCTGTTCCTAAAAGATACATTGCAGGCTTCTGCAGAGTCCTCTTGGCACACTCAAAAAAGGCTCAACAATTAGAATATAAAAAGACATTAAATTGTCTGAAAGCTGTTTTGTACCTTCAGACACTTCAGCATGCTGAACTGAACATGGATGCTATTTCTTTTTAACAGTGTTGTACACATGCTAACTAACAACACTGTGTTGATGCATATCCTCTCATCTGAGGGATCAGGTTAAAAAAATATAGAGGCTGCATTGTAATAAATGCTATAAAATAAATAATGCAAGGATAGTTCCTGCCCCAGAAACCTTGCAATTTAGGACATGAAGAAAGAATCCTCAAGGGATCATACCAAACCTACGTAACATCCCTGAATTGACATTTACATTGTGCTGTACTTCATTCTGTAAGGGCTAAGCTAGAAGTACTGCAGGTTGTTCTTATGTGCACTGCTGAAGACTGTTGTATCTCTTGTTCACAAGACAACAAGTCTTCATGTCAGGCATTATCATAATATTTTGGATAGATATTGAAAAACACCATGTGCAGAACACTGGGGGTGTGGAGGGGTGTATGGGGGTGGTGGTATGTCTGTATCTCACTGTATTTAACCTAGGTCCTGGTTTAGAACAAAGAAATCTAAAAAGTCCACTACAGACAGATATTTGCATGTTCAAAAGATATGGGGAGGGGAGAAGCAGGCTAGATGGTGCAATTACCACACTGGTATCAAGCAGCAAAGAGCAGACTTTCAGGCTGAGCCCTTATCCCTCCTGTGTCACAAAAGGTGATGTATTCTAACACAGCAACACCACTACACCTACCACAAGATCAGATGTCCAAAAAGCTACTCCTTGCTCTGTTGAACCTGAGCTAAAAACTAATGTTGAAGAAACTGTATCGGCCTCACTACAGTCATCTATAATTCCAGCCATTTCTCTCCATCCTGAAGAAGTGCAGTCTTTCACAACTGATCTCACAAACTAAGGGGTTGGTTTTTTTCCTGAAAAAGACTGTTTTTAGCAAGCACATGTCAGCCTGCTGCTACAGTCAGAAGCATCTGCATCTTGAGACAACTCTGTGGATATACACCTCACTTTGGAGCCACATTGATATGTTGCCCACAGGACACTGTCCAAACCAGTTCTGAAGTCAAATGAAGTATTTCACCAGCAAAAGCTACAGACTGATTTAATCACACCTCCAGCTCTGAAGGGCTGGAGTTGTGCCATTGCAGCGTGCTGTTTGTTCTTGGGTCAGGTTTATTTCTTGTAGATGGCATACCTCCCACCAAGAAATTCCTTGTTACCTTTCTTTTGTCAGGTCAAATTTCCAGACCAAAATAAAAATTAAAAAGTCTGTCTATCAGAAAGAATAGCCTTCTCCTTCTCCCTTTCTCTCTTGTCTCTTTCTAAAGCTGAGAAGCTAAGAGCACAACCTCACCAGTCCTGAACTCATGGGCTTTGCTCAGAATGAGCTGCATTGAGAGCAGAACCAACCACATCTCCCGTGATCTACTCCTCACACAGTAACTTTTTCTGTTATTATTTTCCCTTTTAACAATGAAAGGAATAGACCAGTAAGTGGACAGACATAATTTTGGCTTATGAATCTTCCTTTTAAAACTGCAGATGCATAAACCCAGTCACAATAGTACTGCAGTAAGAGAGAACAGATAAATTGCAACAACCTTCCAAAAGGCACCTTGGATGAGGCAAAGCAATTCCAAGTTGAATACAAGGGTCACATTCACTTCAGTTACATGCTTGTAACACCCACACTTTGTCACTAGACATCCCTGAACATGAAGAGTCATTGTTTGTTAAAATTATGTTTCAGTCATTAAGAGATCTATGTGTCAGTTCCCAGCTGAACTGAAGACCATTCTGCTGAGCAAAACATGCCCTGCCAAAAATACTCTTTAGCTTCTAAAACCCAAGACATGATGATAGCATGAAGGGGTGTAAGTAAAAAAAGATTCATCCACTTTCAGTCACTTTTAAATAAGAATTCCTTTACATGATTTGGAATTAACTAAGTATTATTATCTTTTCTTCAACTTCTGCAAAAAGAAAAAAAGACAGCCAGCAATTTATTGGTACTTCATATGTGCAGAAGCATCTACTTTTTAATTGAAATGATGAATTGGCTTCTTTGTAACAGAGGGATCCCAGGTAATGGTTTCAAAAGTTAAGCAATACCACTTGAAAAACAATTATCATTTAAATTACCAATTACTTTTTAAGGAAGAGATGCACCTCACCTAAAAAAATACCATAAGTCTACAATTTTGTAACTTTTAGTGTATATAGTTTCATAGTTCTTAACAAAACTGACACCTTACTCTGGTAATTATTACCTCTAATGCTTTGAAGAAATGATTCCACAGATCTTTCAGAGGAACCTGGCAAAGCAACACCTTTTGGTTAAAATTTCAAATCACTCCTGAAGGTCTTAATGAGTATTTAAAGGCTGCTAAAAGCAGGGTTTGTTCTTTTAGACATCATCAGCCTTTATTGAAAAAATAATTCAAAAACTAAGCCTACAAAAGGCTAATGTAATTTTACATGGCTGGAAAAAAATCTCTCATATTTTGTTGTACTAAGATTGTTTTCTGTAAATTTTTGGCAGAGGGAACTGAAGGCAGGGAGGCAGCAACCTGTGCAACTGAAAAACTATGTCCATTTTGTTCTGTAAAGAAAACAATTCCATTAAAAAAAAAAAGAATGAAAATTACATGAAAATACACAGTGAAAATTCTGACACTAAATCACAGTAGGATGAAGCAAACTTCTTAAAACCATATAAAGTAATGGTTAACACAGCAATGTAATTCCCTCTGCCATTTCTACTTGTGAATTTCAAAGTCTGTTGTCCAGTTGTCAAAAGCCTTTGAGTAATCATCGTATTACTCAGCACCTGAATCCTGGAAAACTACTCACCATATCAGTCATTTGATGATTCAAAATTACCTGAAGAACTACCTGTATATCTTTCCACATAATTTCAGATGAATTCAATAGAGATTTTAACATATCAAATATCTGAGAGCTGTGACTATATCTGCTTTCACAATATTCATCTTCAATTGAGGGAAGGGAGGTGGTTATACTAAAATAGAGTGAGCAGTGTCTTTTCAAGGATAAATTAGAAATGAAAGCAGGATGAGATCAGTGAAGGTTTCAGGGCACTGTTTATTTCACTGAGCATAACTGAATCAAAGATACATAAATCAGAGCATGTATTTCTTGATAGACTGATTCAGTTGATTTAGTTTTGAAAATTGAAGTGTCACAAAGATCATTATAAGAAAAAATCCCTAGCAATAAAGTTCACTTCTTTTTTAGAAGTAGTCTACTTTCCACCAATTCACAGATGTTCATGTAAGTACTGCTTGCACCCCATGTGTTTGAAAATAAAAGAAGTATTTACAAAATAAATGTATGTGTTTTTATAGCAAAGGATTACTGCAAATGTATACTTTTGATTTCCCCCACCTCTATAAACACATTTAGGTTTAGTTCATCAGAGAAAAAGCTGTTAGAAACTAACACACAGGAATCTGCACAAAATTTGGAGAGCACTGCTTTTATCTACCTTTAAAAACAGCACACCCCTCCCCTTCTAAAAAAAGACCCTGAATAAATCAACTAGTAGGTTGTCACCATAGCCAGAAACAAACACATTTTCATTTTTTTCTGAGGCTGTATTTCAGTGAAAGGATCAGGACTGAAAATGAAGATGCAGCAGAGGAATGGTGATTAAGTTTTTATAAGCCATCAGGACTACCAGGTAAAGGTCTAAGTGAGCTATGAATCCTCTACCCACACAGGGACCACAATTTTGCAGTACACACTTCATTAATAAGAATTCTTCTAAATGAACTTAACCAGCCTAGCAGAAATGATGTATACCTTCCACATTAACCAAACAAAAACATGCAATAGGAACTGCACTCAACATTTCTCCATAGTAATCATCATCACACAGATACCTAGAGAAGTAGAAAAAAAAAAAACTGCAGAAGACTAATACTGCTGTTTCTTTTTCTTATCCATCTAAGAATCAGTACATCTTTGCTACCAGCTCAATCCAGAAAACTAAGTGATCATCAGTGGTCTTTTGTTTTCAGTATAAAGGTAATTAACAGCTAAGGTCACAAGAGAGACATTTGGCATAATCTCTACAATCCACACATCCCTTTACATCCCTGTTCCAGTACAGGTCACCAAGTTCATCAGCACTACACCAACTTTTTAACTCTCTCAGGGGCAGGTTCAGTTAAGTACCATATGCTTTTGCCAAGGTGTCAATCTTCATCAATTCAACAAGGGAAGAGATGACAATTACTCCTATAAAAGCAGTGAAAATGTTTCCATCACCCAGTGCAACAACTAATTTAGCAGTAAGACATTTTCTTATACAAAGGCACACAAACAAAATGGCACACAGTTACAAACTATTTTTATATGACTTTTCCTGGTTAACCTTATGCTTTCATTAGGCTATCTCAAAGGACATAATTTTATCAATACCTGTTGGCCAGGCTAGGCATATATGCTGATTCCAATACTTTGCCTGGGAAGAAAAAAACTAAATTAAAAAAGCACACAGGTCCAAACATACATAATGCTTCAGGATGCATTCAGGCAGACAAAGGTCTGCTTGAGGTTAGCAAAAAGATATCAATGAGATCTGAAGGCAGGGAAGCAGCAACCTGTGCAACTGAAAAACTATGTCCATTTTGTTCTGACCTGGGCCAAGGTCTTCTCAGAAGTTATTTCTCTTCCCTGTCACCTGCTATAGTCATGGGTCAATGAAAAGCCACTGTATTTCATAGCTGAAAACCAGATCATCAGCAAAAAAAACCAGCCAGACTCTGCTAGGTTTTCCAGGTTTGAAGGATTTGGAAACAATCAGTACATCAGTTCAGTTGCAGCAGAGAGATGGGAGGACCACCAGTGTCTCTGCAGGGTAAATGTGGGTGTAAAGCAGGGGCTGCTTCTCCCAGCTTTAAAGCAAGCAGAAGAGCCTGGCAGAGCCTCACAGCCCCAGCTGTTGTGCCCGAGAGAATACAGCAGCAGCACCACCACCCCCCAGGACAAGCATCAACTGAACCTCCTCCGCACTCAGACTGCCCTGTTTGAGCCCTTAATTATTCTCCTAGGTCACATCTGCCCCCTCCTCCTCTCCGTGCCGTCCCCAGAAACTCCCACCTTCTGCTTCAGCACGGGAATTCACCAATCGAAGCAGATAAGTGCATCATGTGAGGGATGGCAGACACGCTGAGGGGAATTTCCAAGAGCTCCCCGGCACCTGCAGCATACATGGATTGAGGAGATTTCCAATGTGAAAATCGCAAGCTGAGCAGTGATGTTGAAGTACTCACATTACCTACAACTAACAGCTCTTATGCCAGACTGCAGCACCTCATTTGCAATCTGCTCTTATATACCTGCAATCACATCCCATCTTCCCTTCTACGACAATTATTCCTAAGCATATTTTGCTAGGGAAGTGGTACACAAATAACACAGACTGAAAGAGCAGAAAGCAGTAATTACTCAGTCTGTTCTTTGCTTATGGCAGACATGTAGCACAGTTCTCTGAACCCAGCAAAGCACTCAGTTAATCTGCACCAATCATCAAGAACTACATCTGAGGAAAAAACAAATAGAATCAAATCATCCAATAGCCCCTGTCTACCTTGCAGTGAAGATTTAGGAGCAATACACAGTCCATTTCACCATGCCACCCAAACTCCCTTTTAACAGTTATGCTTCATTGTCATCTCTGCATACAAACCTACCACAAATCCATCAACCTCTTGCCCCATCTCCCCTCCTCCTTCATCAGAAATGTTTTTCCTTCCCTGATCAGGGTTCCCCATAGAAAACATGATACCAATTCTGTTTGGTTCAATAGATCACATTAGCCCAGCCAGAGTAACCACTCCATGGCTCTATTTTCTTAAGGCATTCATCCTCCATTTCTCCACTCTTTACTGTAATTCTTGCAGAATTCCTCTCAGAAATATGTCATTATCATGTCTACATAAAAAGCAACTCACATGAAGGTATCAATATTCAAATTGGTTTGGTGTTGGTTTTGTTTTTTTAAAGAACTTTTATCCTAATTTGTATACTTTAAAACAAACAGGCTCTCATTACATCTTTCAATTCCTTTCCTCCCTATGTTTCCTTTCAGCAGCTGCAGCAGCAGTACAGGTGTCTAACAGCAGAGACAGAAGCAAGTGTCCTGGATCCAGAATACAAGCTCCGCTAAGAGGACAGCAGAGAAGATCTGTACATGCAACAAGTATAGATAGTACTTACAGCAACATCAGTAATTGACATCTCCACAAGCTTAGGAAGAGAAACCAGAAAGCAAATGTGAGAGACATGGCAATTTCAGGAATGGAAAATAAATGCTCAAGAAAGAGAAAAATGGCAACAGAAAACCACAGAAGTTTTGGGATGGACTAAAAGATGAAGGAAGAAAAATTACCACTTTGTTATGAGAAGCTCTTTCATTCAATTATCTTGTTCAAAAACACAGCTTGCTTCTCTTAGAACTTCCTTCTTACTTGTTATTTTCTACAACACCAGACTGTTCACAGGACCATGGAAACTCTAGATGCTTCTTATTAACCTCTCAAGTCCTTACTCTTTTTGCCCCCTTTATTAGTCACTAACCTCCTGACTGATTGCCTCTAGTCTGCAGGACCATGCGTGGTCAAGTTAGATTTCCTTTTCTAACAGGTTCTGTATTCATCTATAAACTCTGAATAAATAGACTGCTCTTTAATACCTTTTTCATACCCATTTCCCACCTGACCAGGGTGCACACAAACACTTCTCAAATTGAATATATATATTTCTCTCCCAGGCAGCATATTGCTAGGCCAACTGCAGATATAAAATGCTTGCATATAACTATTTGATAGATGGATGACATCTGTAGATGTTTCCTCTATTCATATTTTCAGTTGATATTACACAGAAAACCAGAGAATACAAACACCAAGCCTAGGTTAAAACTTCAAGTAAATGATCTCTCAGTACAACATATGAGAAGAAACAAAGTATCCAATCAGAGCAGTCACTCCTGAGTCTAGCAGCTACAATGTTATATAGCTTCTCATGCTCTTCCAAAATGGGAAAGTCAGCTCACAAAGAAAGTTACAATGTGAGAGTCCTAAAGTCAACTGGACCAAGTCAGCTTCTTCAGAGAGGGCAGGGCAGAGGCATGCAGCTACTTCAGCAATATGAATTTCAAGAACTTCACAAACAGACCTATTGTAATAGACCACATTCCAAATGGGTTGCCTCACCTCATTTGCCTAAAGCTCCCAATTATTGTTACTGGTTAAAGAAATAAGCTCTTATTTTGAGAAAAGAACAAGCCGGTGACCCTTAACTGTTCAAGTAACAGATTCCACACAACATAGAAAGCAAGGCCCTAATTTTAGATGTATGACACCTGCCCATCATCTACTTAAATTTTGACCTTTTGCTATTATAAAATGAAAGAACAGACACAACATCAAGACTTAGGAGCACTTACTGCTTATGGAATAGATTTTCTATCAGACAGCGTGAAGCAATTGCGGAAAGTCAGATTCTGGATTCACCTCTTCATTAAACAAGGTGGTCATTAAACAGAGGAGAACAAGTGGGACAGCTCCACGACACATCTATGGTCTTTGTGATCTATGCTGTCTGCCCTGTGACCAGCTATTAGCCATTAGTGGGACAGGATCAAGATGGAGCTCATCTTGACCAGCTGAGAGGAGAACAGGAAGCCTCAGAGAGATCAAAGTAACAGCCCCATCTGCCACAGAAACTTAAATCATGAAAAAGGCAAATGGTCTTAGAAGCTGGAGACGTTGTTTTCTTCCCTTTTCAGTGAGCAGATACACTATATTAAGGCAACCTAATCTTTTGGTGACACCTGCATTGCTCCCCAGGAACAGGTCCCCTCCCACAGAAAGACTGAGTGCTGCTTCTTAGAACCCCAAAGGTGAAATGAAACATTACAACCATTCACAAACACCATTCATTCAAGCCTAGTAACAAGGCAAACAGGACTGCAAGACTTCGTAACAGTCTGAGTAAAGGCTGAGCTCTTCAGTAGAGAGAGTTTTGTTTCATTCTTCTCCAAAAGGATCAAGAATCTTCTGCTGTTGTGCAGGTACAGCTTCAACAAGTGGATGATACTCTGAATGACTTGTATAGCCAAACTGACAAAAGAAACCACAGCACTTCACTACCTTATATAAACTGATGTAGATCTTCAACGGGAGGAGATGCAGGTACTGATTTTCCTCCAAGATCCCAGTAGTGACAACCTCACAGTTTAAAGGTCAACAGCTCACCATCCAGAAGTCTGCTAGAGAGGAAAATCTAAAGCCACAATTGTGCACCATCTATTTCTCTGCCTTGCATAAGCTGCTCAGGAGCATCTTGCCCTGAAAACTAGAGTCCTGGCATCAGCACTGTGAGAACAGCTGCAAAAGGGCTGTTCTGATACTTTTCCCCATGTTGTGGTGCCCGATTCCAGGCAGTCAGATATACTGGCATATCCATCTGAAAAATGGGAATTACTGCTAGGCATAATTAATTAATTAATTCCAGAATGGCTCAGAAACTATCTTCTTCCAGTTTCACAAGCCTCTTTATCCTTATTTGCAAAACTTCCAGAAAACACTACCACAAGAAGATGGCTGAGGACCAACAAGATAGATTTTTACAGCTTAGTGCTCAGAGGGCAAGAACATAAGCAAAGCAGGCTGGTTAATATGAAAGCACAGTATTTATGCCACTGTCACCCCATACAATCAAACCCTCTATGGGTCAGATCTTCGTGAATAGAAAGTCCAAAAATCACAGGACAGGGCCAAATCAACATACACTTTTTGTGCAGCAGTGAGAGGGCCACACAGCCTGCTCTCAGAAAGTCCCACCAAATGAAATATTTCCAATTCTTTGATGCATGTAGTAAGTGTTACACACGCATCTTTCATAAGAATAAGATGTCCTAAACATTATAACCAAAAAAACTTTTTGAAGGGTTGACAGTCTGGGTCTTCACTACATGCAACTTGTGCAGGCATCAGAGTCTTCCCAAAACTGGATGTATTACATATCTTGCAAAATTAGTAAATGAACTCATGCCACCAATTTTGCAATTTTTGAAGGATTACAATGCATCTATTTATTAGAGAATGGAACTAAGCCCAGCTACTGATTAGCCATCCTGCAAATAATGCTTATGCAACCTTTAATAATGATTTCTACTAACAACCAACCAGAGATTTTATGATTTGGAAAATTTCACTTCTAAACTAATTTACAACAATTCCCTAAATCTAATGGGACACATGACTGAAACTGTAGAAGAAATCAGCCTTCTTGTAAATCGATGAGGTTATCGATTTTCACAACTGGCCACTCTTACCTAAGATGCCTGAACTAAGTTTTTGTTTTCATTTTTTAAATTCTGATAAGTGTTCCTCTGTCCCTCACTCTCTTTCCCCTGGCAAAGGAATTAATTTAATTTTAAGGAAAATACTAAAACAGCAGTTTCAGTCTTCAGCAAGTTATGAACAGGAAGAAATAACTGTTGAGCTGTTAAAACCACTAAGGAAAGTAAACCACTGAACAACCCAAGGAGACCACAAAAAGCAAGTTAAAAAATGAAAAAGAAACACAATATAAGTCATCTCAGTAAGCATGGAGATTATGTCCCTGCAAGTTTTCAACACTGTATATGTAAACCCGGTGAAAATAAAGCCATTGGTTCCTACAAAGCTGTAACAAATATTTGACAGATTCACAACATAGCCCCAAGTTCATCATCACAGCCAGATATTACTAGAACAAATGGCCTGAGACTGTAACAGAAGTCAGCAGCATATATCAAGCCCAAAAACCTCACTTATTTTAGAAAAGGTGAAAGCAGATTGCAACCAGTGATGTTGGGTTATATATAACAATGAGGTATTTCCTCTGTCAGTAAGGGAAATCCATACAAATTTTCTCTCCTCCCCCTTTTGGTCTTCCTCTCTTCCCCCTCAAGGTTCTTTCCTCCCTGCATGCTAAGGAAAAGTGGAGAGTGTAGTTTATGAATAAATTCATGATAGAAAATACTGTTTTAGAACAAAGCTCCTGTGCGTGGGTGCATGTCTATAAAATAAAAGGCATTGTTACTCTCCCAAGTATGTATCCATATCCAGCACTCAAATCGGATCCTAAAATTTTATTTTGACAACTACGTGCAATTATATTTTCACCAGAGGTTTGACTTTCACAATAATACCTGGGTTTCAGTGAAATCATCAAGAGATGAATCAAACCTGACATTTGAAGGCAGAGCAGTATTAACAGTTGTGGAAGAGAATTCTCAACCCTGAAATCTGTAATTTATTTTTAATTACTTTACAAAGTTATCATTTGCAGAGGAATAAATCTGTTCCCAGTATGTACTTAGAAACTGTCTCTGTATAATACAAAATTGCTCGGCTCTCTACAACAGTAATTGTTCTGTGGTACAGAGCAATATTAGGTACCCTTGATCTGGAGAAAGTCTACAAATATTGTCAACATGACACTTTCAGGAGTTAGAGAAAATAGTCTCAAGTGAGTCATTTCAGCAAGTTAATGATATTAATCAAGTAAACTACAGAATACAACCATGTTACGAAAGAGTATGCTCCATCCTCTTGTGGAATCAGAAATGCGACATCTTCTCCAGGATCCTCATTAACTCTAATTATTAAACTAAAAATTCCATTGTGCAACACCAAGTGAAGTCTGGAGAACACAAACATTATTCATGTATGAAGAGTACATGATGCGTGCTCTACTGGAGATTTATATGGTGCAGAAGTCATTTTTTGTAGCCCCTACTGCCTGTCTTAGAGATGCATCTCCATGGACATTCTGGCATTATATAAACCCTCTGGTGATAGAGATTATTCTATAACTTTCCAAAATAATCTCTTTTTGAGAAAGTATTACCTGACAAATGCACATTATGTACCTCACAAATGCATTAGACTCCTGGGTTTATACTAAATGCCAGCATTACAGGCTGTTTGTAATTTATTTTCAAATATTTAAAAAAAAAAAAAAAGAAAGAAAGACCAAGGCAGGACAACTGTAACTGGAAAGGATAAACAGGATTAAGTAACAGGTGTTTGACTGCACATAATTCAAAGTCCTGCATCAAACACAGTGCACAGCCTTGCTAGGGAAAAGGAAACCCTGGGTGTGCAGCTTGCTTTGAGAATTATCACTGAGTGATTTAAAAACATCTGTGTAAATTACATACACACATACAGAGGCAACACAAGGACTTGTATCCCGAGAGACCTTTCAATACCTCTGAAAGAAAGCGAACAAACAAACAAACAAAAACCCTCAAAGGTGAGCCTTTATTTCTCTAAGGGGGGAAAAAAAGGGCAGGAAAAAAATTAAAGGAAAGAAAGGAAAAAAAACACACACACACAAGAAAGTTATACTGAACTACACAGAAACATTTGTCACACCGCTCAGCAGTGACAAAAACCGGATACACTCAGAAACTACAGCAAGCTGCACAGCTAGCAGTGGAGAGGTGAACAATTCCATCGCCGGTCACATACAGACACAGACATATAGAGCTATATCTCTATAAAATCTCACACACGTACGCACAGACATAGGCGGGTGGGTCCGTCCATCTCCGAGGCGGCGGGCCGGTGCGCCGAGGCCGGGGACCAGAGCCGGCAGAGCCGCCCGGCGGCTGCCCCGGGCGGAGTGGGGAGCCCAAGGTGACGGCCCGGGGCCGCGACTGGAGCCGGGGCCGAGATGCGGGCAGAGCCGCTACCCCTGAAGGACGCGATGCCGCCCTCAGACCCGGCGGCCCCCAAGAGTCGGTGCCGGTGCCGCCGCCCCGCGCGCGCGCAGCCCCTCAGCCGCCGCCTTNCCTCCCCCCGCCGCGCAGGGCCGCGGGCAGCGCATGGCAAGTGGGCGGCGGGGCCGCGGGCGCGGAGCTCCGCCTGCGCGGCCGGGTGCGGGCCACGGGCCCCCCATCGCCGGCAGCTCTACCGTCTTCCTCTATAGCGCGTATGTCCACACACGTAGCACAAAGAGGGCTGCACCGGCGGTGCTCTGGAGAGGATGCCTGCGCCAGCGTGCCTGTGTTTACTACTTGTGTTTAAAGGGCGGCTGAATGGGCAGAAGGAAATCCCCTCTGTGCTCCCACCAGGCCTTCTGTCTTCAACACAGAAACGCACAGCTGGAGAGAAAAAGAGGTGTCTGAAAGGCCACTGGAGAATTCCCTGACTTCCACAGTTTCTGTCTCAAAATTACAGTTGGACTCCTTGAGGTTTATTGGAAGTGAGCTGTAGAGAAGGTTCAGTGCAGGGCAAGCAAGCTGAGCTAAGAGCACAGGCAGTCAGAAACGTGGGATTTCCTCGCTGAATATTCTCCTGCAACCCTTTCACAGCTCCTGACTGACTGGCTGTAAATCCCTGCCATGGACTGTTCATGTAGCACCCTATGCCTTCCCCTTTGCTCCTCCATTTGATGTCATCACATGTCTGGTCTCAACTTTTCCTCTCTCCTCATGATTTTGAGAAGTGTTTTCCTCCATGTCAAGAAAAAAGAAGGTGCAAAACACCCACAAAACCAAAGTGCTGAGTTTCACAGCCGAAGCACATTTCCCATTGCTTTTCTCCTAGAGCTCTCTTGTCCTTGGTTAGTGAACTGTTGAGTATGGTCACCTGGGGCCTGCAGCCCAACCACCCTGAAGGGACACTGGCACCAAGAGCTGGTGGCACCACTCAGAAGTAAGGAGACACAGCAAGCTACAGCTGAAGAAGTTATCCAGGGTGAGCTGAGGAAGCAGCGACAGAAAAGCTAAAAAAGTTTTCCTAAACTAATAATATCAATGTTGCATTGTCACAAACTACTCAATTTGGTGGTGGACAGAATTTTGCTACATTATCGTATACCATAAAGTGTACAAATCCAGCTTGGAACAAGACTCCTCTCTGGCTCCAAGTGTTGTAATAAAAATTATTCTGCCTTCAAGAGTTGGCACCATACTCCTGGAGCTGCTGTGGAGAAGTGAGCAAAGGGGTGACCAAGAACAACAGCAACAACAATGATGCATGATTTCAGGGACAGCCTGGCAGCACAGCAGAAGTACAGACCAAGGGGTGTCTGTAACTGAGGCAAGTGTTGTTTTTAAGCAGATGTTCATATTTGCTTATGTCTACTCAATTAGAAATTCCTCATGGGCATTTTGGTAGGGTTTTGAAATCCACCAAGAGGGTCAAGGCTGCAGCTAAGGCTCAGAGTAGGTGTATCGTGCAAAAGGAGGTGTGGGGTGGAAATAACAAAGGAACCTACGTGAGAAACACATGAGCTGGGTGAAGGCCAGTATTGCTGGCAGGCCTAAAGGGATCGAGTTAACACACAGGAGAAAGGAGCAGCAATTAGAGCAATTAATGATGGAGGGCATACCTTCAATGTGAAATGGACGCTAGTGGAGAGGATGTTGTTTGTGGTTCCAAACAGAAGTGTTTCTAGATGAATGAAATAGATACTTTTGTAGGTATACAAAGTTGAATGGATACATTTGTAGGCATACAAAGTTGTATGGATACATTTGTAGCCACACAAAGTTGTATGGATACATTTGTAGCCATACAAATGAAGTGTTCCATGCGTTTTTCATTTTTTTTTTCCATTGGGCTGCATGTAAATAAAGGAAATTATTATAAAAGTAGTAATAAAAAATATTTTCATCCCAGTGAGGCATATTGCCTTACTCACTAGCAAACAGTATTGGATTCTCCCTAGGAATCCCAGTGTGGTTTTTGTTCAGACCTCTAGAACTTACACTAGCTATAAGCACAGACACTGTTACTCTGGTCCATAACACTGTCTAGCTTTTCCCATGATTTCTTATCTCCCTCCCCTCCCAAAATGGTTTCTACATGACAAGAAGTCATAGCTACCTGCTTGTGCAGTTTTATTCCAGATTAAAATTCAGGCCTATTACCTTCATTATTGTGGTTTTTAAAACGGTTTTAGCAAAATGTAGGGGCTTGTAATGTTTGGGTAATTGCATGAAATGCAGACAAATGGTGGCATCTCAGAATCAGTGGAAGTATAGTTTCTTCAGAAAAAGCCACTCTTTGTTCTTTCACAGTCTTTCCCTTTCCAATGTCAGCTCTCTGACTTGACTTGTTCATTGAAAGAAGGGCAGTCATCAAAGGAACAGCTGTCAGGACCACGGCTCTGCAAGAAAACTAGAGGTGCTGACAGTGTCAGTTATAACAGCAAGTGGACTTCACATTAAAAGATAAAGCTGTAGAAAGTAAGGTCATAGGGAGGGCCTGAAACTCCCCATGCAACCCTAAGTGGCAGGGCCAGACCCACATATCCTTGCTGTGGACAAGATGGAGCTGTACAGATTCATTTTCTTCTTTGTAAAGTATTAGTATGTCCCTCAGGAAGGGTGGCTTATCAATAAAGGACAAAATTTGCTAGTTATAGCTTTATAAACAGTACATATAAGCGTATGCAAATGCTAAAGTTTTCACCCTTGTGACTTAGAAGACTTGGGAAAAGATGAACAATGCCAACAGTTTATGTCAGCTGAAAACTAAATGCCCCAGGAAACACACCAGAAAAACTCTAACCTCTGAAGTAATCAGCTGAAACCTGGCGCATCTAAAATGGTTGCCTCTGGCAGAGGTAAAGCACTATAACATCTGATCATATCAGCAAAAAACTACAGCTGTCTTCAGAGGAACCTACTCAATCTGCAGCATATTCAGATTGAAAATTATTTTTCCAAAGCCACTGAAAGTTTGGTAAAGTAACATGAACCTTTGCTTTTATTTCTTATCCATTAAAAGGGTGCAGGACATTTTACCATCATGACCCCACTATGTCTCAGAATACCCACACAGAGGAGTTTATTCTCAGTGTTTTATTTCCAGATTGTTTCAGGCAAAATTTTCCTTGGACATTAGCATGTGTAGTGATTGAAACTGTGCAGTAGGTATAGAAACACAGTAGGTACTTGGAGTTTGAACATGCAAAATTCAGTGAGGATCCTGAAGCTATGAATCTACACCATTAGCTCACAGTCAGACAGTCTCTGATACAGCACTGTTGATCTAGCATGCATAGTCCTTCTTACTGATTTATACCACTGCTTGGTTAGACCATTGATTTCTTTATTCCCAAGCCTACATAAATATGTTTACATGAAATACTAAGGAAAGCTTCATGTGCATAATTAAGCACCGTTATAAAATACTTGAACAAATGCTCCCTTTGCAGCTTTTAATTTGGTCTTGTATGTATATAACATAGTGCTGTGTGACACAAGTAATTTCAGAGCTAACAATGAAAGACATTTTTCCTCAGTCAATCCTTAACATGGGCAAACCTGAGAGGATAATTTCGTCTTTTTCAACCCACATGACTGAAAAAAACTCTGTGCACATGGCACAAAAGTGGTTTCCTATTTCATAGGTAGTCTGTCTGCATAGGCTTTTGGATCAGAGTGCTCTGCTTGTGCTCAGAGCTTACTGAAAAATGCATTAGGATGATGCTCAAGCTAATACTCCTCACGATATGGCTTATTAACCTGGGCTTGGTGCTGTATGCAGAAGCTACAGTGCATGTAGCTACATGGCTTTTGATCTGCACACTCCCCAGAGAGGACTTTGCTGCTTATTCTGCCAAAAGGCTCTACTCAGTGTGTTATCATCTGCCAGTAATGGGACTGCAGTTGATATTGATGGGTAAAATGCTGGTCTCAGTGAAGTCAATAGCAAAGCATCCATTTATATCAGTGATTTTCCAAGTCTTACACTGCAGCCACATCTGCGTGTCCTTAACGTGAAAGGAAGTCCAATGGTCACTCAAGAGGCAAATTGCAGGCAGAAGCAGACATATATTGATTTCTCATCTCCTTCCAAAAGATGGCTGGGGTAAATCCTTTTGATTAAAAGTACTTCTTTTTTCATAACAGTTTTGTGAATATTGCTGGACCATTTTGTTAAGCTTGAGACAGACAGAAAGCTTGGAATATTTTAGTCTGGTAGTTAAAATTCTGGCAAAATACTGAAAGTCTTGGCAGTTTTAACTGTAGATGTCTCTACCAGTTCTCCCTTGCAAAATGCTCAACTACGCAAATATTTTGGTTAGGCAGGACATTTCAAAATGAAAGAGGTTTTCTTCCTGAAGCTTTCCTTTCTTTGCAGAGCTTTTTCACAAGATCATTCATTTTTACACCTGTAAATACCATCCCATTCCAGACCATGTATAGTTCCAACCATTTCTATCAGCAGTGGTAGCTTTGTTTCGGGGACTCTTATCCCATCAAATGCTTTTATTTCAAAAGGCTGAGGTTACCTTATTTAACATTAGCTCCCTTGACAAACAAAATTTCTTCTAGTGTCAAATCCTTGATTCATTAACAAAAAATACTCTATGATAATTTTTCAGAGAAATTGTTATCTTCTTCCTAGGCAGAGATGCAAGTAATAGGAATGAGTGGGAACAAAGGGAATGCTAATTATATATATAATATCTATATTATATCATTATATTATACATATTATATATATAATTAGTAACAAACATTGCAATTATTATTTTTGCAGTTGTTCTTATTAAAATGTGTAAATGTTATTACTAAAAAAATTACTAAAAAATGGGATAGTGGATCTATCCAGGATACTAAATAGTCTCCTCATTGTACTGGGATATGTTTATCTTCACACTTGTGCTTCAAGTATTCTGAATGCAGCAGGACAAAAGCATGAGGCTGGATAATGCAGCAGGGAGGAAAACAGTTTTCAGGTTAATGCTGCTATATAAGATTGTGTTTATCTATTTGGATGCTGGAGTTTCTTTAATGACAAGAAATTAAATTTAGCATTGAATAATACTTCTTGAATCTTTTAAGGTACCAGTATCTTCACCCTCCACTAAAATGGCATCAGTATCAAAAGTATCACAGCACAATAAGACCTTTCAGCAAGGAGCCAGTCAGCTTTTATGTGTGTGACACAAAGATCTTTGTTCTTCATCAGCATTCCCATCCCCATCTGCTCTGACCTGAACTGGGGCAGTATTGGTTACTGCTGGAATTCACTATGTACTAGAGGCAGCAACCCAAGGTAGCCCTGNTTCAGGTGAGCTGAACGGGTATGGCATTGCCTGCAAATAAATCATAAGGGCATCAACACAACCATGGCTGAAACAACAATATTCAGTATTGCAAAAGATATAAAGGCAAGCAGATTACATAAAAACTACTCATTGGAAGTCATCAAGGAAAGCTTATTAATCAACTGCAATAAATCTATGCTCACTTGGAAGTACTCTGCTTTAATTATTAACGCAAAATGTAAGGCTTTTCAGTTTAGAATTTTCAGTCTAAAGAAAGGCTTTAACCTTAAGAGAAGACAAAATAGCCCAACCCATGCATCTTCCTGTGTGATTTTTACTTTAGCAGTTGACTGCCCTTTGTTTTTAGTTCCATTAGATGTTATTAGACATGTATTTTCCTAGTATCTCAATATTTGTGATTGGCTTATAATAATGGAAGTAAATTCACCATCGAATAGATTTAAGTGGGAAAGCCAAAGATACTCTCTAACATAAGTGGCAAGGTTTTGCAGTAGTCCTTCAGTGTAAACAGTGAAGTCTAGAGACTCTTCAGTTTGTGGCTTTTATGTTTTTATCATGGGTTGTATGACACACTGCTTGCAGTGGAAAGTCCCTTCCAGTCCTATGTAAATATTTTCTGAATCTGCTTCTCTGTTTTCCTTTAAATTTTCCTTTAAATAAGTAATTTAACAACATTACCCTGTATACCACATAGCTTCCTGTTCTTCCTTTTCCAGAACTTAGATTGTTTTCTCTTTCTCGGAACTTCCCTGAGAAATTGTTGCATGATGGCATTGATCATACTAAAGTGCAATAAGCATTGAGATATTATCTGGATCTATAGCTGAATTTGTTCAATGCAAGTCCTAGTGCATGCAGACTACCTAGAGGCTTTCCACACTGCCTCAACATCAGAGATATGCCATGATTCTGGCTAGAATAGTAAATAAACAAAAAAAAACAAATAGGTAAACCCTCTGAATCTCCTTGATATTTCATTTCTGCTGCTGCTTGTCACATTTTTCCTCTGGTACTGTTGCAAAAAGTCAGTGACATCAGGCAGACCGCCTTGTCTTTACTCCTCACTTGGGGAAGGCATACAAGGCCACTGGGAGCCAGCCAAATATGTTTTGCGTGACAGTGAGTCTGTGTTGCTCACTTCACTTGACAGCCAGCAACAAGGGGCAAGGCTTTCTGCTAGTGAAAAGAGAGGGTGGGAAGGACAGTGCAGGGCACCTGTATGCCAGAGGGGCCCAAATATATTAATGCCACCCACTGCTGAGCCATCTGCAGGTTATTACACATGATAGTGACTTGATGGACAGCGAGTTATTAGAGAGGAGTCACACCACATCCACAGCACAGGCATAAGTGCATCTCCTCCTGCTATGCTGTTATTTATCTCTTCACCTTACCTTTAGCATTTGTTTTTAATTCATACACTGGCAGTGACACATGGCAGGAGTCCACAAATGCATAAGGCAGCAGCTAGTTGAGCCCCAGAGGAACTCTATTTTGGCAATAAATCTGGGGAGTAGAGAACAAACCACACTTTAGTAGGTACAGAGGAGGCTGGTCACTTGAATGCTTATGTACATGCTTACTGCAGGGTACATTAATTAAACAGAAGAACGTGACATCAGCACAATGCTAATGGCAGGGTCACTCCCTGGAGACCAGGGAGGTGGGAATTAGAGGAGGTTACTTTGGAGGAACTTCTTTGACATTGGTGTAGTATGAGCAGCCAGTGGGTATCCTGCATACTTAGGGCATGCATAAGGGAATGGCAGTTACCCACCTGCCTCCTCCCTCCTTTTGACATGAATAGTTGCCATACCCTCTTCTTAAATGAAGAAGCTACATCTGAATAATTCAGAGATTTGTCTATTGTTTGGTGTTGAGCAGGGTTTGGATCTCTGCAGCACCACACAATGGTGTCATGTTCTTGCTAACTCTAAGGGAAACTTTTTCTACTAGAAGGCCACTAGTGCCCCCTCTCTCCTCTATGTTAATACTCCCTTAACCTTGTATCCTGAGGTATCAGTACACAAACCTCTATCTTCAGACCAGTGAAGAAAGAACTTCCTTCAAACATCACCTGGACACCAAGCTGCATCAGAATAAAAACCCAAATCCAAAGAGCTAAGAGTGGATGGGCTTAAAGGAGCTGGAGAGAGGCTTTTGTGATTGCAGCCAGGAGGAGCTGGGATGCAAAGGAAGCTTCCCACTTCTCTTAAGTATGAAACTGCTGTGAGAGACATCCCCAATCTTCATCTCCACCATTGCCCCAGTAGGATGTGCTTCCCCTTCACTTAGATTTCCTGCTTGCCAGCTTGACACCAGATTGAATGGAGGGTGTGAGACACCACTTGAACTGAAAACTCAGCATTGCCAGCCTACAGCTGTATTTAAATCAGAGAGTTTGTTTGTGTGTTTCTTTTTTGCCATCTTCCACTCCTCCTCATTTCCCACCATCTGTGGGAGACAGAGGGCAGGGGATGCTAAGCAAGTAGTTTTGAGCACAGGCAGGCAAGTCACTGATCCAATTTCACCACTTTCACTAGCTCTGCCAAGGATGGATTTGACCCAAAGAAGCAGCAGGAGTGTGGCACATGAAAAAGTGAGAACCTAGGAACCAGAGTCCCATGCCCTACAACCCACAATGACAATGCTGTGCACACACAAGGACAGCCCTACAACTCCACAATCACTCATCTTCACCTCTCTAACTCTGTAGTATCACTCCTCAGACTAAAACCTTAATGAGTCCCTGCCAAGCTCTTGCAGTCACACCAAATTTCATAATTTAAACATGTTTTGAAGCTCCAAAGGAAAAATGTACATCAGTGGGAACCAACCATCTGGAAAGCTTTGGAGTCTTTTTTTTGCTCATTTGTTTGTTTGTGATTCAGCTATTCCAGAACTGTAAGTGTATTTTAGTTATTTCTTTAGCTTTAAGTTTTGAGGTTACAAAATGACATTTAACTAATAAAGGAAGGCACAACTCATGCAGGGCTAGTTCATCACTAGATGAACTCCAGATGAGGTCTCAGCAGAGCAGAGTAAAGTGGCAGAATCACCTCTGTGGATCTGCTGGCCACGCTTCTCTTGCTGCAGCCCAGGATGCGATTAGCCTTCTGGGCTGCCAGCATGCACTGTTTGTTCATGGCCAGCTTCTCATCCACCAGCACCCCAAGTCCTTTTCTGCAGGGATATCTCTTTCTTGTGTTAGGAAGTTCTCATCGAGACACTCCAGGAGCCTTCTGGATTGCTTGCTGTGTTTTTTTTCTGGCAAATGTCAGGGTGGTTGAAGTCCCCGAGCAGGACAAGAGCCTGTGAGCCTGATGCCTCCTGTAGTTGGAGTAGGAATACTTCATCAGCAGACTCCTCTTGATCTGGAGGCCTGGAGTAGACTCCAACCACAAGGTTTCCTTGGTCTCTAATTCCAACCCATAAGCTTTCAACTTGCTCTTGGCCAGTTTTTAGGGACAACTCTTCACATTTAATAATGATGAAATAAAATATGAGGTAAAGATAAAAAAAGTCTTCTAAGGGCATCCTTTGGAATATGCCAAGAACCCAGCCCAGATACACTCTACAGTATATATTATAATATGTGCCAGCTCTGCCTTTATCCAAAATCAAAACTGATTTAAATAAGTGATAAGGTTATTCCTTCCATGTTCACACTTTGTTGTTTTTTCAATTAATTATCCTTGCTGACAGGAGTTTATGCACCATATTATTCCTTTCTTGATGGGACCCTATGGATGCTGCAGAATTCTGTTAAAAAAAATCAGAGGGAAAAATAAATTTGTAGAGTATGCTTTGATCTCAGAAAAACCCTGGGAGTTTTTTTTGATGCATTTTTTGATAGCCCTTCATACACTCCTGTTCACACTGTGCAGGGAAAGCATCAGTGTCAGTCCTGAAACGGCCTGCATTGGAAATGGTGGACTAAGTCCTAAGTGAGATACCAGAAGCAGCAGCTGTAAGGTGGATTGCTTCTCAGAGCTGCTGTTTGTTAGATAGAAATCACAAGGATATCCATATTATGTTGATGTTTGAGAACCAGCAGTAGCATTTTCACAAGTAAAACACAATTTGGTTGTTTCTCATGGGATGTCTTAATGTTATCTTAACCAGAAAGACAAGCTGATGTTATTTTTCATGCTGATAATTCTTTTCATAGCTTATGCTTCGAATATGATCCTCCCCAACAATAATTAGGAAAAAAAGCAGAGAAAAAAAAGAGAGAGTTAAAATACCTCTTCATTGCAGCAGCTAGATAACCTACAAATTCATCCAGCACCTCACAGTTAGAGGTGGAAAAAGCCAATTAGAATCAGGCTATGGCTCCTAATTTCCAGTCCAACTGCCTTTCTTTTCAGCCTCAGGAATATTTGAGTACCAGACAATCATTTTCCTAATGCTTTTCATAGCTAGGGTGGTCTCTTGTCCTAATTCAGGCCCTGTGCCATCTTTTTCTGGCCAGTGTCTTTTTGGGTTGTTATTTTTGTTTGTTTCTTTGGAATGGTCCTTTTCAGGCACTTAAGTAAGAAAACAGAGTCAGGAGAATGGAACATGAATTGAAGTGGAAGGAGAAAGACTAACAAGTAGGCTTTGACAGCAAAGATGACTTTTGTGGAAAGGAAAGCAGCACAAACAGAGGAATGGAAGGACAAAGAAGAAACAGTAATGACAAGAAAAAGAAGAGAGTAAAATGGCAAAAAAAAATGTAACACCAAAACAAAAGCTACAGAATAATCTGCTATAAGGAAAAGAAAAACATTGCACTGCAGGAGCAAAATTTAAAGGAAGTTAAAAGAATACACAATTTTATTCCAAACACAATAAAGATCCCCAAAAATGTCAAATGTAGAATAAAACTGAATATTCTTTGAAGTGACAAAGTATGTGACCTTGGAGGAAATGACAGCAAGTTTTAGGGTTTTTTTCCCTGACAAATCTCAGGCAAAATCTGTAGGTATTGAGTAAATTTTTAATTGAGAGCATAAATGATTTACATGTTCACAGCAGTGCATCCTTCCTTCCTTTATCACTAGTGAAATTCTTCCAGCAAGTGTCAAATCTTGGTTTCCAGTATCAGTGTTGTAAATAATGACTAGTCCTCTATGCTTTCTCTACTTTCTGATAGTCCATTGTTTTGTGCCTGCTGTCAAGCAAAGCTTCAAATGAGGAATGTCTCTTTGAAAATGTATTTTAGTGGAACATGGCAACCTAATCAAAATAGCTGTTTATAGCCTTAAGAGGCAAAAAAACAACTGTTAACATTTTGATAATTCTACAATTAACATTTCTATGATCTTACATCTTAATATGAATATATTTGAATGCTTTTGGGTGCTGCATAATAAAGAGCTGGTTACTAAACTTAGCAGCACTTCATGTAGATTAGACATTATAATTGATGCTTACAGAACAGGACCTAGAGAAATTAATTTTATGTTGCTCCAATTTCACTGGTTTAAATTAAAGAGTTACACAAAGGGCCTTTATACCATGGGGGGGTGAGTGGGGGGATAAAAGGTGCATGTATTCATGGGTGATCACACTTGTGTTTGTTTCTTCTCTGGAAGTGAGTGGATGCGTTATGCCTACCCAGGGTAAACTCTCCCTAGCTTAGCATCCTGTGCTGCAGTCTCACTGCATCAGACTTGAGCCTCCTCCAGCATCCCTAGCCTCAGGCACTTTCCTGTTTCCCTGCCCTTTGCTTCACTTCTTGTACACTGACAGTGTTACAGCTTTGGATGACTTCCCTGTCCCCAACAAAACCGGAACAACACTGTTCACATTGGGTTTGTTTTTTGATCCTGTGACAATCCCTTTCCAGCATTAAGGACTTAGATATAACATGAGTTTTCAGCTCACAATTCAGGAGCAATAGCAGAAAAGTTGTTTAGCCAGACCACCCTGGGGAGTAGTCCACACAACAATTCTCCTTCAGCCGTCCTACCTAGACAACGTAACAACCCAAAACCCTCATGTACTAGTAATCATTCCTCTGCCTCGCTTCCCTTCCCATACCTGCTCCTCTTTGTGCTTTATTCAGTTCCTCCAGGGAGTCCAAACCTGTGCTAATAGCTCTTCCTGTTAGTCCAGGCTTTAGCAATTTTCCAGTCCAAGGCCTGGCTCAATGCACAAAGTTTGGAAGAGGAAGGCCTTACCTAGAACAGAAATACTTTCATGTCTTCCTCCAGTGCCTGCTCATGTACCAAAATCCTTTAATGATCAGCCTGGATAGATCTGCTGGCAAAGTGCTATGCCTTCAGCAGAAGAAAGGCTGCCAGAGACGTAACGTACAGATAATTCATATTAGTCAGGCTGGAACTTATATATTGGGATAGATAACCCAAATCATCCCAATATTATATTATACCTGGGAGACAAGTTACTGTATAGATGCCAGACCTGAGGCCAAGCAGCAAGATTTACACCTTCAGAGCCAGGAACATAATTCAGCTGCAGCTGATCAATGAAAGCCTGAAATAGATGGAACAGCTCCAGGATTGTATTGAGGTATGAAGCCATTAGCCCAACCACAGATTGCAGCCCTGGGTATCTTCCTCCCAGGCAGGTGCCACAAGCAAAGTCTCCTAGAGATGCTCTCATTCACTGTCCCAGCAAAGTTGGGAACAAGTTCTACATGCCCTTGTAAAATTTGCTGTGGTTAAGGAGCTACCTGGAGAGATCAGCTCGCTCCCAGACAGTGAAGGGGATTAAAATCAGGCTCCCAACTTGACATTGAAAAGCAAAGTGGTAATACCATGTTATGGAGTAAAGGAATGACTTAGGTATCTGACCCCAGTAGAAGACTTGGGGTTGTGCTAGATTCAACACTCTTAAGGTGCTCCTCCTGCTCTGGGAGGTGAGAAGCCTCATCCCTCTCCTTCACATAACCTGTGAAGGAATCTTCTGTAAAAACAGAAGATGTTTTTATATGTCCATAAGGAAAAAGGAACCCCCCCCCAAATCTAGAATTTAACTGTGGGACTAATAATCCTGCATCATCACCATCAATGAGCACTGACCATGTTGTATGAAATTCTGTCCTATTCCAAACACACTAATCTAAAATGCTATTTATCAGGAAAGTCATAAAAGCAGGAGCTCCAATCATCAACGTTTAATGAAAGGAAGTAATAGATAAGGTTTTTTTGTGTCTATGGAATTTCTAGTTAAATATTGCCAGAAAAGGGAGGTGAAAAGAACAACAGGCAAGGAAAAAACTGTAATCAGGCCTCATTAATACTGTAGTTAATTGATTTTCTGCTTAGATTCCAAGGAGTGACTGGAAGCTTTCTTTAAGGTGGGTAATAGGTTAGCACCCATTGGAGAGGTAGAGAGAAAAGCAGATACTAGTATGTAACAAAATGTGAACTTCTCCACTTTTGAAAACTTTGACCATTTGCTTCAGAAGTTAGTATGAAACTCAGTGGTGCAGTTTTCATAGTCTCATTTAAGCCTTGAAAGAATATTTCTTCTTACAACTACATATAAGAAAATATCATTTTCACTGTTTGTGAGACCTCCCCTCTCCTTTTATCATATCTGGTATATCATAAATTGAAGAATCCAGCATTGCTCATCTCTGTCTAACTACTTGGCCTACATTTTGATCATCTTTACATGCAGCAGTTCAGATGCTATGACTAGTGAGACATGGAGAGAGAGAAGCAAAAACGATCCTCACAGAACCAAAAAAGGGCTACTCCATCGTGACCAGAAAGACACCAATACAGCTTGAACTGCTCCAAATTCTCAAGATTTGTCTACAAAGGCCTGTTTTAATTCAGTTTAGTTAAACCAACACAGACTTTTAAGTTGTTTGTGCTGACCAAGCTTAAACAAGAACAATAGAGTGCCAGAAGTGTTGTCCAAGAATATTGTCAAAGGAACGGTCTGTCTAAACACACAGATATGTTGAGATGGGATACAATGGGTCTTAAACCTCATAGACACAAGGCAGGTAAAGATGCCCCAAAAGACAGGTTATCTCCTACCTATCTACTTATGAACACTCTCTGAAACACTGTAGGATACTGGGAATGGTAGAACAACAGCCTCATGACACTGCTGCAAAGCCTGGATGCTTTTATTCCTGTCTTTAAGGATGTCATTGTAAGAGATCAGAAATCAGGTGTGCATGCAAATAGACACCTGCTATACCTATGATATTGCTGTGCACATGGGCTGAGTAGCACGGGCAGGCTCTGAGGTTACAAGAGTTGGCAGATTAGTATTTACTGCACCTCAAGATAGCTTGAGCACAGGATGCAATTCTTGTGATTGCTCTCAGAAATCCCACATGCTGTGTCACAAATCCCATGGGCTGCAGAGCAAGAGTGTCCCGTGGCATCCTCCAGCCTCCTGGTTCACTGCCCTCCCTGCTCAAGGACACCCTCCCTCCCCATAGCAAGAGCATGCCTTCAGCTCTTCCCCCAAGGTTTATTATCCACACAAGGAAACAAACAGAAACCACCACCCTCAAACCCCAAAGCCTCGATATGTCCATTACATTAGTGCTGAATTCATCCTCACAGTTTCAATCTAAGAGCAATGCTGCCTTATACATCTTTCTAGCACAAAGTGCACCCTTTTTTTTTTCTTCTAGAACCTTTTCCTATTTATACCCTGCTTCAACAGCTGTGCCTTATTCCCCATTCAACATCCATTTTCCCTTAAGAGGGATAATTAATTTAGAACTCCAGGCAATAAGACATAGGTGAGAAACCAGCTTCCCTGGTGTTGCCATTCTTAACCATTAAATTGTGCAATTCTGCCTCACATTTAGATGGCAACAGGGAAATACACCTAAAATCAAAACCAAAACCAGAACATAATTCCTTTTAATGCTATACTAACATAATAAAACACAGGAGGAATTGCAGAAGTCATAATCCTCTACTGCAGTATTAATTTATGGTGGTTTCTGCAGCACTACGTCAAGACCTAACAAAATTAGGCTTTGATGTGTCATTGTCACTTCAGCAAGTAAGTATTTTTAAGAAGTCATGAACTTCAGGTGCAGGAATAGTACTTCAGAGATTTCTTCCCCCATCAAAGCAGACCAGCCTGTTTGCCTTTATTAAGCTTTCTGTACATGCTCCCTACTTTGTAGTCCTGATGTTAGCAGTCAGGTTCTTTAGCTATTGGGTCAATCTCAATCCTTTCTTACAAGATTATGAACCCAAGAGATCATACTGACCTCACAAAAAAGTAAAAATGTGTCCCCACCCAGGATGAGGAAGCTATCATAGGGCTTTTGTCCGAATTGGTCTTAGGATGTTGTTGACCCTTACAAAGAAACTCATCCTCTGTGACAGGACCCATAGTTTGAGAGATTACCTGCCTTGCTGTCTTGGGTTACTTTGGTGCTCACAGGAAGCTCATCCTGATATCTCAGGGAAGCTGCAAATGCATGCAGGTATAATGACAGGACAAAGGTATCCTGAGAACACAGATAACCAGGCACACATTGATGATCTTAGTTATTAATGAGACTTGTGCTCATGTCCAATCACCACCTAAGACTGTCACAATCTCTTAATTTTAGTGCATAGAAAAGCCTTTTCTTGATGCTGTTATTAGGTATGTGGAGTAGTTTATTCTATATCCTTTGTGCAATGAACAACTTCTGCTAGCCTACCTTGTGTATGATTTCCCTTTAGAGCTAGCTAAAACTCCAGTCATGATGGTGAGAAATATATTACCATTTTTTCCCCTACTCCAATAAAAGGCAGAGTGTATAAAGCATGGAAGTGAAAACATTCACACATGCAGTGCTCTTTAACTGAGAGTCTACTTTTCCTCATCTTTTAATAAAATCCAGGTAATTCCACCTCTCTAACACAGCATGTGCTCATGCTATATGTATTGTATTTTGCAGACACTGTGAGAGAAACCCTATGCAGGTGGACTTGAAGACAAGAGCAAGAGAAAACTACACTTACAGTAAATAAAAGCATCACTCACAAAGGATCTCTCAACTCCTAGCAGTGACCTTTGAAGCTGGAAGGACACGCAGCCAGGACAGGTAAGGGTATTACATTGGTGATCCTTTTGTGGTATTTTTTTGTTCTGTTTGTACAAAGAAAGAGCAGTTTGCAAAGCTGTGTTTAAAGAGGACTGGATTTGTCAGCTATGACAATAGCTAGAGGAAGATTTAAATAAAATATGTGGTTTTAATCTTTAATATCTATAATTAGTTAATGCATGGTAAAAACCAGCACATCATTATTCTTCCTCCCTCCACTAGAAACAAACAAAAGAAATCAACAAAGAAGAGGAAAAATGCAAACCCAGTATTTTGTTAACTCGTCTTTTAAAAGCCTGGTTCCTGTTTAGTATGTGTGTAGTAATGATACATTCAAAGAAATAATTTAGACCTTGGATGACAACTTTTCAAGAACAGTTTTATCAATGTCAGGCAGCTTCCTGTTTTTGACAATATAAACCCAAGACAGGAATCACCACTGACATTACTAGTTTTGCCTCATTTTCTTGATGTTTCAATAGGAAAGCCCTATTTCTCTTTTTTTTTTTCTTGTGGTGAATTAGCAACATTACTTTTAGAACTTCCTGATTGTAAATGCTGAATCAAATCCATTACCATAAGAGTCCTACTTTGTACTGGCACTGCTAAAGTTGCAAAGCCAGACGCTCCTGGAAAATGTTAGAGTTATGTTTGCACCATCTTAATTTTGCAAGTTATTACTTCTGTATTCTTAGGCACAGACAGCAACCTGACTGGTAATAACAAGCCTGCTTGTTATCACTTGTGGTGATGCCACATTTAGTCACAGCCATGCTGAAAGCAGGAAGCCATCCCTGCTCAGCACAGCCTTATACTTGGCTGACAATACTTGGGGTGGCAGCTAAACATATGTAAGGATTATTTTAAGGACTTACATGTTCAGCTGCACACAAGGGCTCCTCGTTCTGGTCTTCAAACCAATAGCCTCACTGGAGATAGTTTTCAATTAAACACAATGTCTGGCCCTTTTTTGTTATGGGTGTATGGAGCTGGCAGGTGTAAGCATCTCACCTTGCCCTGCAGGAAATGTCTCAGCTGAAGGCAAAAGCAGCTCTAAGCTGATAAGAATTTTTCCCATCCCTGTGGGGTTTTTTCATGTTGTGACTTACCATTTCATTTTCTTGAGAAAGGATATTTAGATTAAAAAGCACTTTGAAATCAAGAGATAAGCTAAAAAAAAATAAAATAAAATCACTAAACCTTCAGTATTGCTTTTCACATACTCCTGGTGTCCTTTTTCCAGCTTTCTCTTTGAACCTTATTGTTTCCTGTTATCAACACTATTTTCTGTAGGAGCACACCCTACATAAGGTGTCAAGCTGCACAGTGTTGCATTGGATTCAGTAATAGACTTAAATTTAGCAATTTTCTGATTGGAAATAATGCCATTATTCATGTGCCCTTGTACCAACTCCCAAGCCACCACCTAGCTCTCTTGATAATATGATGTTCCTGATGCACATTATCTCAGAGGTCAATGCAAAAGGAAAGGTGTTACACAACTCTCAAGAACAAATCCTCCAAGGAGGAGATCTCAGATAGGCACAAAAGTGTTATATTCTAATCTTGACACAACATCTGCTGGGTCCTTACACAATTTAAATACATACANAGTCTCCTTCTCTGGAGACATTGCAGAGCTGCCTGGACACATTCCTGTGTGAGCTCGTCTAGGTGATCCTGCTCTGGCAGGGGGGTTGGACTAGATGATCTTTCTAGGTCCCTTCCAACCCCTGACATTTTGTGATACTTACTGCTCTTATACACAGTTGAGATATCTGCACTTGTTCAATACACTTAGTTTAGTCATTTGGATATCTGGCCACAAGAATGGTGAAGAGTACTGGGCTAATGGGCTAAACTGGGGAAAACATGAGCTTATTCTTATTTTTGAGGTTACCTGGAAGGTTTTTATTAGCTTATGTTTCCATGTGTGTAACCTGCAAAGGCAAATACCTAAAGATGGCAATCTAAATCCAGAAGCAGCTGAGTAATGGAAGTCAGTTTGTATTCCCCTACAGCACCAAATTCAAAATTCTGAGTTTAGTTTCTCAGTGCCTTGATTGCTATATCTGAAAACTGTGCATAAACTTTTCTATCAGAGAGGATATTGTGAAGAAGCAAAGGCTAAAACTGTGTCAGCATAACAGTCTATGCATGAGGACAGGGCAAGCTGGAGGTACAGGAGCAGACTTACAGTAGGTTAGGTACCAAAACACAATTTAGCCTGTGCTGATCTCCCTGCTACTGTGGCCAGACACCTCCCAGCAGCAACCCTTACTCTATTACATCCCAGTCACTCTTGTGACTGCAATGCAAGCACAAGTCAAGGCTGATGCTGTCCCATTGGAAAGGGAGAAGCCCTGCCAGCTGTAAACAGCTAGCATGGCCTAAAACAAGGAGCTGTCAGCTAATTAGCATTAAGGAGGACAAGAGCACCTTTAGGCTTCTCTCTGCCCCTAGATCTGAGCTTCTTCACACAGTGAGTTGCACACAATTGTGCATGAAAGCTGTCAAGAAGTGGAGATTAAAATATTGGACTTGTCTGAGAGGAAAGGAATTTACTGACACAAGCCAGCAGCTATGATGAGATCTTATTTACCAGGCAAATGAGGGGCTAGAAATCAATACATCAAAATTGCTGTGACCAGAAATTAGACTCACATAATGAACAAAATTCATTAAGACAAGCTATGCCTCACATACCACCTTTGGATGACTGATTTAACACTCCTATTTGCCTTTTGCCAGGATGGTTTTTTAGACAAAAACATTTGTATAGTGACACTTGTAAAGATTTTTAAGGAGAAAATCAAAATATTGGCAGTCCTTTCTAATGAACCACTCACTACCAAAAGCTTTAATTAAAATGTCATTGAAAAACTTAACAGAAAATTAAAAACCCCCACAAATCTGTGCAGAAAGTCACTTGTGCAACATCTCTAGCAATTGCTTTTAAGAAACATCAATGGAAAATCTATATTGATTTTTTCCCTTATCTTTCCTCATAGATGTCAATTGTCCCACGCAGGCACTGGTCATAGTCATAGTAAATAGGTAAAAAGGTTTCCTTATCAGCATCATGCTAGAAGTTATTCTGCAACAGTGAGCTGAAGATGAACCAGAGATCTTTATGAACCACAGAGGTAGTAAACACAACAGAAGGAGTGTGTGAAATTGTAGAACAGGGGAAGAGACAGGAGCTAGTAAATGGATTACTGATAGAGCTGGGGAGCTCTGGAGAAGGGGCAGAAGTGGGTAAGAGCCATGTAGTATCAGTGTCATAAATTCAGTGCATCTCATGCTAGTATGTCTTTCTTCAAAAAGGACAGAAAGCTCCAAGGCCCTGCTCATAGAAATCAGTGTGGCTCTGTTGGGTTTAGCAGCACCTCTGGCTAATTTAGGCAAGCAGAAGAAAACAAGCCTGATAAAAGCAACAAAAGGAAAGATTTGTGTCCCTTCAATCTTTCTTTCAAACTGATAACCTTGGGATGGCAAATGAGAGTTGGCAGAAGGACCATCAGGTTGTAGTACAAGCATCTGCTAGATTTCCTGTATGCACATATTTATGAAATATAAATCAGGAGGGCCTGACACTTCTTTTCTTTCTTTCTTCTCCCCCACTTTTCCCTCCAAACAGAAACTACCTCCAGGTAGTACTCATCCCAACAAGAATACATATACTTGCAGACAGTGGAGAAAAAGAGCTTCAGTCTACATAGATCTATGTATGTATTGCTGGCAATCAACAGAAAGCATGAATTGTCTGCTGTCTCATAAATCCTTACCCACGAGTTCAGGTTTCACCTGAATACACTAACTGTGTGGTGCACGAACTTGCTTAGCCCTCAGGCATAGCTATAACATCTTCATTGCCAGCACATTAAAATTCGGTTTAACAACTATTTGCCCACACAGAGCTGAACTGGTAGGAAAGTGAGATGAACAGGGCTCTCCTTAGCATTCTGCTGTACTGCCCTGTTGATCCAGGAGCTGATAATTATTTACATCTTTGCAGAGTAGGTATAAACCACAGAAATCATTACAGCTGGTCCTAGACTGGGAGGCAGAGGTGTGTTGGCACATCCCATGGTACTGCTACCCCAGGATTTGGGATGCAAGGCTGGGCAAGGGGTACATAGGGCCTGCACACCAGGGATAGAGCAAGTAGGTCACTTGGATCCAGAAGATGAGAGGGGCTACATGCTCTTAGGGTCTGGTCATAGCCCTGGGTAGCACCCAACAGAGACAGGCATGTCATCTGAGCTGCACCAAAATAAGTGTGCTGTTAGGAAGAAATCCTCTTCTGACCAGGCAATCATGCTATTGCTATTAACAAATAAATAATAATTTTAAAAAATAAATAGGAACTGGGGTTTTAATTGCAGAATGCACAGAGGTCTAGATCTATATAACAGTAGTTGACTTTCTTTGCAATTGGTTTCAGACTGGAACCTCATTCTTTGGGCAGAACTTTATTTCAAAGAATTTAAAGAAGGATGGAGACTAAGTTGCATTTAAAGCTTGAATATGAGTCGTTTATCTGGACATTCCAGATGTTTAGTAGATAAGATCTCATTGCAATATATTTGTCTTTGCCTTTCTGATTTAAGCAACAGCTGATCTTTTCTAGGAAACCAACAGAATTTAACCAGTGCTAAGTTTGAAATGACTATGAAAAAAGCTGCTTTTTCTAGATAAAAAAAACTTCTATTGATTAAAGTTACCAGCTTAGAATTACTTGTTCAAGGTTCTTCTCCTAAAGTGAAAGCCCCCATGAACATACCCTGCAGTAGGAAGTCTATGCATGTAATTTGAATAACTGCCATTCACAGCCAGACAGAATAGAAAATAAGAGGCTACATGCTCTTCAAGCTCTAACTCTGACTCTCAACTGCTTCCATAGTCTCAGCACAGTTGGAGGCTTTCTGCTAAATTTGTTAGCAGTAAAGCAGTGAACAACCAGGAAATATGAACACAGCATAATTAGACTTCAGGGTTAACATCCCAGGGATGAGAGCAGAGCAACTTGCTAGCCCTTTGAAATCAAAGGCTAACCCCAAGAGGTATAGTGACATCTTGTTGGATTTGCTAAGTGGTTGCATTTCTATTTGGAACAATTAAAAAGCCAGAACTCTATTTAATTGTACTTTTGAAAGCAAAATAGTTCAAAGCAGCCACAAAAGTGACTTGACATTGAAACATTGTGTTCTGGTTTGTTTTCCAAGTGTCTATAAATATTGCACTTAAAGGTGATTTTGGAAAAAATATTGGTGATATCTAGCAAAAGGTGATGTTTCTGAAGTAGATACTGAGAAAAGTGCTACTCTTCTGTGAGGATCCTCAGTTTCACATGAAGTCAATACCATGTATTGCTTGCCCTCCCTCTCTCTGAGAAATCAAATCATAAGTCTTTCTGGCATCTCTCTTCATCCTCGTAATTACACTGTAAAGTGCTGATGAACAAAGCAAGCTGTTTGGTTAAATTCTATGTCTGGAGAGCCTTGTGAGGGTAACGGTGTAGTTGTGCAGATAAGGCCTCTACCTCCACATTAATACATAGTGGAAAAAGAACAGAAATAGGAGCTGCTATAAAGTATGGAGTTCAAGATACACTTTGCATTAGCTTTTCCGAGCTGAAGGAATGGGCTGTCAAGATTTAGGTATCATAATATTCTGTGTTCTATTGAAAGTAGTATCATTAGCATTTAGTATAAATCCTTCCTATGGATTCCCTGCAGGTATAAGGTGGCCTAGCTAACAAAGCCTTGATGTATTCAATAAAACATACCCCCTTTTCCTTTAAAACGTAGACAGGGCACCTACTTCTACCATCTCCATAGTTCACCTGCCCCTGCACATATGTTCTTTTATATCAAAGAAGTACCTGAGCACTACTGCATGTCCTTATGTACAATGGTCTCCATTCACACACCTTGTGAGAGAGCAAACAAGGATGCAAGCAATTACTAAGCACACAAAGGTACTCAAACTACCACAGTCTACCCCCTGCCGAGATTTTCAGGTAACCAATTGCTAGCAGGTATGTGAAGGAAGTCAAAATAAGAGCAGGATTTGCTGCCTTAGCTCTTCCCTTTGTAGCCTTGCAGGAGAGAAAGGAGGAAATCAGAGTCCTCACAACCTGTAGCCTGTAAAACCTAGGCCAGTACAGCTTTACCTGTTCCCCTAAAATGCTTTTGCTCCTCATTTATCAATCCGGCCTCATGAAAATCCTGTGCCTTAAATACAGGTTCATCTCTCATTCACTCTGTGGTGCAAATAGGATCATGAAAATCCCTTAGACCTATTAAACACCTATGGCTTGGGGCACATGACACACCTCAAGCCGTTCAGCAGATCTTCTGGATCTGGCCTGAGTCAGAGGGCTCCCACTGGCAATGTGCATCAGGGGTGTCCTCAGAGTGATTGAAAACATGAAAAACATGTCTATAGACCAAGCATTTCTTATTTTTCCACATCCCAGTTGGTTTTGACCCACTGACAAATTCCAGCCTTATATTAGGCACAGAAGGAGCCCCACTGGGGTCAGGGAGACTGTTCAGCTGAGCAAGGCTTACGCACAAGAACTGCGATGTAAGCTCCTGCTAATTACAGTGAGAGCAGGCTTGGCCCTAAGGAATGGATGTACCAAAAACATTGAAGAGGATTCTCAGGGCAGGAATTGTGTCCTTGCGTGAATTTATCTATAGAGTACACTCCAAATATAGGTTCATAATATAATTGAGTGATAGAGAAGCACTGATGGCATACAGACAATAGACCTACCATCCAGCACATTGGCTATTTGATTATTTTCCTGTATCAAGTCCACTGTTTCATAGCCCTCCTTCAACCCAGTGTCTTACATTAGCATAACGATTTTTCTAAATGAGACTTTCCATCAACTGTGTATCAAAAACGTACTTATGAAAAGTTGTGATGCCATTTCCAATACGGTGATCAGAAACTCAGAGAAATGCAATTCAGGAAGTGTAACTCAGAATTAGACTGCTGTAACATGTCTGTGTTTTAGTGGATGACTGATCAGATCCTAAATAGCACACAGTGAAGAGCAACCTCCAGACACTCACCACTGAATCAATAAATGCACATGTTACCACTACAATTAGGCTGAAGACATAGGGAGGTCCAGTACCTGCATTATGAATTAGAACAGATCATTCCCATTCCCACAGGTCTCAACCTGTGAGAAAATAAACTGGAATGTAGGGAGCTGGCAAGTTCCATTCTATATTTATAAGAGGACGACATGGCAAAGAACTGTGTACCATTTAGTGTTTGAACTGAGAGTGCATTACACTGTGAAACCCTCCCCTATTTTTCTCTCAACAATTATGCATAAAATAGCAACCTGTCTTAATGCAGTCCAAATCCATCCCCTCTCTGACAAACAGTGCAAAGATGCCTAAGCCTGGTTTTTAAGATGTGTCTTTCTGATTAGGATTAAAAAAATGTCCCCAGTATTCATCCTGCATTCTTCTATTGGATTAAGAGAAAAAGAAAATACATAGCAAAAAATCTTCACTAACCAACATCAGCACCAGGATGGCTACAAAATTGCTTTCTATGCAGCTGTGATAATTCAAGCATCACTTGCACTCTGGAAGGAACATGAATAGTTGGATACTTCAGGACAATACTTATCTAGCTCCCTTTGAAAGCCGTTTATGCTATTAAATCATTTATTCCCAATACTGTGCTCAGCTGACAGTACCATACATCAGCTCATCTCTGAAGAGAAGATCTATATAAAATTCTTTAAATGTCACTTCACCAGCACAGGACTCTCACTTTTCTTACAGCCAAGACATTGGTACAACACAGCACCCTCTTTGAATTTATGGAACCTCAGGGAAGGCTGGTAATTTCCATTTCCCCCCCTAAATACCCAGACCTACTTTCTTTTAAAAACTCTGATCTTTGCATCCCTTCCCACCTCCTCATACACCACAGTTTCTATAATCATCACCTTATGTAAGAGACCCAGAACTAGGAGCAGTTATTTATCGGTGTTTGGGTGCCCTTGCTTTCTCCCCAGAGAGCACTAAAATAACCTAACAGATCCCCATTTGATACATGTGGGCCATTGCATTGATCAGAAACTCGCAGTACCTACCATCACCTGGTACCTACCATCACCCTGAGGGGCTTGATGCTGGGGACAGAGAAAACAGCTTCATGTTGTTGGTACCATGGGGTCTGTACTCCAGAGTCCTCCCCCTCTGCTCATGGCAGACTCCTGAGCAACACAGTGGGCTGTGGGGTACCCTGCTCTGCCAATACCCTAGATATTACACAAAGGGAGAGATGCAGGAAAGCAGGAGGGAGCATCTGTGGCCCCAGCACCATTGCAGCACGCAAGCATGCACAGAGCCAGGAGCTGGGCTGCCTTCCGACTTTGCCCTGGGAGCCCGATCATTTCTTTTATTGTTTGCCGGTTTATTTTCAGGTGCCTCTTGTGCAGCATTGTCACTCAGCTGGTTTCTAACTGACCTGGCAGGTTTTTACTGCTCTTCCTGCTTGCTGGCAGAACAACAAAGTCTGGGGGATTTATGTGCTCCAGCTCCAGTGTGGGAGCTGCGAGCAAAGCCTCCTCTCAAGGAGAGAGGAAGTTTTTGCTGACAGATGCCTCTGTTTGAGGTGCCCATGTGTATTTAGGCTCTGATCCATCAGGGCACCAGAGCACGCACTCAAGCCTTGGGCACATCCATATTGCTGTCAGCAGGCTATGTAAAGTAAGGTAGGTGTTTAAGTCTTTTGTGGGCTTAAAGCTTCAGTTTGTTGTCCTGCCAGCTCATGCAGTCGTTATGTAGCCTGCAGTGCTCTAGGTTGATGATTTACAGAGCAGCTGAAAGAGAGAGCTTGCAGCATACACATATTTCTGCAGAGAAAAAACACAGAATAACTTGCTTGATCCATTCTGCAAAAGGGCTTTTACAAGCAAACATGCATTTATTAGGCACTCTGATCACAAAATTTATGAACTTGAGACAGTTTTCCCCTGTGCAAGCACCAGTAGGCAGGATTTGCTCCAGGAGAAGTCCGTGGTGCATGCCCTATAAATGCCTGTTAGACACCACACAGGGTGATGGGGATAGCCGCCCAAAATTTTGTCACTGCTTCAACCCACTCCTTGTCTAGCTGATTTGGTTCATGCCAAGCTCTCTTTTTTCCTTTGGGTTTTTTTTTTGTTTGTTTTTTAAATCTCCATTGACTTTGTCATGAGAAGTGACTTTGTGGGAAGCAGATGGGAAATAGTTTTATTCCAGAAGGCTGGAAAGGCTTCTGAAGAGGCCAGACAAGATTAACAAGAACAATGCGATTAAAAGAAAAAAAACCAAAACAACCCAACCAAAACAACCCCAACCAACCAAAACAACGCCCAAACCAACCTTAATAAAAAATACCAACCACCCCCCACCCCAAAATACCAAAACCAACCACCACAAAACCCCCAAAACCTTTCCTTCTCTAAAACAAGAAGTTTGGATTTATTGTAAAGAAATCTTATCAGCAGGCAGACTTGTTTGGTGCAGACAAACCAGTACCCTAGCTTGAGCTTTATGTTACTAGTAGCTTCCATCAGCTTTGTTCTTTGGGCAAAGTGAGCTGCTGTAGTCTTGTACACTCAAAATTTGATCATCCCTGTCCCTTGCCAGAAACAGACCTTCCTTCTGTTTCTCCTATTTCTACAGAAATAAAGTCCAAAGACTGTACAAACCAAATTAAAAAGAACTCATTTTTCTAACTTGCTGGCCAGACAAAATTACTTTTGCTGAAAAGGGAAATCCACTTGCTTGCTAGGAGAGGGGCGGGAAGCAGCCGTGCCAGCTCAGGCTATCGTGCACAGCCAGGACTGGAAATAGCAGCACTCAACCTCAGAGTTCATCAGTGAGCCACTTCTACAATAAAATAACCCAAACAATTTCCTGATCCTTCCCTAATTGCCTCTCTCTCAAATTCTTCTCCTCCCACTTTGGCTTGAAAAACAGCAGTGCAAGTCTCAATTTACCTTTCTTCTCTTTAAAAACTACATTGCTTTTACTGACAGCATCGAAAACCTGCCTTGGATTTTTGCTAAACAGAAGTTAGGTTTCTTGATTTTACTAGTCACTTATCTTCCACACTGGTGCTATATAGCAATGATCAGTGGATGCAAATTTTTACATCTGGAATGTAAAGATACCTGGTGTCATCATCACGCAGTCTGTGTTATAATAATAATCATTTCCCCCCGACCTTTAGAAATCAGCAGATTCAATTACTTGTAGCATTTGCTGAAGATCCTCCAGAGATCTCTCCATAAATTATACTGTAGTCTACAAATAGATATGGCAACACTAATCAGCAAATCAAGTGACAGTGATCATTCCTGCAGAGATATTTAAACATCTGATTGAGCTGGTAGGTTGGACCTACACAGCTTACAGCTTCAATCTGCAAAAGACACTGCTCTCATGCACAGGAAATGCTGACCTTGCAAGCAGAAACCTATAGATTACTTAAGATGCCTGATAAAAGAAGAGAGGATAAAGGCTGATGCTACCAATCTAATGCTAATGGACATTGATGGATGGTGACTCCAGTCCGTTCATTAATATTTTGCTTTGATGTTGCCACCCATTCAACTTCACACAATTATTTCCAGACTGACTAGCGTTGGACACTTTCTAATAGTCACTCTTTCCCTAGGTGGAATAAGGCATGGAAGAGCTGTCACTGCCCTAGCACCAAGACACTGCCTCCCTCCAGGACTTGAAGCAATACCTCCTAAAGACATACTCAATAGCCATTTCACAGTGGATGAGGACCAGATCTTGTCCCATCTCCACCCTCATTGCCATATTAAATTGCAGTGGAAGAGTCTTTACTTGTTAAAATCCCACATGCATTGTGCCCCATGCATTGCCTGCAGTAGGATGAGATCAAAAATGCTGGGTAGAAAGGGCAGGATGCAGAAGGATTAAACTGTGGAATGCAAAAGACACCTACAGGAAGTGAAGCAAAGGAGACCATAGTTAGGACCAGACTTGTAAACACTTGGTGAAGAGAAGCATGGAGGAATTCAAGGCCATGGCTCTACTTGGTCAGCCAAATGAGCACCAAGACACCCTCTACTTGCACGCAGTGTCACCTTGATTTGGCTTTATCCTCAAGCCTTTCATTAGCAGGAGGTGGGGGCAGCATGGAGCTGAGAGGTGTGATCACATCCTCTACTGCAAGCTGTTATTTTGACAGCTCTATTACAGTTATATAGAAACAACTCCTGGGAAGTGTAAAGCACTGTAAAGAAAGTCAGAGAAATCATCTGTTCTACAATATGCCAGCTTTCACTGAGGAAGAGGACTAGATGCCAGAGAGGAGATACACAATGAGTTCTCCCTCTGACTTTTTCTTAGGCTGTCATTGCTTGTTGTGCACCTGAAAACCACCATTTCTTCTCTCACTTTTGTCTGTTTATCTCATCTCCTGGCATCTATTTCCTCCAGGAGGAGAATTTATTTTTCATACAAGCATGAAGACCTCAACCTTAGTTGAGAGGAAAGGATGAATAGCCCTTTCTTGAGATACTCTTCTTGGAAAAAAAGCCAGACAAGCTCATCTTAGGACTCACCAGCCTTGCTCAGAGCTGAACTTTCAACCGCATCCACATGAAATAGTACAGATTATGGGACATATCTCAGTGACTTCCTACCCTGAGTGCTATTGGCACCAAGTCCTTGTGTGCTGATGCATGCTATGCATGTCCATGCCAGGACCAAAGTGAGGGGTTTTGTGAAAGCAGCTGCATTTTTTTTTGGTTTAACAGCAATGTCATATCCTGTAATAGACCAAGACTTCTCTCATATGTAAACACAGCATCTCTTGAAAGCATCTGATACAGTCTGGAGCCACCTCTGCAACAGCAAATAAACCCATGCACTCAGCCTGGCACGTGGCTGCAGTGAGACAGCCCTGCTGGGACCTACCACTCTGCGCCTCTGGGAGCATGCAGCATCATCTGGAGGGTTTGGTCACCAGAGGAGCTCCTTGCTCTGCCTGTCTTTGAGCAATAGAGATCCATCTTCATAATCAGCAACATGCTGGGAATGGATATACCTAGCCACTCTAACAGCAAAAAAATCAGTATTAAGTTTATTTTTTCTTTTCTTCCTCCTCTAAGATGCACATAGGACTTTATAGCAACACCATCTGATAACCCAACACAAAAAAGCATGCTAATTTGTATTGCCTCTAGCATTCTCCAGAGGCATGCACATAGTTTTTTCTGGTTTATCAGTCTTCCCACCTTGGAGAAGGAAGGCAGCAGAAGTGCTGATGGAGGAACTCCTGGTACCCTCCGATCCAGCTTCTGGTGACATTTGCTTAAGTGATGGTAGAGCAGAATAAATAGCTTGCAAGGGAAATGTGTGTTATGAAACCCTACCCAGAAGAAATGCCTATCAAATACTCCAGAAATTCACTGTGACTTTGGTACCTTTTGTTTGTTAAGAGGTATCCTGCAAAATTTAATTTCATCCCTTGTTATTGCACATTGTTCTCCCAGCTGAAATGCCTTTTCTCTTAGGCAAATTTCTCACTGCAAATTGGCGCTGCACTCTGGCAGTCAAGGGAAGCTCAATCAGTATCTCCCTTCTGTCAAGGCAATGCCTTTGCTCTACACCTGACACTTTTTATGAAGAGATCTTTATAGCAAAACAGGAAATTTCCAACCCAATGAGCAACACTTGAGTGACACTGGCAGGAGACTTCCTCGCTGGTAACTTAGAGAGGCTTTAACTACTGCAACAACTGACATAATACTTAATCTTTCTTCCACTTGCAAGCCAATGACATCATCAAAAGCTTCCATAGGAGATCAGGTTGCACAGACTCAACAGTAGGAAGTAGCCTTACACCCTGCTGTAGCAGATCTGCATGCCAGCAGAAGCTGATTTCAATTTGAAACAAAATATGAGTTCATTCATTTGTGCTCTCATTTCCTTACTCACATGCAGCCAAAACCACTCACCTCTGTAATGCTGGTATCCAGGTTTCATATCCAGGAGCTTTCATGGTGCCATGGAACACAAATTATAACCACTACAAATCAACCAAGCCTTTCCTTGAGCTAGAGACCATATACTGGCTTTGGAACTGCCTTTTTATGCCCATATGGAGCTGATGTAGGTCAATCATTCCACCATGGCCCACCTGTGAATCACCAGGATTGGCTCACTCTCCCTTGTCTCCTGCATGGGGTGGCCTTAGAAGCTACCTGTAGATGTATGGTTGTTCTTCATGGTCTACTAACATACTTGCCAAGAGTATGCATTTTCCCATTGATCTCATCCTGCTCCTTGCTCTTTCTGGTGCTTTGACACTCAGGCATTCCCAGTTACACTGGTCTAAGTGCTTCTACTGCCACTTCTACAGGTGTGCTCCAGGTCTGCAGAACTGCTAGCAACTTCATCCCATGAGGGAGGCTATGCTTTGATGTGGATGTGCCAGTTGTTCATGTTGCCCTTTTTGTTTAGGTTGCTTTTGCTGTTACATGACATTATCATTTCACCTCTAATAACACACTTCCATGTGCTGATGCCAAACTCACGTGATGGCACCATCATAATGTTGAAGTGCCTTCCGTGTTTTAGGGTGTCAGAAAGTGGCAGTTATATTCTCAAATTTTAATTCTTCAAACCCCTTGTGTACTTGTTAACAAACACTAATTCATTGCTTCCCAAATTTGCTTTCTTTGGAGGCCTCCAGAAAGCCATAGTTTTGCTAAGGAGTGTGTCCAGCCTCCGTATTCCTCCCAGGAGAGCTCAAGGCTTAACTCCTGTTCCCCAGGGAAGGTCTGACTTGGCCTCATGGGGAGAGGTGTCCTGTCCTAGGCATTGTTTTTTAGAGTACCCAGGAGAAGAGTTCATCCAAGCCCCACGGGGACTGCAGTGCACATTCTGTCCCTCAGGAAGGTGATAGAATCTAGAGTGCAGTTACCCTTGCACATCAGACCGGACTGTGGGAAGACAAAATGCTTTTGTTGAAATAGAGCAGCTCTGCTCAGCCTAGAGGCACACTGGGAATCACAGCAGCTTGAGGACATTTTTAATTCTCCATCTTCACTACCTTGGTGCAATTTGCCAAGGATGGAGAGACAGGCTGCCAGTCCCACAGACACTGAGCCCTTTTCTCTCGCTTGCCTTTTTTGTCCACATATTTTTAAGGCAACACTTAGTCCGCTGGGGCCCTGGGCTTAGCCTAGACTTTGTGGGAGGTTCGTTGTACAATATTAATAGAGTAAAAGCTACAAATAAGGCCTTTTGTTTTCTCCCTTTTCTCTGTCCTCTGCCACGGGTATCACCACATTGGTTTAAAAGTTTATACAGCACCTCTTGCATCTGGGAACGGTTACAGGAAAAATCAAGACAGGCCAGATATTTTAGCTGTGGAACACCAAGGAGAGTTTCATTTGTCACGAGCTGGAGTAATTAAAAGTAAATTTTGCGTGTTTTGGATGAGTGAGGCTGACTTCAGTAAGGGCATAAGCTGTGTAAAGTGCTTGTTTTTATAGTTTTGACGTAGATCATGGAATGTTTTCATTCTTAATTTGGAACACTTGCCCCAAATGTTCCAAGTCTCTGTAGATAAGTCCCTGCTCTTTTCTTCCTCGCGACGTACATCTATGCACATTGAAGTCCCAGGGTTGACTGCCCAAGTCGTTTATCTGGCCTGAATACAGGACCAAGGCATCTTTTAAAAGCAGTAACTTCCATCTATTTTGATAGTTGGAAGGTGAGATGCACAATTTCGCTATCTAAAAATCTATTTTCTCTGTGGATGTGCAATGGGCCATTTGCTTTACAAAACAAACTCAACCTCCTCCCCCAAACCCAGCACATACACAAAAATAATTTCCTTGGTTATACTTTTCTCTTGGGATGTTTAAACTGTCAGCTTTGTTGAGCCACGTTTTCCCCTCTCATTCTTTCTCAGAGGGAATGTCCAGTCACAGGGGACTCATTGCAAACTCATATTTTGAAATTTTCCAGAGGATTTAATATTATTGTCCATACAAGAGACTTGCAGAATATTTCCCTTTTGAAACGGTCATGTGCTATCAATAGCTCCTAGAGCTGGTAGCATTCAGCTTTGACACTAGTTCAGTTAATACAAACACTTCTGATCCCACAATAATATGGATATATCATTCTTCAGGTCAGTCACTATCTCAGGGTATGGACATATGATTGTTGGATCACTGACATTGAGGCTCATTTCAAATCCATACATGATACCATCTTATTGGTATCATTTAGTGTTGAATAAGGAGCTGTCTGCATTCCCAGTTGTACCTTCTCTTGTCTGTGGGAAGCCCTACTAAGCCACTAACAATAAACTCTTGAGAATGGTAGGGTGCATCTCAAACTTCTAGAAGCAAACATGAGGATTAAGTTTGCTTTAATCTAGGACAGTGGCTAGGAATCAGTTATTTTGATGGAGGGCAATACAAAACTGTGAAGTCACAAGGCCTGTCTCTTATGGATACACACTTCAGAGAAGGGTTTCTCATATGTGCAGTCTCAGCTGCCAATGTCTGCAGCCACCCATGATCAGAAGTAATGGTGTGAGATCACTGCCAACATCCTCATGTTGAAACTTGGGCTCAGTATTTCATATCCATGAAAATGCATCAGTTAAAATCCACTGAAATCCAACTCTCAAAACACTTTGAATTATTAATAATTAAAAGCTGCTCTATATGAATGTAGTGTGCCAAATGCTGGCTAGAGCAAGCTACTTCACACAAAAAAAATTGCATTAGAGCCTTTTCATCAGTTACAATAGAAGATGGTGCAATCACTATTTCATTATTAAATCAATATGAGTTTTGGGGGTTTTGCTGCTAACATGTAGCAGAAATATCTTCGTGGCAATAGGAGGTGTCTTGGCAGAGCTGTGCCTAAACCTGTGTGTTTACAAGTGCCTTACAAGTCTCCCATAGAGACAGCACAGATTTAGCCTGAATCCAGCCACCACGATCCTGAGTTCCTGGCTGTCAGCATGCCTGAATAGGCTTCATCTGCAATCAAAGCCACAGTGTGGCTCCCATGGAAAGTTGCCTGGTAAATTGATGTGATTTATTGTCAGATGAGTCCTGCTCCCACAGTAACCAGTGGCAGGTCTTGATTTTGCCAGGGAAAGCAGAATCAGGCACTGTTGGCTGGTGCCTGTATTTCTGGTGTGCTAAGGAGTGCTAGCCAGACAGCCCCAAATGATTGTAGAGGAACATCCTCCATCCCTTTTGCTTCCCTTTTATGTTAATACTGAGCATTTTTAACCAACTACCTATCTTCTGCAGCTCCATGTGTTAGTGTTTTTTGGGGCCTTCACTAGTCTCCAACTGTGATTTTATTGCAGGTGTTGTTTATTGGGTTTTTTGGAAGTATCATCTCCTAGAATCATGAGAAAACAGTTTCCATTTCACAGGTCAAGAATAGTCCCACCTTTGTTGCTTGAAAGGAAGGTGCAAGCATGCAGCTGGTTACTGCTATAAGCACCAGTAATATTAGTGGGGATAATACTTAGAACTACAAATGAAAATGATTTCTTTATCTAACTAAAGTTTCTTGAATGTCTCGGTTCAGTTTTGGAGTGGATGATAGTACTGAGGAATAAACCAACTCCTGCCCTACTTGCCACCGCTGGTCCATCATCCACAGTTTACACACTACATTGATTTATACCATACTGACAGACTTACATCCTTACACATTCAGCCCCAGTTCTGAGGACTGTTGTAAGAAATCAATTCAAGTGGCTGATACTGAGTGCTGATCCTCCAGCACTTGTATTTCTCTGGCATTCCTACCATCTGCATCAATGATGCTGCTGGGCTGCTGAAAGGCAACGTGGTTTGGACCAGCTCCTCCTCTTGGCTTGCAGCAAGCATAGTATTATTTTCATTTCACTATCTGGAGGAGGCAGACCTGGTGGCAATTTAAGGATCATACATTATCATAGGCTACAGAAAGAATAATTTATGTCCTTGAGCCCTTCTCAGATCTTTCAGCAAAATCAGACATCTAAAGGAAAAATCTAGTTCTTTGGAGAGCCATAAGGATGAGTAATGCACCCAAGAGGACTTGGGGTCCAGACATGAAGGGATTAGCATGATCCATCAGCATGGTTTTGTCATCTGAGACAGGCTCAGGCACATGGTTCATGTCTCCTTGTTTCATAACAGCCATCTGGATTTGAAAATGGGGGAAGAAGGGAGCATGTTTCACAGCTCTGGTTTATTTTCTCATGGGCAATTGGCTTTTGCAGAGGGCTGTGTGATGCCTCTTCTGCTGTGAGCTTGCACCACTCCCAGTTCTTTCTGATACACATTGCCATAAACTGCAACAGCCCTTGGTACCTGTAGCTCTGAAAGAGGGGAAATACTGCAGTAACACTTCACCCAGTATAGTCACCATCATCCAAAATGCTGGGTGGGACCCTGCTTCTCTACTGGGCGTTAGTCAATGGAAAAAACACCCAGAAATCCCCTAGGATCTTTTTTCCATTCATGCAAGGAAACACTAAAAGAGCTTTGCCTCTGTTGCCATTTGCCTTCTGCCTAATGTTAGGATAACTTCCACCCACCAGAAACTCGCCTCAGATGCTGCCAGTCAATTGTTACAACTGGGACAATAGCCACAGGAAATGGAGGGAGGGAAGCTACCTGAAGTTCCCTAAGTGTGTGTAAACGGACAGTCACTGTGAAACAGTTGAACTAAAGCAAATCTAAGATGATCTAGGGATTAAAAAATAAAATAAATACCCTCCCTCTCAAAAGAAAGGAGCAATACCACTCTGAATTGGTGTGAGTTCAAGGCTGCCAGTCTGGCTCCCTCCTAGAATATTTGATGGTTCATTTAGAGAAAATATAGAAAAGAAAAAAAGCAGAACAGAGAGTTCCCTAGTGGGCTGTAAGACCTCCAAAGGACTTCTGGCAGCATCTGGAGATATTATTAAGTTTTCAGACTAGGTATGCATAGCACAATAATTAGTTCCCCTGAAGAGACCCCAGTAATTGATGGAATTTTCTGATGCTTATTATGAAAGTATGAAATGGCTCTTCACAAAAACCAGTATTGGATTTTTCACTCTCTATTCCAGATAGGCTAAAAATCAATATTAATGCTTGGCTAGTAAATTCTGACAGTTAAAGAAGTTCATAGCACAAAGAGCTAACAACACTGTGCACTAATTGCTGTGGATCTACCACGAGGGGAGGGAGAGCTCACAGTGCAGAGGTGATGCTACAGTGCTGCTACCTGTTGGCAGGCAGATGGGCACCTGTGGTGAGGCCAAGGCTTCTGAGATCCTGCATGGATGTCTCACCTCAACTCAGAATAAACAAGGTGGAACCACAGCAGTCCCTATGCCTGGCCAGAACAGTGGCTGCGAGTGGCTGAGGTTCTTTTGAGGGGGAAGTAGCAGGCATGAAACGCAGCGACAAGACCCAGGAGGGAAGGAGGGTTGGTGTTTTATGCATCTGGAGATCGTTTGAGTCCTCCTCCATCTGAAATTGGATTACACAGGCTGCTCAAGAAATACCCTCTACATTTCTTTAAGAAATATTGAATAGATCACCTTCTGGAGTATAAAATTCTAAGCATTATTTTGTGGAGCAGGTTCTCCTGGTGATGCTCTGGAGTGCTCAGAAGCCAAGTGAATGGGGAAGAAATAGGATGTGCATGACACATTGGCATTGCAAACATATTAGATCAAACATGTATAGTTTTCATGCATGTTAGGATTGGGGCTGTAAACTAGCGAGTTGGGCAGTGAATGGAAGTGCAATTCCCTGCCTGTCAGCAGAGCAGCACCAGAGGCCACTGGCTCTGTCTGGTCCTGCCTGAAGGTTGACCTCTGCTGGGGACAGCGAGGCTGCCCCAGGCCTCCTCCAGCCTGGGTTTCTGCCGAGGTTGCTGCAGAGCATCAGCTAGTGCCAAGGGGTGGGAAAGGTTTTGAAATGAAAGTGCAGCCTAGGAGAAGAGCAGGAACCTGATGGAGGAACATGTAAAAACCAGCTCCTCATTTTGCATACAGGTCCTGTGCTGGCTTTCATACAACTATTTTTAAGGTAGTGCTTTATATACTCAAACAGTACTTAGCTGCATCTATCTCAGTGCTTGTAAGTGACTGGAATATATGTAAAAAATTATTTAGCTGTATAAATCCCATGAAGCAAGGTAACAATAATTGTGTCAAGTTCACTTAACCCACGGTGGAGCAGATCCAGTTAGAACCCAAGATTTTTACCAGTCTGTGTAACATCAGCAAATGCCTGTCCCCGTGCCCTGGTCCCCATCCAGCACTGCTGGCATCCACCAGTCCACAGCTGTCATGCAACATGTTGTGGTATCGGTTTGCAGGCAGAGACCTGCAACATCCCCCAAGGAGCTGAGAACAGCAGCACTTCCATGGAAAGCCAAATGATTTCCTTTTCATCAGTTAATTTGATGCAAGAAAGTTATCACAGCTCCTCAATCTGTCACCAGAATTTGTAAATCCAGATACAGGTCTTAAGTTATGGCAACAGAAAATATTTGCTTTTCATGGAAAGCTGCAGCACAAATGGAGACCACATACCCAAAGCTAGATTTCCTTGGGAAAATTTGTTTTGTTGCTATTAAGGAGATACTAAGTGTTTTCTTCCTATTTCTAGTACCTTAATATAATAAAAGGAGCTAAAAGCAGCAAGATGTAGGAGGCACTAACTGGTGAATGCTCCAAAGCACTGGGCTAAATTAAATTGGGTCCTGCACAAGAGGCAGCACAGAGCTTCTTGATGGGCAGCAGAGATCCTGTGCTGCCTGAGGTCCTGTGGCACAGCAGCATTACATATCACTTCATGTGAGGTACAAACCCAGGTGATGCAGGACAGCACGTGCCACTTGCACCAACTCTGCACCATCCCAAGGCTTGCTGAGGAGGATACCAACCCTGCTGCCCACCAAGCACTTCCACAGCTGCAGGAAAATATCTCCTGGGGAGCATTGAAGGACCCTTCCCCATTCCCTCCCTCTCCAGCTGAGCCTGGCAGCTGCCTGCAGGTTTCTGAGCTCAGCATAGAAGGCAACAACAGTGTGAAGGAGCCTTTGTGGTCTCCCCCAGCCTATAAATCATGGCAGCTAACAACCCTGCTGATGGTCGAGCTGCTGTATCAGGCTTAACGATCAGAGGGAGCATTTTGCAGTAGCAAAGTGAAAGAAGGGCATAATATTTATTTACTGAAGGGAATACAGGCTCCTACTCCTACAAGTCCCTTCTCATCAGGAGAGGCTTTTCTCCTAGGAGAAGGGGGAAGCTTGTGGAACCAAGCTCTCTGCTGAGATCATTGCACCCTTGGATGGAAATCGTGGCACATCGTGGGCACTGCCTCCTCCTCACCGGGACTCTGTCTCCTGCTGTTCCCCTGAGGCAAACAGGCAGCACTCAATGAGTCAGAGACATGTCTTACTGCTAACTTTATGGGTAGGGTTAGCTTCCAGCCAGGGAGTTCATCTGCTCCACTCAGCTGGTGGTGAGCTGTGAGAGCACTTGCATTCAGTTTATTTATTGCTGAGGGCTCCTGGGATGCCACTTATTTTCTGATTTACATCCTTGGAGAGAGGTGGCTCATTTTATAGGAGACATCCCCTATGGCTGAACCACAGAGACCATGCTCAGGGTTACTTTACTGACCCTGGCAATTAAGAGGATATTACAAAGCCTTTCCAAAGGAAATCACAACCTCTAGGGGATCACATTTGAAAGTGCCCTTTCTGGGGAAAAAACCCTCCAAGAGAGTAATATTGTGATAAGATTCATGAGCCTTCAGGCCAGAGGACATTGTGAGATCATCTGGTCTGGCTTGTCCATGACTTTCCTCTCTTCTGTATGCACACTGACTACATGGTATGAGTAACACGATGGGCACCATCCTATGCAGGACATCATGCACTTTTTTCTGCCAGTATTTATGTGTTTATGCAGAAAGGAAGAAAATAGAGAAGATTGTCATGTAACACACTTGCCTTCAGCCTCCATCTGTCAGCTAGTGTCATGCCTTTCCACCAGTCTCTGGTGGTTCCTCTGTGAAGCCCAGCTTTCAGCCACAAGTCTATAGCCTAGGGGGCATACAGAGCTGGGTTTTCTCTGCATCTTCCTGAAAATGCCAGTAACAAACTGGGACAGAATATTTCACACCTGCTGAAGGCAAGTTACCTGCCCTGCTCCCAGCTCCTGCCATCAGTAGATTAGATCAGTGCAGCAACATTTACCAAATAAACTTCCCCAAAATCTTCCCCCCAAATAGGAAAAATAGACAAAGCTTGATTTTACATCCTCCTCCCCTTTTCATTTTCTTCTAAATTATTTGCTCCCCATTACACAGGCTGGCTCACTTATTTGAACCAGCCAATTATTCTACCACCTCTCAGTAACACTAATTACATTACAGTTCTCAGTCATGGAAGTTGCCAAGCTCTCCTGCTCATTAGCAGGGTTTCCTCCACTGATGGAGCAGCAGGTTTCAAATTTCTTCTCTTCACATTTGTCAAGTTGGCTTCAGTTTGTTGCTAATTAGGGCTTGGCTTCTTCAGTGCTGCTTAAAACCCTTCTACTTGCTCCACTGTGGATCCAGTCAAAATGATTTTCACCCCTGACCACACCGTGGTCTCCTCACCACATTTTGCAGCCCATCATTCCAGAACCACCAAGCCTTTGAAATGACCAGTTATGCAACAGCCAAAGTATTACCTCCAATACTTCTTCTTTCCCATGTGCAAGCTGAACATTTTGAATTTTCATTTCTTCAGGTTTTTTTCCCCTCAGATCTTCCTGTCATGCTAGCCCTGGGATACTGATCCTAAAGAACCTATGAGCTGAGCCTCTAAACCCACCCTATGAGAAGAAGGAAAGGGAACTATGCTGTGGAAAGCACCACATGTCCCCAAGCCTCTCCTCCTACTGACTGTCCTACCAATGTGTGCCAGCAAGTAGCTTTGTTAGAGGAGAACCTCTTCTAATCCCAGTACACATTTCTATAGTTGGCTTCCTTAACTTTAATCTGCTGCTTTTTGCACGTGGCTTTAATTTCCTGCCCTGACCCTTTGGCTAAGTAGCTCTTCCTTCACTGCACAGAATCCTTCTACTGAGCCCTTAAAGCAGAGAAGAGTGAGCACAGTGCTAGTGCTGAGGAGGAAGTAGGTGTGATGATGGCCAAGCAAATCCTGCTGTGAAACTTCCCCGAAGCTCCATGTTTAGGCAGAGATGAGGAGGGAGATCAACATTAACTGTTTCAACTCTCTGGGAAATGGCAGGGTTGCAGAATTGGCCTCATCTGGCATTCAGGTGTCTTCTGTGTACAGCTCTGAATAAATGGAGAGGACATAGTTGTTTTTGCACTAATTCTACCATAGCCAGAAACTACCTGACTGCTTGATGCCTGATGGCAGAAGTGAAATTCAGATCTAGACTCTTGTGTTCCCTCTACAGTTTCTGAAGCAAGCAATGAATGAGTGAATGAGTGCCCAAACAAGCCAAATGCAGTTGTTGAAGCCAATGTGTCAGTAAGAAATGCTGGCCTGTATTTTGTAGCTGAAACTTACTGTCTTCAGGAGCTTGGGTGCTTTAGCCAGGGCTGGCAGATTTGACTTGTGCAACTCCCGTGCTCAGAGCTCTCCTGAAGTTTGATGGTTATGATATAGTCCTTGTGAGTTTAATCCCTCCTTCATGATTTTTACCTTGAAACAATTTCCTAGAGTTTGAGTGCATGCCCAGGTTTTAGGATGTCTGGTTTTATAGCCCCTGAGCCTGATCACTTCCTCCAAACTCTTCCTGCCCTGCTCAGCGATGTTCCTCAACACCCACCCCAGCATATCAGTTGGATCCAGACATCCTCCAGCCCTTGCATCACTGTGAAGGAAATGATGTAAGGCTCACAAAGCTGAGGTTCCATTACTCATGGTAGAAGCTAGCACTGGCACTAGTTATCAAAGCATCCACTTTGGCAACAAAGTGAAGTCTTTGGTCACCTTCCCTAGTTAGTGGTAGCGGACTTCTGCTGCTGTGGAGGGACTGGTTTTCTTCTGGCTATCACCAGGAGTACTTGCAGAATCGGTTTGAAGCTTTGGCAACACAAGGAGCTTTCTTCACATAGCAGCTCTGGTCCTGCTGCCTGGCCTCTGAGACACCATCCTCCCCTTGGTTGGCCTCCAAATGGCTCTTCCACACATCCCTGCCTGTCGCCCTCTAGCCTCAGCAGCCAAGTCAGTCTCCTGTGGCCCAAGCACAACAAGCATTGAGGTTGTCTGCTCAGCCAGCTGTGAGAATCCTGCCTCACTGGGCCCTGTGGGAGCCAAGAGTTGTTTCCTAGTTCTTCCCATTGCCTCACCATCACTGTGTCCCCTTCTTCCTCCTGAAATTCTTGCCACCATGCTGCCTCCCCTCGCCTGCCTCACTATGTGATGGGCAGCTTGCTGATGGGGCTTTGACAAACCCTGCTCTTGATTTCACACCTCACTGCTCCTCCTTTGGGAACAAAATGTGTCTGTTTTCCTTTTCTTTTACTTTCCCCCAGCTCCATTTCTGTCCTGGTCTTACTCTGCCTAATTTGCAGGCTCAGCTTTCAGCTCTGTTCCTCCCTTCCTTACCAGCTTTTACCCTGTGCCGTGTCCATGCTCCCCATCAGATCCCATTTCCCCACATCTCTTCTAGTGAGCAATTTGAGTCTAGCTGCCTTGGAGACTGTTTATTTTAATAGGTATATCCCTTAGTACAGTGGATTAATATACCTGGTTATCTCATTTTTTACATTGTAAATTAAATAGGGAATGTCAAAAGCCAATGGAATAGAATTATTTTCCAATGCTCTCAGTGGAAGACTCCTGCAAAGGTACATTTCACAGCACATATGTAATTGCATAGATGATTAACGAACCAGCTGGGGCAGGGCACGAGAAGTAGGGCTGCTGTAATCTGTAGAGGTAGTTTACCAGTATGGCTGAAAAGCATGCAACTGCTGTTCTACAAAAGCCTGTCCTGTAAAGTAATAATCTTATTACCAGTTCATTGATGGATTTGCACTTTTTCTGTTTCCCATTGTTTCAGAGCACCAGCAAATGCACATTTTACTGGGCTGGGCAGAGGATGGATGCTCAGGCACATGCAATTTCTTGTTCTCTTTGTTGTGAGCACAACAAGCCTGCAGGGAAGCTTCACTGCCTCCTTCCCGGGAGCAAATGGGTCAGGGCAAGGTCTTTGAGGTCAGAGTCTCCTGAGTCTACAGAGGCTTTTGAGTCAATGAACAGAGAAAAACAGCCATCTTGTGTTAAGAAATTTTTATTTGTCCTTTGGATTTGTAATGTAAGCACATAAAATTACAAGTGGAAGAAACATCATGCCACAAAATTGCATAGAATTTTTACAAAAATGTGAATTATGCCTCTGAAACAATCATAGGCTGAGGAACCAAAAAATATGTACATGTTAACTGAAGTATTTCATCCTACTTTGAAAGCAAATCATCAAGGACTAATCAATCACGGACACTATTAATACAATGTACAAGAGCAACACTTATTTCAAAGAAAGGCAAGCAATGCTGTCCCTTTAGTTATCTTTCAGTGAATGTTTAGCTAATACATGAGCATTAATTAACATAATTATGAACATGTTAAATCTAAAATGTCTGGCCTTCATTAGAATTTTTAAAATTCTGTTTATAGTGCCAAAACCAAGCTATTTTCAGTAGTGTAAAGATATCTGAAGTGCACAACCTAGTTTAATATAGACAGCTCTATTCTATACAGCAGAAAGTCCACGCTACAGCATTTCCACACATTCAACACGGAACAAGGCAAATACATAAAAGGCACAAGACTTGCACATCATAAAGACCCTTTTTTTCATTATCTTACTCTAGTTCAAGTAATATCAATATTAAATGATATCTGTTTCACTGAAATAGTTGAACAATGCAAGATGTACAGTGTTACACACTACCTTACACCTGCAGAAAGTGGCACTGTACAGATATAAAAAAATGTGAGTACAGGAAATGGTCAAATACAAAGGTACTGTAAAATGACTACAGCTGATAGGATATTTAATCCAACTGGTGCATTTCTTGATTTATTTTTTTTTAAATATAAATAAAAGGTTAATTGGTATTTGCCCAAGTTTCTTTGAAGACTGTGGTGAAGTCCTGGCTCCACTGAAGTCCATGGGAACACAGCACTGAAATTCAAAGGAGCTAAGATTTTACCGAAGAGCCTGCACTGTACAATAATCTAGTAAATTGTATTGTGAACACTGCTATCAGTTTATTCTCTTAATAATTTAGACAATGTGTCATTTTTGCTTTATAAAATGCAGCATTACATCCTGACTCGCTACGTTTTCAATGAGTGATTGAGTTCAAAGTGCAAAACAAGGATTAAAGAGAGGATTCCCCTTTCCTAGCATTAAGATGAAAGTCAGATTTTGAATCACATGTTGGCTAATTTCACCATCATAAACCAGAACAGTTGAATCCAAAATATGATCTCAAAACAATGTGCAGTTTCTCTTTCTGTCTGCTCTTAACTTTAAAAGGAAACATCAAAATACTGTTGGTTTTCCAAGATTTGAACTTATATATATACACACTATTATTTAACCGAAAACTTAAGCTTGATTTGTATTTTATTGCTTAAATGTAAATAAAATAAGTTACTTTAAAGTACTAAAATCCTGAGGGAATGGAAGTAAAGTAACTCAACTGTTACAATATATTAAAATGCCTCCCTATCTAATTGACCGCTTTCTCTGATTGCTTTCTAATACCAAGTAAGGCCCCGATCTCAGACACGTACGTGAATGTTATTCCCCAGCACAGCTGTGCTGAGCCTGGTGGTGAAACACAGCAAAACATGAGTTTGCAGGATCAAGCCTCTTGATGTAAATCTGTGTCTTCTCTGCTACTTTATGCTTTGCCCTAAGATGCATCTTCACCCCTTTAGTGTTACGCATTGGCTTGGGTAGGAATAAGAAGTCATCAGTAATGTTTCATCATTCCTATTTCTGTTAGCAAAGGAATCCAGAGAAGAGCATTTCTTTACCTTTTCAAGTATCCTTTCACAAAGTTTATCACCTGATACAGATTTCTCAAAATGTGCTGCTACTTCTCTCATGCACATCATATAGTACACTAACTTTGATTGTTTTTAATTTTAAGAAGTCAAACAGATTAATATAACATTTTTAAATAACAGTGATCAGGTTTTTATATTTTGCTTTTAAATTTCAGACCTTAGTAAAACTGAACCTCAGTCTTAAAAATAATGGAAGATTCTGTTAATTTTCAAATACTGTAGTCCTAAACATTTTATCATCCTATCAAATTCAGTAAGCTTAAAATATGATACTTAAAATCAATACTTTTGAGTCTGCAAAATATATATCAAATTTATATTCTAAAACTACTTTGATTTACAACACTAACACCACAAAAAGAATTTTATGATTCAATGACTATTTTCTAGCAGTATAACCCAGATGTTAGCTTTCATCAAGATTCTCTCTACTCACATATCCCTGAAACATTTCATCTGGCCAAGAGACTACTTCAAATAGAAACATGCCGTGTGTGTATATAGATGGATATGTGTGCACATATAGCTATATATATATATATATATACAAACATATATGCACTCACACACTGTAACAAACATAGATGTACACAGACACTAACAATCTCCAGGCAGAGTCCTTCTCTTTGTTTTCCTCTCATCCCCACAGTTCCAGGAATTTTCAGCAGCAAATATATTTCTCTCTGTGTGATAAACATAATATCAAGACAGCAAGCCACCAGTGCTTGCAAAGCTAAAAAGGGTTAAACGTTTCAGTGCAACTGTAAAATGATGGTACAGCTGTCAAGGTGCAGTTATTACAAAGGAAACAAATAGGATTAAGTACTGTTAACAATATTCTCTAGGATCTGTATTAGTTTGGAGCACTTTGCACTGGCACTTCAAAAGGAAATCGGCACACATTTGTCTCTGTACAATTCACTGGTCTTCATTAAACATTCTTAACAGTGAACAGGGCCAGAAAATAACCCACTGTAAATTAGCCAAAAAAACCCAATAACAGAAAAAAGAAAGAAAAGAAAAGAGGAGAGGATGGTTAACATATTAATATTTTCCCATTACAACTGCACTAAGCTTCAGAATAATAATAAGATGAAGAATGAGAATGAAGACCTTTGCACAATACTTCTTATAAAATGTTCCTTTGGGGAAATGTGCACTTGAATACAGATTCCTCCTGCCTCCTGAAGCGCTTCAGCAGCAGCTCGCGTCGGGAGAGCGGAGATGGGCAGCTGGGGAGTGGTGTGCCTGGGCGCACCGAGTGTTTCTTGGGCAGTTAAAAAGTAGTATCAAACACTTTTTCTGGATTATCTTCTTCCAATTCTTCTTCGCTTTGCAGAGGTTTATGATTTGATTTCCCACTGTCAGATGCCAGGGAAGAAGGGGCAGAACTGTGGTCTCCATCATCGCTGATTTTCCCTTTCATGGCTTCCTGTACGAACTCCAGAATTTCCAAGGGCAGTCTTTTGAATTTGTCTTGATATTCCTGATCGAGTTCCACCTGCAACTACAACAAAAGAGACAAGCTGTCTTCAGGTGTATCTAATGCAAACAGTGCCACATATGGGGAATGTACCACACGAGGCGGGGGTGGGGGGTTAATAACACATTTTGTCACCATTCAAGAATATATTCCTTTCTTTCATGGATTAGCACCACACATCCAATACATCTGTTGATTTCCATGCAGTCATTGCAAAGCTGAAGGAACGTGCAGTCATTTGTGCATAAGGTTGGTTTTGGGTACCATCCTGGGGTACCCAAATCCTTATAGTATATGTGGATTTAACTGTATTGGTGTCCATACTACCACTGGCTTTCACAAGACCCGATTCAAGTGCAGTATGGATCACAGCTAAGCCTTTGAGAGAGAAAAGGCTTTTATTAAGCTTCAGGTAGTTAATCGCACATTAATCACACCACAAACGTTGCTCTGTGAACAATATAATAACTTTTGCCAGATTTCTTGGGTTGGAGAAACCATTAGGAAAAAGTCAGTTGTCAAAGGGAGTCAAGAGGGAGGGAAAAAAGTTAAATAACATTTCTTAGGGCTAGATCATGGAAAGTTATGTTATCTGATTAATGCAGTATGTCTCTTGGACATTACTGGGGAAAAAGTGTCACATCATCAACAGGATGCAAAAGGCATGCAGAAAGAAATCTGGCTATCAGTCTTCAGGAAGCTGTGGGTCCTTTCCCAGTATTTATTTGTATAGCCTTTGTTTTTAGTGCCCATATCAGGATCTGCACGATCCATTATTTAGAAGAACATTCATGTGTATAAAGGTTTCAACTGAAGACAAAGCCAATTTTTTCATCATGACCAATACGAGCACGGCAAGAAGCAAACAGGGGTGAGTTTCAAAGCCAAACCTGCTCTGTTTGTCCATGCATCCAACCATCCATCCACCCACCTTCTTAAAAAGAGGGAGTCAGGTTCTGCTAACTGTAGCTGCAGCAGTTTAGCAATAGCTTCTTAGGCAATTGGATTTTGAGCCGTATTTTTTTCCAGGATGCATAAAGGTGCTATGAATTCTGATCCTTCAGCTCTGTGCTTGAGTCTATCCTATCTAGTTTCCAGTATCCTTCACCCCACTGTAACAGCTTTCAACAGGTAATACAAATTTTCACCTGAACATGAGCACCAACACTAGTCTTACCATCCTTGACCTGTCCACAGCATGTGACTTAACACCACCCCTCCCTCTGAGCCCTTCCAATCCCATTCCCCATGCTTCTGTCCTGGTTTTCATACTGCATCTCTGACTTTATTTTTGTGAGGCTTCTTCTCTTTTCTCCTGATGTGAAAATCCACGTCCTTAACTCACCTGGTCTAGTTCTACATTCTTTAATTAGACAAATTTTGCAGCTTTTCTTCCCATCTAAGATTGGGCTTTTTCCTTTTGGTTCTATTAAAGCTCCTTTCCTGCCTTGTTTTTGGTAGTTTTCCTGCTGTTCTGGCCTCAGTTTCCCCACCTTGGTGTCACAGTGCTGGTAAACACCAAGTCTGAGGCACAAATGGCTGCCTCCTTGCCTCTAAACTTAGACAATAACTACCATAACACCCTTCTTTCATGCAGTTCCCTTATTTCTTGTTCCCTGAACTTCCTTTGGTTTCTGGCTTTATGTCTAGATAGAAATCTTTGAAGAGATCCTCCTTTTATCTCCATTTTGATAACCCTTCCACAAGGACATGCATTATCAGAGCAACAGTGCTGTGGCATGGTTGGCAGGAAAAACAACAATGCTGATCACCCCTCACTGCCCAGCTTACCACCAGGGCTCTGCAGCCCCAGGACTTCACTCATGCTGCCCAGAGACCTCGCTACATCTGCACTGCTCTCTACTTCAGAGCGATGGCACTCATATAGATCATATTGCCAATCCAAAGATTATGTTCTAGGCCATCAGGGTGAAATCATGCTTTTGGCACACTACTAAATGTTCACTACTAAATACCTGCACTGCTTAAAACTAAACGGAGTGAGGCAGGGGAAGGCAAGCCCTTCTGTTCATGACAGTTACCCAAAGATGCTATCACAAGGAAAGGGAGATTTATGCCAAAGGTGGGACAAAGCACTCCTCAGGTTAATCTGGATCAGAGGCAGTGCCTGCTAGCAGGCTCTGAGCACACTGTGCACCATGCACACCAAGTGCCCCTGTCTTTTCCTGTTCAGGAGCATTTGCAGCTGGGCTCTGGGCTGCTGCTGTAGATGTGCAGCAGTGTCACAGAATAGTTAAGGTTGGAAAAGACCTCTAAGATCATCAAGTCCAACCACACCTATCACTACCATACCACTAAACCATGTCCCTAAGTAGAGCATCTAAATGTTTCTTAAGCACCTCCAGGGATGGTGACTTCACCACCTCCCTGGGCAGCCTATTCCAAGACTTAAAAACCCTTGCAGCAAAGACATTTCTCCTTATACCTAATCTAAACCTCCCCTGCTACAACTTGAAGCCAAGCACCCCACAAAGCCAGTTAAGAGTTCCTGTAGGGATAGGCAGCTCAGCATATGGTATTTTTTATAAATCCAGGAATCGTGGGAAAAAGCACTGCAAGACAAAGCTTTATGTGAATGACATTAATTTCTTTAGATAGGACTGTCTGAACCCAAGATGGGCTGCTGCATTTCCCCACCTTGTTGTCAGAATTACTGAATTGGTAAATTTTGGGCACCTCAGGCGTAGAAGGAGGTATGTAAAATCAAAAGTCAGAGAAAGTCTCCTGGCTCTCAACTTCCTTCAGAATCTTGATTTGCTTAATCAGGTTTAAAAGCATTACAAATAGTTGAAATCCCTCAGAAACCGAACGTTATCTGAACCCAGTGCAACCATAAGCATGTTGTTAGATAGCAATTGTGTCTAATACCTCCTAAAGTGCCTCCAGTGGGTAATTCCCCCCAAGTTGAGTGTTTAATAGAAATGACATGCATCTGGAGCTCCTTTTCTCTTAAGTGTCTCCAGAGACAGTCTATATAGATATCTAATCATGAGAAGGTTAAAGTTAGTTGAGAAGGAGCAGGCAGTAAACAAGGAGGGTTGATTAAAACTCCAAAGAGTGTGTAAAAATTACTTTTCTTTTCACTGCCAATCTTTCCCCTTGGCTTCAGCCAAGCATGTCAGAGCCTATTCCCTGACCCCCAAGCTACCATGTAGTACTGCAGTTGCAATGAAGAGCACAAGTGAGCCTGGGTGCAACACAGCCATCCCCCTGCCAGACCTGACCCCTCACTGAAGTCTTCCCTAGTGTGAGGCTGGGTCTTGCAAAGCCACAACTGTCTCACAGTGCATTGGCCACGTTTCTCCTCAAACCACAAGCACCCAGCACAACACTGGCAAACAGCTGTAGGTCAAGGTTAAAGAAACAAGTTGCCTGCTTAAAACCAGCTGGCTCAAAAAACCCAGCTGTTTTTTTCTTTTAAAAGCCTCAGGATTCTTCTATTAGACAATGACAACCATATTCTGTAGCTTTACAGGGACACTACAGTTCATTCACTAACAGAGAGCTGCCCTCCCACTAGTAGCAGTAGTCATGTAGGTCTTTCATGGCATTCAAAGTGCCATGTCAGCATGTGTGTAAGAAAAAACCTCTGTGCACAACCAGCACCCCATCAGACTCCAGCCCAGTGTGGCCTTACCACTCAGTAACTCCCCTTGAGTTGCTTCCCATCACAAGTCCACCTATCCTGATTTCTCTGCTCTCCAGCTACTAAACAAGGTGACCTACACTTGCTTTTAGGATTTTGGAGCCAGACAAGGTGGGGAATCAGACTGAAGATTAGACAGGCAGATCATTATCTGGACCACTGTTCCCATTAACACATAACAACCTTCTTCCTTCTGTTATCTCACCATCTGCCCTCTTATAGATCCTCTGTCCTTTCTTTAACCCCCAACAAAAATGCCTTATTAATGTCACTTCCATGTGGCTTTAGTATCCCACAAGGGGTCAGAAACATTATTTCTTGTTCAGGTAAATCACACTCCCATGTACTTTACTTACAGGCAATGAGTTAATACTTTAAAATTTGGAGGCATCCTTAAGTGTTTGCAGTTGGGTCCTTGGAGACAGGAGATGAATGCATTAGTCACTCTTGACAGCTGTAGCTAGAAGGTCTAACTCTTCAATTTAAGCTTTGATCTACCTGCCCTTTATTTTTTTACCCAACAGTGCTAGTTAAAAAATATTAGCTGATACTTACATCAGCTCAACAAAATGGCTAAGTATCAGTATTATTATCCCCAAATTAGAGAAGAAGGAGAGAAATTAAGCTTACGTAGGGATCAAAGCTCAGGAGGTGCCATCCTTAGCTGCCTCTGGTTGGAAAAGGCTCTCCTCTGCTCTGATCACTTACCAAACTAGACATACACTAGCACAGGCTTGGAACAGCCTGTGGACTGCTGGGCCACCAAGTTGTCTTGCTCAAAGTAACAGTAGATATGGTGAGACTTTTTTTGCCACTGTCCTACCTCTAATCAGGCACAGTGTGAAAATCCCTTGGGGTCTCCTGTGGCCCTTGGTGTGATAACTGTGCTGACAGCAGAGGGAGCATTAAACTCATTGCCCACAGGAAAGTGTGGGGAGTGATACCCATGTTCCTAGAATCCTTGGATGGGTAGGATGAGCTCATTAGCCTTCTGGCAGTCACCCTAGGAGAAGGACAACTCTGATTCCAAACCCGGGCAGATGGAGCTGGTTTAGCCCTGTAAGGCCTTCCATCTAAGAGGTTAAACCTCCATCCTAAGGACTTGGCTGCCACCATCCAAGCTTGCTAGGCCCTGACAGATGAACCTTAGCTCTGCGCATGTGTGTCTCACCTAATAAAAAATCCATAGTGCAGGCTCGAGGGTGCTATCTGCTATCCTCTTTTTATCAGCGTGCTTGGAAAAGGCGCTGATGAGGAGCGTGGGTGGAGCCCTCCCTGGAGCTTCGTTCCCGAAGCCTAGCCACAACGACGACGGCCTCTAATAGCTACAGCCCACAAAGGTTTCCACAGAGAGGCCATGCCTGAGGCCTCTGACTTCAACCAACCCTTAGGCAGTGTGGGTGACCAGAGGGGCTTGGGCTCATGCACCCTTGTGCCCTGGACAAACACCACCATATCTGTTGAACCTCAGTGACAACTCAGCCCCTAATCCCAGGGACTGAAAATGAGCAGAGCTTTACATGAGGAAGGATGTGCCTTAGTGAGCAGAGCTCCTGGCAGTCAGCCAGCAGCACAGCTAATCGGCTCACATTCCCTCCCAATTCAAAGGGCTCTTCAGCATCCTTGGTTACCACTGCCTTCCTAAAAGGGTCATCACCCAGGGAAAAGCCTCAGCAACACTTCCTTGGAATGTGGGAGGGGAAAATGCATATGTTCATTCAGCTTAAGGCAAGGAAAATGCACTCAGAAAAGGAAGCGGGTGGTATTTTCAGAGCTATTCATAGCATTTATGCCTAGCTGTTGTCATTAAACCTACCAAAACAACATAGCATAACATAGCATTAAAATAGTGACTAGAGCATTACAAACAGTAACTGTGATCAATGAAGAATGACAGAACCAGAAATTGTAGTTTTAGTTTTGATTGAGCCCCTGTAGACTTTTGCATACTTGCAATGTGATCTAATGAACTTCTGTTTCTAGCAAGAACAAAAATAAAATGATCACATGAAAAATGCAACATGCTGCCAACAAAAGTTACCAGGAGGGCTGAAGTTCACAGGGACTGTTTAGATTAAAAAAAATTAGAAAATTAAATATGTTAAACCCTTTAGTCCTTAATTATTCCACATTTGCTGTGTTTCATATTATCTTGTCTCCGAGTTTAAGCTTCAAATACTGAGCTCCTCTCCCTTTTCACTACCTGAAATATATCCAATACATCTTCATTTCAGGATTGTTTTAAGATAGCTGTGGAAAAGCAAACAAGCTGGGCTGAAAAGGTATGAGAATCTAATAATGAGCCACCAAAGTTTCTGATGTAGAGCAAAGCTAAGTTTATCAGTAGCTCAAGCCATGGGTTGTAGGTATCTGTAGAAATGTCAGTGCCAACTGCACCTAGGACCTCAGGCATCAGAAGCAAAGACCCTACCATCTGCATTAAAAACAACCAGCTGACAAAAACATGACCCTATCACACACACAGGAAATTTGAGAATGCCTCTGTGGGCTGATGCTGTTTGCTAGCATCTTGTGAAGGTCTACTGCCTCTACTCCACCAGCCAGCTTCCATGACTTGAAGACAAGAGGCAGATACATAGCTGGGCGATACACAGCATCGCTTCCATCTGACCTCCTCCCCCTCACTTTGGCAGCCCAAGGGAAAGGGAAATTGTGGAGGAAAACACGTCCAACCCACCTCCCTTCCTGGCACAGCAACACCTTTGAAGCTGTTAATGTGAACACAGCTGCTCCTTCCCATTGTACCTTGAAAGTGACATTTTGGAAGTTAGTAATGAAAGTGTTTTCCAAACAAATCTTCCCTTCCTTTCCTTCCCCATACAGCTTGGGATACCACATGCTTGCTCTGCACAGCAGTGTGACCTCGTAGCATCATTCTCCTGATGTAAGATCCCATGCCAGAGACAGTTATCTGATGTAAAACTAACCCACTTCCACATGGACTGGGAGTCTTTCCAGATCACATGGGCTTTTAAAATGTATTTTCAACTCAAAACCAACAGCAGGTTCACTACTTAAAGAGCATCTGAAGAATTGTTTTCAAACAAAAATATTTTGAGAAAGTTATGTATGAAAGACAACTAATTACACATTTTGGTGAAAAAAGAAGCCACCAAAATGCTATTTTGTTGACTCAAACCCATTAATTATGGCCATATTTGTTTTGATAAAGTTATTCCAGTGCAAAAGATTGATATGATTCCAAATAACCTTCTTGAAGTCTCAGATTTTCCATTCCACTTGCAATTTTTCCATAAGGCCATTTTTCTGTTTCTCTCTCCTTTTAAATCAAACTTATTTTGCATTATTCAGAAATATTTTGTTTCCCTGATCACACTCTTTCTTTCCCTGAATGATTACATTGAATTATGAATGAAAAATAATCCAAATATCCTGGCTCAACAACCCAGCTAAAAATGCACTCTGAGGACTAAACAGTTTGGTTCCTCCAACAACAAACTGTTTATTCTCAAGGTTTTAAAAAGATTTTCACGATGTTTGAGTTCTGATCCCAAATATGAGAAATTTTTAAGTTGTCTTATTTCCCCTTGAGGCAGAGGGCAGCAAAATATCAAAGTAATGACTTTTTCTCCTTATTTTGTTCTTGCATTTATAATGTGATAGTAATTTGTATCCATAATTACCATGACACTACCCATATGCAGTATAACATTTAATTCCACATAAACAGTACATGCTCTTTTTCTTTTACTGATGAGAAACTCAACTGCATTCATTTCTTCTGTGTAATTTGAGCAGAATGTACTTCAACAAGAGGGAATAACTGATCACTACACATTCATAACAACAGGGAGACTGCAACCTCTGCAGGATATTTCTGTTTAGCAAAGCTCCCATTTTCTCTTTTCACATGTCACTGGAAATGTTTATTTTGTTAACATCAGTGACACTAATCTTTTCACTGGTCAGTGCACACACATTGCAACAGAAGTACTGGTCTGAGACTGTGGCCCCTTTCTCACTCCTCTCCTGTTTCTCTAAATCTCTGAAAACTGCAAATACTTATATTTCTTCCTGCATATGTTTGACCTTTGTGCCTAAAGATCATTTTTAATAGAGGATTTGGGGCTTTTAAGGCTGCATCAAACAACAAATATGCATAATGTCAGTGACCTCAATTTAGCTTCCAAAATAGCACATAGAGGACTCCCAGATTAAGGGTACAGACAGCAGGCAAGCTGCTGTTCTGCTGCTTTTCATTTTCAGAGCTTACTTAATTAGAAAGCCATTCTGGAGGGTTACAGCATTAAAAGACATAGGAGTAGCAAGAATTGTTAAAAGCAGATGGAGGCTCAATAGCAGAGAGAGTGAAATTGAGGAACAGAGCTCAGGGATCAAGTGATTTATAGGCAGCATTTTTTGTTTAATTGGAAACAGAAGGAGTTTCTTATTAAGGACCATGTTATATTCTCCACTAAGCAGGTTTCTGCTGGGAAGGCAAAGGAGTAACCACTGCTAGCTGTCTGCACGCCTCATGGCCACAGTCCCTCTGACGACCTCAGTGTGCTATAGATGGCTGCAGAAGGCAGTGAATGGAGGTGAAGGATGATGGGCTTGAGGAGACCTGGAATTTTTCTGCAGGACCTTTCCAAAACTGATATATTCACCTCTGCTATCTGGAAGAATAGTCCAAAGAGAGCATCTGGGAAATGCATTTTATTAGGAAGCTGTTTATCAAGGTCTAGGAAAGGAGTTAACAACTCCACATGTGCAGAGAGCACTTAAATGCTCTCTTTTTCTCCCAATAACTGCAAGGAAGTGCATAAAGGAACATGTCACCACATTAACATTTGGGCTTAACATAGGTACTCAAGGATAATATAGCTAAGTGTGAAACATAACTGCTCAGATAGCAGAGATTTTATCTCAAAAGATGCTGGAGTGTGGAATCATTCAAGAAAACCAATGGACACTCAGCATCAGAGATGGCACAGGGAACAGCACTACACTAAGTAAATGACAGCTGGTGTAGGAAATGTCTTTACACTGATTGGAAATGAGTAATGTCTTCAGACAAGGACACCTCAGTCTTGGTGCATGGCTATCACTGCATTTTCAAATAATGGTTACTTTTCAGACTGTGACAGACACGAGAAACACAAACTTCAGGGATTTCTCTCTGCCAGCCCCACCACACAACTTTTTTGTCCAGATGAAGCTCCCCTAGTCCTTCACACAAGGTCTAACACACCAAGCTGCTATTCCCACCCTGCAAGGTCTCCACGCTGTTCCAGAGACCAAGTGTGCTTGCTTGGTATCTGTGTTTTTGACCGATCCACTACTGTCACCCCTGCCTTCCAATGGCAACAGGTTGCATAGCCAGATACTTTCCTTCAGAAACTGCCCCAAAATAGGCTTGAACAAATCACTGTTAACACCTGAAGCATGTCACAAGCCAAGGAATCTTGAAGCTGTATACTGCTATCTTCCCTTACCCATCTACTCCTTTCTCAACTTCCTCTGTTATCCTTCACGTTTCAGCTCCATGTCTCTTCCTATTAAAGCAAAGGTGATTTGCTCTGTCTCCCTAATGTACAAGTCCCCATATAAATGAGCCCTTTAATATCTGCAGTCTCAAGGCATTAGTCTGTAACCTTAGGGCCTTCATCAATCTGTGTCTCCACCTTTATTAACTGCAATCTCAATTAAACCAATGGGACTGTGAAGAAACCTGGGACCTGGGCTCCCAGATTTTAACATGCTCATAAAAACACTTGGATCTTCTTTCTGTATGGTAAACCAGCATCTATTCCAAGAGCTAATTAACAAAAGTTTGAGTGGTGATGCCCATCAGTGCTGCCCAAGTTATACATGTACTCTATACACATAGGCCTGGCCCGTACCTCTGCTGAAAACTTTTGAGTCAGAGAAGCTCCTTACAGAAAAAGCCTAAACTGGTGATCTTTTCCCCCTGCCACTTGTTTTATTAGTAGTAATTTCAGATCTTTTTAATTTTCTTTAAAGAAATAGCTTGTGATGAGTTCTGTGGGAGGATTTTCTTTGTGATAACTTTTGTTTCCCATTTCTGCATCAATACAGCAGTTTATTCTCATGCAAAGCCCTGCTCTGAGCCTTTTAAGTTGTATACTTGGAATCATTCTTCTTTCTGATGACTATTTTGTGTAATTGTTTCCTTTTGTGGATAAAATGCTTTCTTAAGCTGTCAAGTGTTTTGCTGATGACTCTATAAATATGTGACCCATGCATCTCATGATGCATATGAATAAAGATCATTTGAGCTAGTATAAATGAGAAAAAAAAAAAAATCCCCCCCTCTATGAGCACATATAACATTATAAGGCTACAGTCTGCTCTTTTTCATTATCACTGGAGTAAGTCAGCTTCACTGTAAGCAAAACAGAGTCTGCTCAGTTTCAATCCAATAAAGCCAGATAAACTCAACTGAAGTCTCATCTATCACCAGATACTGCCCTAAGTTTATTGGGGTGGATCCAGGGTAAATAATTCTAGTGACATAGCTCAAATAGAGCTTCTTAGCTGCTCCTTTTATAAAGTATTTTTTGATACTGTCTTCAAAACAAACAAACAAACAAAAATCAGTGCATCTATTACCTTCTGATGATTTTTTTCCACTTCCCTGATGCCTCCAAGGCACCCTGTAAACAAGCAGCTGACTGTCCACTGCACAGGCCTCTGAAGAGTAGCAGTATTGTCATTCTCAGCTCAAGAGGTCATAACAGTCCCTTGGAGACTCCTTTTAAATGACATCTTGAGGTTATAACAGCAACAGTATCTTCCAGAAATATTTCCAATCCCGGGTGGACTGGAGAATGCAGGACTCAGAGCTGTGCAACACCACAGCAGCTGAGCAGGATGTCTCCAGGGGATCTTGGAATCCACTTTATACATAAGTGTTTTGCCTAAAAGTGGTGCTGTCCCACAGAGCCAGAGAGTCTGGCTAACTTTGAAAGAGGAGAGAGACAAGAAAAGAAACCTTCAGGTGCTTAAGGCCTCATGTTAAACCTCAGGAGCTGAAGAAGTGCAGATCTGAAAAAAGTGGTAAAATCTACACCACAGCTTTTGGATCCCTGCCTAAACTGAACTCTGAATATGGTTTAACAAAGTGGTTTTCAGTCTCTCTCTCATCCACCTTGCTAATAGGTAATTACAGAATTGCCTGTGTTTGACTCTTGGCAGGACATCTCTAAGAGGCCCCACCACTATCACAGAAAATTCCCCCTGAGCACAGAGATTTCTTCTCAAATACAACAATGAAAAGGAAATAAATAATCTATTTCTCTGTCTCTCTCTAGTGGCATCATGATGCCACTCAATGGAAAAGGAAGAGAGTCATCCTATGATTAAGTCTGGCACCTCCTTTCACTGCAATACTATGCCCAGACTCTCAAGCCTGTTTGGAGTAATAAGAGCTCCTTATGCACACCAAGGTCTGTGTATCCTGAGATGACATGTTTCCTAAGGTGCATGCTCACTATAATTTCCATGTCATTGATAACTGTCAGGGAACTGTATGGAGCTTCAGAAGTAAGCCATCATAGGTTCAAAAAATAATCACACTAATGAAGCCTTGTGCTGCACTTTGAAGTTTACCTCACACTGACTATACCTCTTCACATCAGAAAGCCCCTGCAGGATGGAGCCTCCTTGAAAAGTCTGCTTGGAAAATTACTGTGCAGTCAGTCCTTCTCTTAATATCCTGTTAAAAATGAATGTTTTCAGACTAGAAAGCAAGCATGCTCTGAATAAAGATCAAAGCTGTAGAAGTTTCTTTGAAAAGCTTTTCAAGTAGTTGCAGTTCTGTAATGCCTTGGAACAACGAAGGCTATTCCAAAATATTTCCTAACTCATTAAGAACATGAATCTGGCTTCCTCTCTGCTATTAGCAGAGATGTGCATTGATTCTCCCCAAATGATGAGCCATTTAGTGACCCACCCACTATTTTCTAATATCACAAGCTAATGAAAAAAATCCTTTCAGAACCTGACAGAAGTTTAACAGGGGAGGCATAGTTACTGTCCCTCATTTTCCATCTTCCTGAAATGATGGATGGTTCAGTATTTTGGCCTTTGTACTTCCAAGTGCCAGGGAAGTTTTGAGGCTGAGTTTAACAGTGACAAAAACTTAGAACTCGATTCAAATGTATATATTGATGTATGCATTCATTATTGTATAATGAGCATCAAATGGAGATGAATCATTGCTACTAAGACTATAGAGTCTGATACTGTTTTTGCCTGCTGTGTTTGTATATGGCTATTATCTTCATATTTCTCCACTTCCACCATCATTTCATCCACATACCCAACACTTCTTGTTGTTTTGTGCTGTATTACACACCACTCTTCTTTTTTTTTTTTTTCAACTTGAGAAGCAAAGTAAGTGTGGGATTTTAACTGCAACTCTTAAAACCTTTATAACTTAATGTAAAAGCAGCACTGCCCAGAGGTTCAACAGAATTAAAAGTAGTCTGAAGATTTTTACCTCCTGATAACTACAATGATCTTAAAAGGAAAAAAACCCTTCCTCTTCTCCTCTGTACTGCTATTACTGGATTAAGTAGTACTATGCAATGGGAGGTTAATGGAGCCATCCTCATGATTAAATCCAAGGGATTAATATTTCAGTTCAGTTGTTTTTTAGTTAAACATTTTTTTTCCAAAGGTCATACTAACACTGAGTACTGCAAACTCAGGCAACTCTCTAATTGCCCATCAACTTTAAATGAACCATGCAGAAAACCTTATTTCAGTGATGTTGAGCATGCACCCTGCCATGCAAAAAATGACATATAAGGCAAGTTAGAGAAACAAGACAAAGCCTGTTCCACTGCTGCAGAGAGTAGCTTGAACTCATGACTGTTAAAGGTACCCAAAGTTCATTTAAGTCTACAAGAAGACATTGATAGACTTTGATGGGTTTTGGATCTAGAGTAACAGCAACCATGTAAGCACAGGCACAAACTAACCAGGTCAAACGAAGGAACCACTGGCACCAAATGGCATGCTGTGCAGTTGGACTTCTTAAAGTCCTCTTGAACAGATCTTTTAATGACAGCACAACTGCCAATAGCATAGTGGAGTTTTGTGGTGAGACCTTCCTGTTGCCAGGAAAAGGGATATGCAAATTCCCTAGAAGCCAGTAGAGACAGGAAAATAAGGGATACAACAACTTAAAACTAGCCAGAGAATCAGTTCCTTTGGTACCTCCCTTGCTCATGGAACTCAGTGGGCCACAGCACACAGAGGTCACACTGGGGCCTCATCTAGATCTCAAGCCTACCACAGGCAGCATGAGCTTTTCTATTGACATTAGTGCATGCTGGTTTTGTTCTTGGCTTCTCTCCTCAGTTCATCCAAGTTTAGTTCACCAGAGGGTCAAGCCTGTACTGAGATGAATCTCATGGAATTTCACTAAGTCCTTTGTTTTATTTTTTCACTGAGAGGCATGCCATCAAAATGTATAACATGATCTCCTTAGAGCTCCAACTTGGTTTTGATATGATTTCACTGATGTGTATCACTATTGGTAGCTTCTATCTTGGAAAAGTTTTGTACCATGTGAAACCTTATTTAAGAAAAAAAGAAAATTGGCCACAGAACAAAACCTCTTTTCATTACAAGAACTTATTTTTTTAATGTTCTATCAGTGTTCTATTATTACTTTGGTACTTGAGATCTTCCAAAAGCATTAAAAAGTTCTTGAGGGGTCTTACAACTTTACAGCATATTCTCTGATGCCAATTCGGATCATAATTTATTTGAAGATAAGTTTAACGAACACTGGAAAAATAAGGGCTTTTTGTAATTGATCAAGTTACTTGAGGAAGCAAAGGAATACTTTAGAAACCTTGGTTGCTTTGTCTAAAGCTCCATTTAACATATGTGTAGAGTACATATTTTTGTTGAGGCTAACAGAAATTTATCTTGAATTGTGAGAGTATTCCAAATGATGAATCAGAAACGAATAAGATTATTAACTTGCAAAAATGCCTTTTAGGACAACAACTATGAAGTGTCATCTTTTCCCCCTCTCATGGAGATATATTTAGAACTACAGAAATACAGATAGGAATTAGATCTAGTGATGGTGATTGAATAATTAAGTCATCTGCTACTCTATATAACAGTAAAAAGATTATTCCGAGTTAGTTACCAAAGTTACTCCTAAAAAATTTCTTATCACTTATGTTATTTAAACTTTCTTACATATCAATTAGTTTGAAATAATAAGTCTTTAGGCTATCCACTAATTGCAGCACTGTAGACACAATCTGTATTTAAAATTATGCAATGGAAATTAAGCTGAAGCACCAAGCTGTCTTGGCTAACAAAAAAGGCTTCCTCAGCCCTTCGGATAAAGAAGGAGAGATAATGGGGGCACTGAATTCACAGGAGAACTCTTTCTCAGTTTACTATTCTGTCTTGTCACATGTTAACAGGGACTACCCAAGCCACAAGCTGTTACCCACGTGTCTAATTTGCAGTGTTGCATTTTCAGTGCATTCATTTTCTGATCACACAGTATCACTGTTTTCAGACAAAAAAGAACTCCGCTGATGAATGTGAAGGAAGTATGGCAACCTATATAACCTGAAGGACACATGATGAAGAAGATTCTGCAATGGAATCATTGACAAATGCAAGGTAAATGTGGATGGGAAATTTGAATAGCTTGGTTACTTCTAAAAGTTAGAGGGAGGCTGGTTGCAGAGGCACATCTAGTCTATACATCAGGAGAAGACACTTCTTAGTGTCTTCCTCTCTTGCTGTTATTGCTCTAGACTCTCAAAGAAGGCTTCAACCCACTCTTTTAAGTCTTTCTGTCTTTGCAGAGGAGATCTTAGGACAAATGAATTACTCTTGTCTGGTCATATTTTTCCTACCCTGCTACACTGAAACTACAATGTGGCATGTGTACCATTAGAGCTGGTTCCTGCTGGCACCTGTCAGAGGCACACAGCATGGGCTGCCACATCAGCCACAGCCACAGCTGCTGGCCTCAGTGGCACCGAGGAGAGGAAGGGGATTATGTTCCAAAGTGCAGCTATTAATTGATAGGTGGTTTTTCCCCAAACCCCCTAAGCCTGCAGCATGAATGAGGAGTCTGAGCTAACATCCAGCTGATTCAAACAAAGCTTGGGAATGGTGTCTTCCTGCCATAGAAATTAGACAAAAAGCAGCTGAAATCTTCTGTGTTGAAAAGCATGTCTGATGGAGGTACTCATACCTGAGAGGAAGGCTTCTTTAAAGTCAAACTGCAGCAGCTTGCTGGCAGTCTTCCCTGCATGTTACAGCAGAACAGAGCTGTTCCACTTTACTGTCTCCTGTATCCTATGCTTAATTGTATTTTTAATTAAGAAAAGGCAGAGCACTGGGCAGTCAGCTTTCTGTGTGTAATACAGCTGGGTTTATCCTCAGACCACAGAGGTTTGTTCTTCTGTGCACAAAAAGGATCTCCCCCTTTAACATTCTGCCTAGCCACTGTGAGATTCCCTAATGTCAGTATCCTGCTGCACTCAATATATGACTCTTAATCTTCTCTATTATATGCATGTTTATTCAAAAAGTGCTCCTACTAATATTAATAAATGATAAGAGGGAAATGAGAGTGAATGCTTAATCAATCCTCTTATGACATGTCTGTGGGCTTCTGGATGCATATACTCACAAAGCAGGGGAAAAAGGGAAGGCATCTGATTGTTTTTAGGTAAATCAAAATAATGACTTCACTGGCGTAAGCACAGATTTTGTACAGAAATTCACATTACTGAACTATTCATAGAAAAGATACATTTTTGTTATGGAAGGACAGGTACCAAGAGGGCCTTTGGTAAGATATTTATCTGTGGGGTTCTTTTTCCCTGATCTCCAGCATATTATAGGAAAGGGACCTGCTGACAGTCTCTGGGTAATGACGAACAGGACATCAAAATGGACATTGGTGTGGTGGGCACCTACAACAGCTGATCCACACTGGGGAAACTGGGTGGTGAAGCTGGTTTACCTGCTCAGAAAACTTATCAAAAAGGAACACAGTAGGGCAGAAAATACTTCAGCTTCTGAGCTGGCAACTTTCATATTTACAATATGTACCCTTTACTGTTGATTGGATAGGAAAACAGACACCTATTTCATATAAAAGATCTGGACCTGTGAACAGGTTTATTGCTTTTTCACACTATATGAGTTCCTGCAGCAGTCAACAGAGAGGATCTTCGCCTATGTAAAATCCTCAAACATGGTTTATAGCACAGAACTAAATCTGCTTATGAGGGAGTTGCAACCATTAAAGGGCAGCTGGTATACAAGAAATCAACCCAGTCTTAAAAAAATCACTTAAAAAGTAAAAAAAGCCAAGTAATCATTAAAAAAAATTGAATTAATGTTTAAGCAATTAGTATTTTCAAGTGGGAGCTGCAGTAGTGTCTGTCTGAATACAAATGGGAATGAAGGGTACTCCAGGCCAAGAGATGTTAACACTGACATGGAATTGGGAAGAAGTTACTGCAGAATTTATTACATTATGCCATGGAGAGTGTGAGCCCCTGCTCAGAATTACAATGACTCCCTAAAAGACTGACAGTAAGTTATTCCCAGGAGCATCTACAGTTCCCATGCTACTTGGCATTACAGGCTCCTCTACCTATCATGCCTCAACTTCAGCAGCATCTAAGCTATGTGGTATGAAGTGTATTACTAAAAGACCAGGGAAGAACTGAATTGCTGCCAAGGCCATCAATCCTATCAGGAATACTGACTCCTGAAACCCAATCTCTGCTTTGAAAACTGAACCTGCAGAATTTTCAGTGGAAAGGAGCATTTTAAGAGAGGAAACACTACACTGAGATCTCACTGACCTATATAACACTGTAGAATAAAACTGATCCAAACAGGCACTTCTAAATATACCAACATAAATAATCTCAAGAAGCACCACAGATAAGCTAATGTATATACTAATAATTTCTAGAAATGCTAATCTTCAGTATCAGCAGGTTGTGAAATCATTTGCCCTATGAGCTCCACACTGTATGTTTTATTCAGGCTTTAACACCTACTTTGTGAAAATAAAGCTGTCAGAATGTGAGCTACCACATGCAATATCATTCCCATGGGCCACACAGTAATTAAACACAGAGGCTGACATTACACTGTGCAGAATTCTGGTTGTGTAAAACAGCTGTCAAAGGACTTGCAAAAATCCAGCTTTATAAAAATGCCAGCTTGATTCTACACCTACAAATGGTTGAAGCCTCCCTGAAAAACTTTATCATGCACTTTAGGGTTCATTTGAAACACAGCTTAAAGGATGAGGGAAGTTTTAGCATGAGCCATCCCTACCTAGCCATAATGTCTTAGTGGAAAAGTCATTTTGCATGGAATAAAAAGAGCTGCATGGTCAGACTAGACTTGTATGTCTATATTCTCTTTTTCTGTCTCAGAAACTTTATCTTAGGTTTCTGCTGTTGACAAACATAGCTGCTAACTAAATGGAAGTTCCTCCTGTAGGTCACTAGAGTATTCAGACAGTACCTGAATGAAGTTGTAAACAGTGGTCATTTCTCTAGATTTCTGGACAGCTATTATGGCTTAGAAGGATTATATGCCTCCCCTGCACAGGAATAGTCTCTACAGTCATTAGTTTCCTTCAGCCCAAAGCCAGTGGTTTCTTACATGGGAGTAGGAGCTGAAACATATTTTTGTGGCCTGCAGGAAAACCTGCCTCTTTCCTTCTGCACAGCCTGCCCTCCTGCCATCCAGCTACTTCAAAGCATTCAGAATGCCTTCCCTGTAGATGCAGCAGGGAGAGCTTAGGGCAGAAAGGGGTGGATGAAAAAGAATTCCTCCCACCATTCTCCTATTTGCTTTGGAATGAGGTGAACCTTGGGGATTCCTTCACCCCAGTTTGGAGCTCCCTGTATACTCCATGCTCATCCATTTTGTTTCCCAATTTTCAGACACAGGCAGTGCACACTGAATGGTAATTCCACCATGCATAGCTTCTCCTAATACCATTCCCAAAGGCCTGAGAGCAGGATGAAGCAAAGGAAAGAATAAGCCCAGTAATGTCATAAGTTGTCATATGATGCCACAGGAGGTTCTTCTCTGGGGTCTAATTTCCTTCTAACTCCACAAGAGCAATTGGATTTGACCAAGTCCCTACCACCCTCCAGAGACATCCTAATTTGACCCAGGCAGGTGATATGAGGCTAGCCTCATACTGTTTTAAATGTATGGGATGGAGGATAAGGACAGTTTAAACAAGTACTTCTAGTTTTTAAATATTCACTGAGTTGTTTCAAGACAGCTCAGCTCTATTCCTGTCCTCCTGCTTTTCAGGAAAGGAAGACAGAGCATCCCTCAGGAAGAGAAATCAATATTCTTGTGACACTTAAACACAAACAACAAAGAAATCCCAGTTCCCTAGTGAGCAATTGCCAATTTAATTTTGGTATCTTCACTAAGTCACTCTTTTGAATGCTGTCAAGGTGCCAACATATTCATTATATGCTCTCTTTTGTCACAACTACTGTGCTTGGGAACTTTACACATTTAGTTGCCTAGCCTGCGTCCAAGAGGAAAACAACATTCATGAAATCAAGGCCCCACCTAGCAATTTTAATCTCTAGTCTTATCACAAAATGACAGAACTAAACAACATAGAGAATTGTGTCATTTTTAACAAGTGTTTGAACAAAGTGATCACTTATTTTGCAACAATAAAACCATTTAAATAAACCCTATGCATGTAATGATAGGTACAGATACATGAAGAATATGCTCATCCATGTGGGCAGAGAGAAAAAGTGAAAAAGCCTGATGAGTCAAGTTATAGCCACATTTTATAAATCAGTAAACTTATTTACTATTTGCTTTTCAGTTAGGTATAGAAATCAATTGGTATTGTGCAAGACATAGATCAAACATATACAGTTGTCTCCTCTTTTTTTGCTACTCCATGCCCATAGAGATACACATGGTAAGTATTTAAAAACCAAGCAACCAGTCAGAAGCCCTTAGGCATGCTGATCAAACACCCTGGGGAAAGCAGAGCAAAGCACCACACTGATGCTGGCCAGGGAGCAGACAGTGCCCACAGCAAACATGCACCTTCTCCACGGCTGAAGATGCATCACTGCAAACACTGCTACTGGCACCACACAGGTGGCAAGAGTAGTCCCCAAATCTCAGTCTTGATTATCATTGAGAAGGCCTATAAATTATAGAACAACTCTTAAGATCTTGTGTAGGATGATGGAAAAGCACAGAGCTGCAGCTCTCTTGAGAAGGCTCCTTCTACTCCTGCTCATGTGTGTGAGTTGAGCCCGAGGACACTGAAAAGCAAACACAGCCTGCAGTGTGTTTGCTTTTAACCAAACAATTAATCCAAATCCTTTGCATCCAGGTAACTGCAGCAGAAAGGCAGGTTTTGTTATCAAATTACTTCTCCTCCCTGAGAAGCCATGGCTGTTCTCTCCTCAAAGAAAAGCAAAGCATATCAAAGCATTCCAGGAGAAAGCAGTAGAAGGTGAAATATGAAATAAAAACACAAAGTAAACAGGATTCACTGATTCAGTGGCAAAGGTGTGTGGCATATTGCTACCCCTTTGACAGAAAAAGCTCAAGACTTTGTGGCATGACTGTATTTACAGGGGTTATCAGGATGTTTGCTTATACATAATCATCTCTCCTGATAGCAGATACTTCTGGAATAATACTTCATTCTATCAGCATGTTCTAATCATCAGTTCTTCCATAAAGCAATGAAAAAGCCTCTTTAATCTACTTCTGTCTTTCCCCAGTTGACCTCTGTTCCCTTCATCCTCCCTGAAAAATCTCACTCTCTTACCTCCAAATCTTCCCCTTTAGGCTTCAGTAATCCTGTTTTACTGATTCACATTCATTAATTCTTTCTCTTTGTCCACCGATTTTTTCCTCCTGCCCTGATGCCCTGGTTAATCCCTTCTTTATCCCATACTCTGGTGTCCCAGATGACAAATCCTAAATTTATCTGCTTGGTAAAGTTAATCTTCAGAGGTACCCAGAATTCCTGTCTTCAACACCTTTCCCATCTCATCCCTCTACATTCAGGTGCTCTCAATTCGTAACCCAGCATCCTCCCACCCGCATCAATCTTCTTTACCTCTTCAGAGAGACATTTCAAAGGGCCTGGTTTTCTGATCTGAAAGTACTGCAGCTACTGTGAGCAGAGAAGAGAGGATATTCTGATGACCCAAAGGGCTGTGGAAAGAAAGCTTGTATAATCATGCTGTTACACACAGCCCCTGACCGCTGCACTGAGGTGGGGCAAAAGCAGCAATAAATAAAACAGGCAGGGAGACAAGGGGGGTGAGGTATGATTTGAAGAAGCCACAGATTGCTTTCACGGTAGAAAAAGGATGTAATGGTCAGTGGCAGCATATATTATGCAGCTAGCAGATAATAATCAGGGCTATAATTGCTCAAAGATTTCAGAAGAACCACCAGGCAGTAAATTGTGGACACTCCTCACTTAGTTTTGACATGGAAAATGAAAACAACATTAGCATTACTAGATAAAAAGGGGAACGTTTCACTCACTTTCACTATAGTCTCACATTCCATTTCTACTTCTGTTTTTCCTCTACTTCTTGTTCTTCTATGCTCTTTAAAACAAAACCAAGGATCATTTCAATTTGACGTGATTAACAGTTACTCTAAGCTGAAATGACATAATTCTGTGCATTACAGTCAAATAACATCTCTTTAATCTATGCACTTAATGAAAAACAAAAGATTACTTCATGCTTCTGTGTGCTGGCTCATTAATATTTGACTAGGTACATGTTAGGCAGAGAAACCAGTCTATTTATCACAACCTGTCACTCCATACTAAAAAGGACAATATTTCAGCTGTGTTATGTGGGAGATCAGGGTTTAGTTGAAGCTGCAGCTTATGCACATCACAAGAAGTGTCACTTTTTCTCTGGGTTGGGGAAAGAAGCACGTCTCTGAAAGAAAAACATGAGCATCAGCCATGCTACCTAAAGTATGTGCTTAAAGAAATACCTCTGGCCATTGCAGCAGGAAGGCCTTAGACTGCAAAAATGCCTAATCCCATGAAATCAGTGTAGTTTGGATGGAAAACCTTCAAGGACATCACCAAGTGCTTACAAGAGTGGTGCTGCTCCATCAGCAGAGAGCCTATTCCCTTTGAGTCAGTCTTGCATGAGTGCCTGAGCAGGACAAGGCATGGGACATGCTGCTGTGGGAAATGTCACTACTGTTCATTTGCCTTCATTCTGGTGTTCATCTCTGGAGCTGAAACTTGTGTTTGATAGCTCAAAAGAATTTGCAGGATTGTCAGATTGTCCCATCTACCTAAAGACCCTGACATGCTGCAGGCAGCACAAGCTCCTTGGAGCTGACTCACTGGGATAGCTGTGGTTCATCACACATCACTCTGAGCACCCTGAACTTAAACTCTCTCTCTTCAAGAGATCTAAGGTCCTGAACGTAATGAATCCAGCAGCAACCAAAAGGACTCAAGTTTTTTAGTTTGTGCAGTTAATAGATGATGGCTTTAAAATTATAGCCAGGAACTGAAAAATTGGGTTACTTTTTGGTTCTTGCTAAGAGCAGTCTTTAAACAACATTGCCATGCCATTCTCAAATGGCTGCAGTATGTTTCATTCTCTGTTGTGTTAAATTAGCGTGGTAGCTGTCTTGTTTTATCCTAAAATCAGTGTTATTTCAGTATGAAGTGATTTACTGCTTCATATGGAGAGTAACTGCATGAGTATATTGCTGAACTTGGTTCTGTCTGTAGAAGTTAAATCACTGCTCTTTTATGGTACAGTCGGTGCCACTAAAACCTTGACACTTCCCACATCGTATACTTTACACTTTATCCTATATTCCAGACAGGAAGATTGTCCAGGAGCCAGAGCTGTAATGGAATCCCATGTAATCTGGTGATACTAGGTGAGAGTCAGCCATGGAATAACTGTGCAAGTTCACTGGGGTGAACTGTACTTTGCCTTAGCTGTCAGGTTTGTTACAAATGAAATTGAAAATTGAAACCTTTAAAAAGAAACAAAACCAGACAATAACACAACAGAAAGTTTCTCATTTAATATTTAAAGGTTAAATAGCTTAATAACTGCAGTAGTACTTTTAAAATTTGTTATAAAACATTTCCTCTCAAAGCATTTTCTTGAACTGAATATAATTATTGAGTCACTTCCTTGGTAATGGGTGAAGAAGCAGAACAATACATTTGAGCACTGTGTCCTCATTTTACTTTCATGCAGATCCATAAATGCCTTCTAATTGAGTCACAATGGCAGGCAAAAAAATATAATTAGCAAACAACGTGGCTGGATTTGATTGAAAGTCTGTGTAAGGGAACTTATGCCACCTTCTTGTATTTTGTTGCAACAAATGAATGAAACCATTATATTTATTTTCTCCTTGAACACTTTCTCACCTTGGTAGCAGTGGGCTGTAAAGCTACTGCATTAACCCTGGCACAAATGGTGATATAAGATACATGTTGAGTATAAGATGGTCAGGATATGGGTGCCAGTGATTGTGGCAGCTTGCACCATTTTGACATGCAAACTGAATCTAAACTATTAGCTGAGGAAGCAGAAGGTGACAGTTTGTAGCAGAAAAAAAAATGTAGCAGCAAGAAAGTGAAATGTAAAGTGAAAAAAAGGAAAGCTACTTTGTTTTGCATCGTTCCTTATCACTTCTCTCGAGGCACTTCTGTCCCTTTGATCTCTATACTTGATTGGCTTTTTTTGCTCCCACTGACAGACAAATCAGACAAAGTGCCTTACTTAAAACTGACAATGTTTACAAAATTACATGTATGTCTGCAGCACACAAACATTTTGTTCCTGTGGATGCTACCCTAGTCACTTCATTGACACTTGTAACTACTGAAGGCAGGTTAAGATATGATTAGAAACTCCCTTAAAACCAGTCTGGGAAAACACTCCTGAGCATCCTCTTGCTAAATTCCTTAGTTTGTGCAACATGATTCCTTTTCCTTACTTTTGGGACCAGTTTTAGCTAGCCTTCCTGTTCAAGGATGCATCTTGGTTTGTGGAAATGCGTGTCTACTTTGCATGCATTTGACTGTAGGTCTGCACTGGCTGGTGTTCAGATGCCAGGATCTGGGTGTGCAAAGCAGGTAGACATTTCCCCATATGCACATTTTACCTACCTGGAGGATGATCATCAGGCTCAAAATAAGTAAACATTTAAAAAGAAAAAAAAAAAGGCAACATCTAAAAATGGTAACAAAAATCCTTCCTTAATCAAATTGAGGATTTTTCCTTGGATTACTTATCAAAACACAGTCCACTGAAAGGAACAGAGATATCTGGATAGCATGAATCCCACAGCAATAGGAAGTTAAAGGCTACAAGATATAACTACATAGCTGTAAGCAGGGTATACACACCACTCAAACCTTATCTTGTTTATAGAGCTTTTAGTAATATATAGTCTGTGCACTTGCACCATCAGGATACTCCTGATCCAAATGATGCTTGTGTAGCAGACATGCATTATATCTTACACATATTTACCACAGGGTGCTCACTAGTTTTGGAGCTCCAGGCATTGTCTTGCAGCATAAGAGAGAGAAAGTCAAGAGAGAAACACAGGGATTAAAACAAACACTGCTTTTCAAGCTCTTTTCTATTCTGATGGTCCTGACTGTGGTTGTCATAATTACCTGGTCTCTAAAATCCCCAAGCAACTTGATTCTAGTGTGAGAAATATCTTTCTTTATATACAGACATTGCATTAAGCAGCTTTTAGTGAAATCTCTAATGCATAGCTAAAACAGCACAGAAAAAAGGTGCACTTCCCTAAATCATAACTAAGCAGCCAAATATCTATTGCTTTTATCAGTGCTGAGCCATTTGAGAGAAGACAGATGGGAACTATACTGTAGATGAACACCAATGACAAGGGAAAGTGTTAAAACATTACCTGTTATTCAAAGTCAATGTCTACCTAATGCTGGTTTCCCAGCAGTTTTCTGAAGACACTAGACATGAGAAAGTCCAGAGATCAATCTGGTAGCAGTTTCAGCTTTTAAAAAATTGAAGTTGAATATATTCTGGTTTATTATCAGATCCCAGATGTGTCCTCACTTGTGCAAAGGGCCACCAAAAAAAGCTACATTTTAGAGTTCTGGTTTCTAAGCTCCTGTGAAAAGCTGTGTTGTATTCTCATTTATTGTGGTGCTCCTATAAAGAACTGCTGCCACAATTAGTCCAGATTTATATTCTTGCTAGCATGCAGAAATGTGGCACAGAATCTTGTCATTCACCACAATACATTGTACTGACACAACATCCCCAATCAAATGTTAATCTGGCTATTCTCTCAATTATCTTTTATGAACCTTTAAAACTACAATGAAGTGTACTGTATCAGGGGAAAAAAATGGGAATGCTGCTTCTCTATAAGAGCTGCCTCACAGCACATCATTTAGTTCTCTTAAATTCCTACCATCTCTCACTTATTCAGCAACTTAACATAAGTTGCTGTTGTCTCTGCCTTTGGCATACATTTAGAGTTTTCTGAGACCACAAAATCACCACGGTAAAGCAAGAAGAAAAGCTTTTGAAAACCAGTTTGAGGGGAAGTGGAGAAGTTTTTAGCAATGGTGCAACCCAACTGACTTACAATTAATTTTTAGAAATGAAACATTCATGCCTAGCTCCTTCTCCTGTTTGTACACTATACTGCTCTTACCATGGCTTCAGCTAGCTAAAGGGCCACTAAATGGTAGGAAAACCCCCAAGCCATCTGGAAAACAGTATATACTGCCCATTATTTAAGCAATGGACCAAACAAAAGTTTCTTGGTCTTTGTGAAAGAAGTTCTGGTGTTGTTTCCAGCTATGTTGTAGTGTTCATCTCCAAAATACTGTGCCAGACCTGTTTTATATAGTACTGTCCTTTATATAAATGTCTATAGACAGAAGGCTGAATTGCAAAAACAAACAAAAAAGGCGCAGAAAGTTGTCATCTACAGCAAGGTTGCACAGACAGGACATAATCTAGCTCATGGCAACACAGAAACAGTACAAAAAAACATTTAAGGTAGCAGCTTGTATTCCTATTTTGAAAGCTGTGAATTTTTGCTACATTCTCACCTTCCTTGGATCACCAAAGATCCTCCACAGCCCCAACACAAAGACAGTGCACATGTAGGCTTGCTTATTAATTCATCCGAGAATGACTTGAAGTAGACAGATGGAGGGAGGAAGAAATGCAGGAGGAAGAGAATGGTCCTAGCCTTTGATCTCACTCAGTGAAACAGCAAAACCAATGCAGATTAATTCTGCTGCATGCCAGTGAAAATCAGTGCTTAACAACCACACCAGTGAAACCTAGCATTACTTAAGTTCACACACACAAGCCAACTGCAGCAAGAACAGTCTTCATATGCACTCCTACTTCTCATCCTGGGCAAGAAAGGGACATTTCCATTCCTGCTAGTATACCACAGCCCCATAAATGCCAGAAGATTATATCAAAAACATTATTTTTCAGCTCAAAAAAACCCCAAAACAAAATTCTGAAAACCTCAATACAAGGTCCAGGCAGAGTATCACTGGAATTCTGTTGGTATAAAGCATTTTACCTACCACCTTAACTGTATATAGAATAACATTTATTAACTTGCAAGCTAGAGAAAGATCAAGAGAATAGAATTTATTCCTCAGAAATGTATTTCCATTAACACAATGAACAGTAGATACAAAAAGTCCTATCTGGAAATCTTTTTTCCTGAGTTTAGTTTCCTCTGGTCAAGCATGAAGAGTTGTCACACTGCAGTAATAAGGCTGACAAGGTTCTGCAAATGCCTCAGTGGATGACTTGAAAGTCTCCAAGACTTACTTCTTCAGGACATGGGCTTGCTCCACTGAAGTAAGTCTGAATCTTGCTATCATTATCAGAACACACTAACAGCTCACTCCTTGCTCATGGATGCATTTGGCAAATTGCCTTAGTCTAAGAGGCAGTCAGTCAGGCAACCCTTGTGAGCTCAACTACTCATCACAAAGAAGTCAAAATCACTTTTTAAATGGAAAGAATGCTAAGGGAGTCAGTATTGCTATAGCTAACCCAGAACAGCAAGTTGGGGAGGGATTATTTTAGGGTTCAGCAGCAATTATGAGAGAATGCATTCCAGTCTGGCCAGTTAAAGGGAATGAAAGAATCAAAGAGGCTTAGATTACCACTGGCAATGGGCTAAACAAAGAAAGGAAATACAGAAGAATGATTTTTTTTTTATTTTGTTATTATTCAGTAAGCACTAAGATAACTGAAGTCAAGAGGTCTTTCACTGGCCATACTGACATGGCTACCATGGCTTTAGGAGTCACTAACTTCTTTGTTACATGACAATGAAGCCTTTGTAGCTGTCCTATCATGCTGCCATTAGTGTAAAGCTGGATTCTTATCTGAGTACCAAGGCTCCTACACAGAAAACAATCAGTGTTCACAAAACCTGTTGTATGACAGAAGAGTATGAAGCTGTTAAAGACTTTATGCAAGAATCTAAGTCTTTCCCCTCATAAAGACTTAGTCTGTCTGGATTGATCACAAATTCAAATATTCCTTTGATATAGATTAAGTATCTCAATAATTCAAGTTAAGCAATGCTAAATTCTCACTCATCCTTTAAAACACAAGTGTTACGAAGATGTATATATATTTGTATGTGTAAGAATGCAACAAGGACTGGAAAGGACCTCTATTGTCTGAGATGAACCATGAAACTAAGAGAAATCAGCTTAGATCCATCTTAAGGATCTCTGGTGAGACCCTACCTGGAGTACTGCATCCAGGTCTGGGGCCCTCAGCATAAGAAGAGTGTGGACCTTTTAGAGTGGGTGCAGAGGAGGACCACGAAGATGATCCAAAGGCTGGAACACCTCTTGTATGAAGACAGGCTGAGAGAGTTGGGTTTGTTCAGCCTGGAGAAGAGAAAGCTCCAGGGAGACCTTATTGTGACCTTCCAATACTTAAAGGGAGCTTATAAAAAAGAGGGGGAGAGACTCTTTACCCAGTGAGAAGGCAGTAGGACAAGGGGAATGGTTTTAAACTGAAAGAGGGGAGAGTTAGATTAGAGGTTAGGAAGAAATTCTTCACTCAGAGGGTGAAAAGGACTGGAACAGGTTGCCCAGCAAATTTATGGATGTCCCATCCCTGGCAGTGTTCAGGGCCAGGTTGGATGAGGCCCTGAGCAACCTGATCTAGTAGGTGGCATCCCTGCCCACGGCAGGGGGCTTAGAACTAGATGAGTTTTGAGGTCCCTTCCAACCCAAGCCACTCTATAATTCTAAAAATAGATTTCTCTCCAAACAATGCATTGTTTTAAAATAAGGTGTAGAGTACACCAAACTGGAACTACTTGTCTGATGCCTAGTTAAGTATCAGCTAACCTAGTTAAGTATTTCTGTAAGAACATAGCCTGCAGCAGTATTCTGTGATGGCTCTGTCTTCCCTCAGTCCTTAGAGTAAACAGGTCAAAGAGAGTAAAGCCCAAAAGCTTTTACTGTGAAACATACTCATTGCCCCAATTTAGCAAGTGTACCACATTATTTGATTGTTCTAAAATGCAGAGTGTTAATACATAGATTTTGTAAGCAAATTATCTTCAGGGGATATAAAGGACCAAGTCCCCTGACCTTGAGGGTGAGAAAGAAATTGCTTTTCTGTAAATGATACTCAAATCTGGAAGACTGCAAATGAAAGAAAATCCTTCTCCTGTCCCTAATTGTCATTCTAAATCACACCAGTACATACTCAAAGTGATACCAATAACATCTCTGAAAAGATTACAAGCAAATGCCAGTGAAATTGAGATAAACACCAGGCAAATGGACGTCTCATTGATTCAACACCTCATACAAATGAAATAGTTTACTCATCTTATCTGACAAACTGATTTCCTTGGCAACTTTCCCCAAGTCATTTCGCTGCTAAGGTCTCAACTCTCTCATCTGCAAAACTGTATGAAATAGAAGTCATTATTTCAAATGTTCATGCTATTAGAATCTGAGCTAGCAAGATAGTTTAGGCAATTTTAGGTCCTTGTCTGTGTTAAATATAGCAGACTGCATAGCTTTCCCTGCAGTAAAAGGAGATTTATTTCCTAAGAATATGCAAAATCCAAACCCTCTTCCTAACAAAGTGTCAGATAAAAGGATCTGTTGCACAAACAACACATCAAGAAAATGCCATCTCTCAAAATGTCACTAAATATTCCATGACTGTGAAATAAATAATAATGTTGAATTTTGACAAATTGTTCAAAGTTCCAGTTGTTTTGTAAGATGCAATATATTTGCCAATTAGTTTTTCAAATGACTACATGGGGGAAGTCCCTTCTAATGCTCCACACTCTGTAACAAGCTCATTAACATTTGTTTCTGTCTAAGAACAGATTTTCAGCTTCATTCTATTCTGGAACCAAAGTTAGCCTCAGACAGATAATGTAGCTACCACTAATAAACTCAAGATGCCTTAATATCAATTTGCTGAATGGAAAATCCTGCTTATTTTGAACTAATTCACTACAGCAGTACCTGTTTAAGATCAATTCACAGCAGACTATTTCCTATTTATTGCTAATTAAAATCATGGATTTCCTGTTCCAAACATCGCATAACCCTGAAAAATTAGCTACAAACCCTGTGTGTTATTGACTCAGCTGCTGGGCTGCATCTAGACTTGCCACCTAATTCTGAGGTTCATAAAAACAGCTACTTTAAGCAATGACAAAATGGCCAAAGTCAGGTCAGATGAGGAGGGAAAAGCAGGAGACACTTGCTAAGATTTGTCTTCTGAACGTTATGAAGTGCAGAAAGGTTTAACTGCGTTTTTTTATCTCCAGTCTAGCAAACCAAGAGCACAGGAGGCTGAACTCTTACTTGGCACATTAAATCTGAGGACCACCCAGTCTTTCTGTCTCAATTCCAGCCCTTTCCGGCCTGGAAGAGAATAATAATCCAGTTGTGTGCCAAGGGGATATCTGCAGGTGGCATCTGGGTTTGACCTTGTCCACCCACACTTTTGTTGTCAGGTCTATACAAAAATATCTTCAACTGATTGTACTGGGTAGATACAGGCCAATGCTTTCACTTCTGGAACACAGTTAAGTCAGGAAAGTACACAAGCATGGGAACAGCTAAGAAAAATGGATATATTGGAGTGGTCCTGAATGATGGAAGATTCCACCCAGTGCTTTCAGTACATTGCTCCTGAGCACTCATATTCCTGAGAGCTGAGCCTCTACCTGAACTGCAGAGTTCCCAGGAAAGCAGCACCTCTGGGGCTCCATCATGAGACCAAACTTCCAGATGGTAAGGAGAAGGGCAGTGCAATCTCTGTCTCTTTTCACTAAGCCTCACAAACAGAAAGAAGATGACATTCCAGCAAGAGTGTGCATTAATCAATTTCTTTTTCTTCTCCAAAAATCTTTGCCTCATTCCCACTGCAAAAAGCTAAAATCTGCTTAGGCTCATCTTAGGACACTCTAATAAATCACAGCAGCCTGAACTGCATTTCCACCAAGAAGTCTGAGTTTAGGATGCTATGCCAAAAATTATGTATAAAGGCAAAAACCCTCTCGAAAGCAATCCTGCTGACTTCAGAACAGGGATGTATTTAGAGCTTTGGCAAATCAGCTGCCAACAAATGTTTTCTTTATGTGCACCAAGTCCAGCAAAGCCTTGGTGAGACAGAGATACATCTCTTTTAAAGCCTTCTCCAAAGCTTTTATTTTCTGTGCCCAGATAAGCTAGTTGCCTGAGCATTGTACACCTGGATAAATTTTATTAAACTCCAATCAGTAAATGTTATGAAAGAGAACATTAACAAATGTCAGTTTGGAGGATTCCAAACTCTCAAAAGCTACAGTGATGGTCATCTCAGAGCAGCAACATTCAGAAGCAATTAGAAGATTGAGACCAAAGCTGTCCCAACTGTGGGCCAGCAGGTAATGTTTTCAAACCAGAACTAAGTGGAAGAGCTCTTTATTCATCAGGCTGAACAGGCAGTGATGACTAATTCTAGGCTGCTATTATGCTTTAAAATGTTGCAGTGAGTCTTATAAGACCTAAAAGGCAAACAGAAAAAAAAATCTCAAAACCAGGCCTGCACATTGGAACTTGAGAAGAAACTGGATTTCAGAAGTGTCCAGCTTCATTACTAGCATTTGCTTTCACACCCCCAAAATATTTATTCAAACATCTATCCCAGGCTGCAATTTCTTAGTTGTTGGATATTTTTTTTTTAAAAACAGTGCCTGGAAATATTAATCACATTGCAAAAATTGTAATAGGTGTATAATTAATGTAATAATCATGCTGAATGCATATGCACTAGGTTTAATAAGAAAAAAGTACTTCAAGTTGCCTTTCATAATACAAGGGTTTAATTCTTGCTCGAATATTTACATAATTCATTTGGTTGAGAAGTGTTCAGGAAGCAACTAGGGTAGGGACTATCTTTTTGTGAGAGGCCCATGGAGAGCCAAGCAGTTTAGGGTCTCTGATCCTGCACTGATGTATTGCAAATTCATGAACACGACCACTACTCGAAGAGATGAAGTCCTACTATATCTGCAAAAACTCAAGGAGCCTGAAGTCCTCTTGTTGTATTTCACATTTATCCAGACTCCAGACTTTTTTCAGGAGGAGGGCTTCAGCTCAAAGTTATGGATGCCTTAAACTGGAGATAGCATCCTTAGTACTCCTTTTTTTCTCTCTGAAGATGATGCTGCCCTTGCAGGCATGGCTGAGCAAATTCTCTATCTGCTTTTGTGTTGCTGTAGCTTAAATTAATCAAGTGCAGTAATGTAACCTGCTGCCAACTGGAATTCACAGTAACGGGCAGGACCACAGATGAGGAAGCAGGTTGGGAGTTACTTATCTCACTCAGCTGACTCAACACACAGTTCTCAAAGCAATGAAAGAATGAGAGCCTATACATTGCCTGTGAAGTCTGATCAAACAGTAACACTTTGGTTTCCTTCAACTTCATTTATTTGAGTAGCTCAACATGTCTGGCTAGCCAATAAACCCAGCACTGACTGACAGTCTTAGGAGAGGGAAGTGTTAAGTAACAACGGGCAACTACCTCTCCCCTGGGGCATATCCAAGCTCAGCCCTTTTGGCTGTAACTGAAGCTGTTTCAGTGACCACTTTTCCAGGGCTCTGGAGATGCTGCCTCAACTGGGGTCAGTTTTGAGGCTCTTCCATAGCACTAACCAGTGATGAAACACACAAGTAATGGGAAGTGATCTGAATGCACACAAGTATTTGCAGTAGCACTTATTTTATCTGTGCTTCTTATTAAAATAATACAATCAAATGAATAATGATAAAATTAATATAAATATTAATGCATGTGCTGATGAAATGTACCTTTGTTGTTTAGAGGTCTAAACAGTTCCTTTTCTTTGAAAGCTTGAAAAGTCTTGTTTATCTTGTTTTCCAACATAACTTATTAATTTACAGTATGTCAGGGGAGAAACCTAATTTCTAAGGACATTTTCCAATTAACTTTCTTAATGAAAAGAAAAAGATTCATTTGGTTTGTAAATAGTATTATCTAAACCCACAGATTCACAGATTTGGGAAAGCACCATCAAAAATGTTCCCCATCTTCAATCTCCAGGTCTTACTGATGTTGTCTGGCATTCTGATTACCTCCTCATTTTTGCCTGACTTGGAAACTATTTCATTTGCTCCAAAATTCTCTAACTTTCTTAGGGAATTATTGTTCCCTTTGGTTTCTGTCTATTGTTCCCTTTGGTTTCTGCTGGTGCCATAAGCAAATACTCACATGGAAATATGCACTTAAAACTATTGGCTTAGATGACTTCTAAGTGCTGCTCTGAATATGAATCTGTAACAGAAGTCCCTGCAGAGAGCCAACTTCATGGATTTGTGCTAGAATCCAGTAACACCCTAGGAAATGTCTGCTGCTGAACTGATCCAAACATCTGCCATTCAGACTGAGATCTTTAGAAATCACAAAGAATTCACAACTTCAAGAGGGACCATGATTTCATCAGGGGCCCAATGAAATCCTTAATGAAGTTACTATAACTCTTTCAAATTACATCTTTTGAAAGTAAACCAGGCTCATGAATAGGAACCTAAAGATCACATTGCTATGTCTGACTTGGTGATCAATTAGAAACAGACTCATCCAGTCAAACAGTTCACCAGTACTGGAAAAAGACTTCAAGCCAATAAAGTGAAAAAAGATGATCGCAAACCACTTAAAAGCACTGAAATGACTCGTTTCCCTAGTGCATTTATACCAAATGAAGAACCACACTCTTAAGGATGTAATAATGAATTTCACACCTAACAATAACTTATGCTGTAGAGACCGATCACAAATCTAGATATACCCAAGGCAGCCTCTAGTCACAGGCCAATTTATAATACTTATGTAAAATAAAGAAGAAATTATCTTAAAGCAAAGTCAGACATTAGACTTCCACATATCCATTGTGGACATATGCTCTGGGTTATTGCAAACTTCTCTGAGGTAAGTCATTTAGATAAATGTACTTAATAGTTGCAGTACTAACCCCAATATTTTCCTGTATGTTGAAAAAGTGATCTTCAGTGGACAATAATATTATGAGAACGCATATTCCATTTCAACATCTGCTATTTCTCCTTTTATAATACCAGCTGGCTTTCAGCAAGATAAATTCTCATCCTCAAACACATGCAAGTGAGTCAACTGCAAGTAACACAGCTTCTCACACCCTCACCTAAATGTTGGCCTGAGACACTCTTTATTGTGGACAGGCACAAACATATGGCTAACTCCTGCTCCCACTCTGACTGTCTTACAAAAGCTTTGCACAGCTTTGAAGCACCAGTTTTCTTTGGGTTAGCTCTAGAGAAACAGAAATAACTGTGGTTCAATACATTTACTGTGCAAGAAGAGTAGTTTATATGTTCCCGTAAAATGCTTTCAGAAATAATAATAACAGTAATAAAAATAATAGATGGAAACTCCAACAGGGCCTAGCTGTAACTGGAGAAACTAAATAACTTTGAATTTTGAAGACAATTAGTTCACAGTATGTAAACACACATTTTGAATTAGCATGTTTGTGTGCAGACATGAGCATTGTATTCTCATTTTGTAGTGGCGTTTTTAACCGCAGGAGTCATCCTGTGGAGATGGCAGGCTGAGCAAACCTGATGGCTTCCATACTTCACAGTGTTTCCTTTGTTTAAGAAGAAAAATGCTTCTTCTCTTCAGGACAATGTGAAAGTGAATTTTTTGCTGTAGGTTTGACATGTTAAATACATTTTGTAGATAGCATGGAACCTAGAAATCCATAAATCTCCCTTTCCCTTTTTTTTGTTTTCTGTACAAGGGAAACTCTGACTTCATTGTTAATGCAGTCAACTAGGAAAACTTGAGTAGACCACAAAACTCCTTCATGGGATTAGTGGTTTCAAAACAGGACTGGGAACCATCAGAACTGGATTCTAAGTTTGTCAGGCAGACATGTCACTCTGAAAGGTGCTTAAGCCAAAGATTCCAAACATTGACACCTAAAGGAAGGCAGCAAAATGCAAAGTTAACTATGCACTCCAGCAAAGCCTTTCATACATGAACAGTGTTGTACTCTTTTGAGTTGGAAACAACACAGGGAAATTTTATTATACATTGTTTTCCTTTTGTAATTTTCTATTCATTTTAATTTCAGACCCATAAATTTAAATCCAAACTTGTCTTTACAGCGTCACTGCAACTGGCTACAAGAATCTTCTATTTGCTGGGTTAAGCTTCAGAGACTTAAAAACTGAGTGCTTCAAAAGCCACCTTTCTTCAAAAATACATCCTTGGATAATATCTCTCTTTTTAGCAGCAATTGACCATAATGAGCCATTTTCACTTTATTTGGTGTTTTCTGCCTCATCTAAACATTCTCAGTTCTCAGTCATTCACTGAAATGTTAAGCACACAAGTGGTGAATAAAGTAATCTCTGATTTGAAACCACTGACAAACAGCAGGCTGTGGCTGTAAGATTCCCTAGAATCAAGAAACCTTCCTTTTGGCTTTTCCCTTCAAAGTATTCCTGTGCTTGCAGGTAACCCTCCTGTAGTCTCTGCTCAGTGGACCAATCCTGTTACCAAGGTCACCTTTGCAGGGTTATATTTGCATCCAGCTGACGTTGATTCATGTTGCCAGATGGCTAAGGACAAAGCACAATCACTCAACACAACGTGTGACCTACTTACACGCCTAACAATCTGCTATTTAATACTTTGGAAATGCAGGGAGACTTTGATTAAATTTTTAATTTTGTTTCATAGTTAGCCCACATGTGGCATGTACATTTTGCATCCCAGATACATCTGTTCCAGCAGGGCAGTAAGCATGATGCCTCTGACTTTCTTTCTAAAACAGGGCATATGAATGCCTAAGTGTCATTTCCTTATTTCCTAAAGGCACTCTCAAAAGTAATTACAAGTTATTGGTTTACATATGGGCAACTAATGAAGAGCCAAACACTCTCATGCTGGCATCACACAAACAAATAATGAGGAGAGTTTTATGTCAGCTCTAGAAAAGAATGAAGATGTGATACACACAAAAACCATGGATGGTTTTTAATCAGATCTATGGGAAGTGGTGGGGAAACTCTCCAAGTCTCTCTTATATGAGAAGTAGGCTGATACACAGCATAAGTGGGACAACATAATTTCTGCCTTAACTACAATGTGAAGACATGCAAGAATACTAGAAGTGACATTTGGTCATTGTAGGCCAGATTCCCCAAATTGCTCAGGGCTTTAGGAACATAATATTTTCCAGACTGAATCAGACCCAAGGCTAACTAAGACCTGCACCTTGCCCTCAGCTAGTACCAGATGCTGTGGGAAGGTAAAAGAGCTCAAGAGCAGACACAGACAAAGTAGTTTCCACCTTCAAGCAGCCCATTCTGGTCCTGATCTCTAGTAGTTAAAGACTGAGTTAAGTCCTGGACCTCAACTTTTAGTAAAATCTTAGTTATTTTCAAAGTACTAGTCAATAACAATTTCAACTCTGAAAATATTCCATTTCTGAACCACTCCAATCTATTTTTGAATCAACTTATCTTTGACAGATTTTCAAGGGCTTAGCACCTACAAATAAAATCAAACTGTTCCTAAGACCTGAGCGTTCAGCAGCTACTCTTGTAAAAGTTCACGGCCAGACCCTCAGGAGAGTTTAGTGTAGTGTTTGAAGCTTGGCACATATAACTCTTCTAAATGAAAACAAAATGCTTTTTAAAGTCTAAATACTCCTGAAAGGCAAGCAGAAGCCAAAAAGGCTGCAGAGAAGCAAGTCTAATGTTACATTACAGACTGAGGAGGAGGAGATGCTAGTTAGAAATTGTCAATCCTGTATTATTATTTATTTGGGGGGAAATGAGAAGGGAAAGCCAAATGCCAGGAGAAGCAGTTGGATCATCATAATGCAGACAGTGCTAAAGTTCTGTTGCTTTGACATGAATTAAGTTTTGAGAGAGAAAATAATGCACACGTAGAATTCAATAGAAGCAGCAAAAAAATAGCATTTATGTAATTATCAAGGAAAACAAAACAGTTCTGGAAAAAATACCAAGCACTCCTTTCAAAAATGAAAAATCAGAGAAAGTCATTCTTCCTTTTAAAGCAAAGGAAGACCAAATCCAAATTTGAAGTCAAATCTTCATACGTAATTTGGAACTTTTATTATCCCAGTAACAATAAGTTGGCTTAAAAATACTAAGTATTCATAATAATAATATAATTATTATGATTATTCTATCACACAAAACACAAGTAACTTTCTCCTGACTAGTGCATCAGCCTCAGACTTTGGGGTCAAAGCTGATCCTCATGCACAGGTATAGCTCCTGTCACTATGTCCATCTGGTGGATCTGATTCCCCAGTTTCTACTCTATATAAACTTTTTTTTTATACAGAATGTCTTCAATTACAGGCACCAAATGCTTAGCAGAAAGCCTGTTTTAGCCAGTTATCCTCTTAAAAATTTAAGGTTGCATATTGCCCTTGAATCAAAGCAAAGCTTCCACAGCTTTGCAGAGTCAGAGATCTGCCCAAAGAACCAAGAGATGACCTGACCTTTATGCAATAACAGTGTTATTTACAAGCAGATATTATTACTTTTCTAGTTGCTGGACACATACAATAATATAACCTGGATAAAACTTTATTGCATCTGATTAGAACTTCTAATGTCTTCTGTCCATTAGGGCTGCACAGCACACACCAAGTGAATCAAAACAGGTCTGTAGGTCTGTCTCTGGGCAGCTTAGCAGAGAGCATCCTCCTTTGCTGGCTCTGATTATTTTTTGACTTAAAAGACTCTGGAGGTGGCAGAATGTCTGTTTAATTTGCTGTTGTGTGGGAGAGAGGCAAAGGTGTCTGTGACACTACACTGTGCTTGGAAATCGCTTGCTCTTGGTATAGCCTGCAGCTTTTAAGCAAGATGCCACAAACACCAAACATAATTGAAGAGAAGCCCCTGAGATGAGAACAAAGTAAGCAGAAATGCTTCATTAGAAGTTACATCCCCTGATCCTGCTCTTGCTGTCAAGTCTACTGATTTTTTTCTCTTTGTTTCAACCTAGAAGTTAATTATCTTTCATAGACAAAACAAGTTAGAATCACAGAGTCATAGAATGGTTAGGGTTGGAAGGGACCTCTGGAGCTCATCTAGTCCAACCCCCCTGCAGTGGGCAGGGACATCCCCAACTAGAGCAGCTTGCCCAGAGCCCTGGCAAGCCTCACCTGGAATGCCTCCAGGGATGGGGCCTCAACCACCTCCCTGGGCAACCTGTTCCAGTTGTTATGGCTATTTTAACAATACTCTGAAGAAAAAGGGTTTCTTTTGGCAAATCTGTCTTCAAGAAAACAGATAAATTTAGTTAAATTCAGACTTGCTCTTTAAAGCCTTCAAGCAGTAGCTTGGAACTGCTTTCTCTGCACTGTTGGTTGATATTTATGTATAGCCTATGCTGACACATTTACAGGGAACAACAGTACAGTTGTATAGCTTTTGAGGGATTCTGCCACCCATTGACAAGATATTGCAGTAAGGGACTCATGGACACGTGTGGAGATCTTGCAGGTGGCCCAGCACCATGAAAAAGAAAGCCTGCAATATATTAAGAAACTGTGAGCAAAGCCCAAATCCTCCCTCACTCCAATTATCACTAGCACACAAAACATCCATCATCATGGTGCCTTGGTTTAGAGAACAGTGAGGAGAAAGAGAACTCCAGCAGATACACTGACCTCATGTTCTTTTCCAATTTTGCAGCTATGGAGTATTCAAATTTCAATCAGGGAGAAAACAAAGGAAACAGGTTAGAGAAAAATTAATTCAGTTTAAGGAGTGGAATCATTATTTCAAAATCTTTCAATTTTGTCCCAGTGATTTGTAGGAAATAATGGCAAAACTACAGCAGTAGACTTGAATTCTTTCTAATGACCTTTAATAAAGCCACGGGAGACTATTGGCTGTAACCCTGATGCAGATAAAACCTTTCATTCTTACAACCTCATCTACATTTAGGATTCAAAACTGGAGTTCTGATTGTTTGTCTATGTTATGCTCTGCTATATTTGAGTTCAGAATAAAGATAGCAATGATAATTTGAGGTTACTTGATGGGCACAGACATTATATTTTAATGACACTCTCAGAGGCACAGGGCACGTTAGAAAATATCATTAGTTTCATCTCTCAGCTGTGGTTTGAGACAATCACTAAGCAGTCAGAAAAGGGAGAAATGTCTTAAACAGTATAAAACCAGAGTAAATTAGGAATAGTAATACAACTGAACAGTTTTGTTTGGGTTCGTGCTCTGTTTTGGGTTTTTTTGGAAGAGCTAAATGGATGATATTGAGGATAGTCATTTATTTAAGGAACAGAGCACACCCCATAAATTTGGAAGCACAAATATTTAAAGTTTTGTTGAAAGTGTAAACAACCAATCTATTATGGCTGACCTCCTTTTACTAGGCAATGGCTACAAGAGATATCCTTTAAAATGATCACTTAATATAATACTGGGCAAAGACCAAGAGAAACTCTGTTTCCACTAGAAAATTCTTTATTTTCAAATGCCATATGGAATGTCTAAATAAAGTCACAGGAGCCAAAAAATTTATGGTATCCCAAACCTATGCTTGGGCATATACTCCATAGCACCACCCTGTTAATCATACTGGAACTAAACAGATCTGTTCACCAATTATTAGCTCAAATGATCAATTGCTTCAAAGCTGTCAAGCCCAGTGCCAGCTCTTTTCAGAACTGCACTCCTGACCATAAGCTTAGATGTGCTTTTAGGGCTAAAATGAAGAGCAAGCCAAAATGAAAAATAAATTAAAATAAAAGTGCCCCAAGTCCCATAGCCAAGTAGCAGGAATTTCAATTTCAGTTCCCAGCTGGGAAATGGCTTGAGAGTAGAACAAGAACACAATGAAAACCAGCCTCTGGAAACATGTGTTTGGAGAAAAATACAGTTCAGTGAGTCTACAAAACCCCCTCAAAAACTAAAGGGTAATAAAGGATGAAGGCAGGTGAAGGAGATATACATAGATGGGAAAGCAGAGGTTTTTTTCCTCTCTCTGAAGTAGTCACAGAATAAATTGCAGAATTAAAAACCACACTCTGTCTACCATGTGTATTCATCTAGGTAAGAGTTTTAAATCATATGCACTATTTTAAAGGTCCTCTTGTTTTGTCTCTCTACTGTCAGTGAAGTTGTTCCTGAGGACTTGAAAGCACTGTTCCTGTGTCCCTAGAAGTCCCAGTGCCAGGCAGGTTTCACCTTAATTGCCCACCCATAAAATGCTTCCCTCCCTTCTCACACCTTGTCATTTACCATCAGCTGTGATCTGGGGTGATGTATCCCCTCTGTGAAACTCTACTTGGAGAAGCAATTTACATTTCTCTTAGTAAGCAAAAGGAGAATGACCTTAATTTGTGCCCTTGCATGGCCAGGAGCAGAGCACAGGAGGCACCTGTGTGGGTCCCAGTGCTGTTTGATGTACTGTGGAGTCTCTGTGCTGCCCCTTGCTGAGCATTTTGCTGTCAAGCTGTTCCAAGGATAGCCTTATTCTACCTGGAAACTGAAACTCTCATTGCATTCTGAACACTGTGATCAAGTTTCTAGAGAATGGCCCATTTTATACTCCTCTACCCTGGCCTTTCTCATTGCTTTGTCAGGAAAGCTATGCTGCCTCATTTTCCATGGATGAGCAGCAATGGCATCTGCAATTTTTCTGAGTTTCTTTCTGAGTAAAAGCTTCTTCAGCCAGGAGGCTAAGCAAAGAGGTTGTTGTTTCATGCTGTCCAGCCATTTTTCCATTTTTAAAGACAGTAACAGTCTGGGGCTAGGTAAAGGTGGCCATTTAGAAAGAGGATGGCTGGAACCAGAGAGCCTTTGAGGAAGACTTCAGTGGGGTTTATGGAAAAGTTTGGAAGTACTGCAACCTAGTGTCACTAAATTCATTTAGAGATAAATAGCAAGCTAAGATAAACCACTTCTTTGTTTTAAAAAGCCATTTAAAAATCCTCTTTAATACATAATCTAAAACCCAAGAAATGTTATCCTAAAAAGTTCTGTTTCACAGAGAAAAATTAGCTGCAGTAATTTTTAAGGCATCCCATGTTCGTTTTCACATCTATCAAGGAAGTTTCACACCTGTCAGAGGAGTTAATTCAGCCTTTGCTTAAGAAATGCAATGCCTGTCTCCTTAATTAGAAAGGTTTGAGCTGGTTCTACTGACACCATTTAAAACCCACACACTCAATATAAATTTTAATCAACATATATGTCATAGGTCCTATTGGTATCTCTGGGAGCTCTATGCTAATCTTCTTGTAGAGGAGGCATATAAAATGGGCTAGATGAATTGCTTCCTAGCACAATTTTGTTCTCTCAAAGGACTTAAGGACTTGCACAGGTACACAGCACAGGTTTCTTGTAGATATCTAAATTCAGATGAGATGAGTTTTACCTCCAGCTTTGCACCTATTGCCCTTGAGGTATTCTTCAGTTACATTACATTAATTCCTTAAAATTTTTTTGAGCTTTAAGACTCATCATTATATTTAACTCAATTAAAACAGTGCAGGTATGTGGAAAGATAAAAGCCTTGAAAAACTGAGGAAATGCAATTAGATCATCCCACTTGGTCAGTTCTTGAATTGTTACTCATCATATTTGCACAAATCCACATAAAATTGGCAAAGGTGAAAGGCATGAAGGATTCCCTATGTAACAGCACTCTTTTGCAGCATCAAAAAGTGAGCAGCAGCATCATACTTCACCAAATGATGTGCAGAACACACTACACTTTCATGTATGTGCAGAGAATGAGACCCCAAAACCACATGAGGAAGTGAAATATTACCTTTATGCTGAAATGTAATCTGTCTCAAATGATACAGTAATTATTTTTCAAGAAAGGATGCTGAAAATCACTGGTACAGAAAACTAGCAAAGAGGAACCCCCCCAATTCTGTCACTAAATACAGGTAAGTAAAACCTTTTAGAAAAGCAGAATGGAATGATTACAGCCCACAGTTGTCTGCTGTTTATGGTACCAGCTGAATTTCAAACTATAAAGTGGGTGAATATTCAACATCCAGCAAGATATATGGGATAAGACTACATGTAGACATCTGGATGTCCTTAGAGGTAACATTTTCAAAAGGGCATAACTCACTTAATTACTTCAAACATGGCATTTGTGCTTTTATTTTTACCTTTATCTGTTTAGCAGCTCTAGAGCTCTGTGTGTTATGATCAATTCATTAAGAACATGAAGTGCTTTATGTAAACTTCTGACCATATAATGATCTACATAGTGAACTATGTATACATCATTCTCTTAAGCATATGGTGTTAAGAAATCAAACTGTCAGTCTACGTAAGTCCAACTATGCAATTATTCTAAAAAAATCCATCCCTTTTCTGGATGTGTCAGGAGCTTTTTCAGTATAGCAAGCTAAAACAATAAAAGTTCAATATATTAAAAAGAGAGGCTACCAGCTTGAAAGTTATTGTTCTTAATCAATGATTTATAGTAGGGCAACAAAAACTTTCATCTCCAAAGAAATTTAAGAAAGCAATCCACTATTCTATGTAAAAATAGAAAAACCAGGAGAAAATGTTGCCACTTAAGAGCTGTTCATGCAAGTCATCTTGTTCTAGCAGCTTTTCATTATTCACATTACTTGTCCTGTAGGCATCTTGTGTGTCTGAAGTGCCTATTACTGTTATTTGAGAAACTAGTATTGCCTGTACAGATGTCCCCTGGATGGCAAGAACTACCATCTGCAAGCATCAAGAGCACCCTGAAAACTCTTTACATTTCTCTGCTGCTAAACTGTGACAGAGGCAAAACCAAACTACTTAACAGGGCCTGGCTTTTGCAACAACAGAGGAACTCTTCAACTGCACATTATCTTGAGCTGCCAAGAGACTTTGGCAATGACAAAATACAAATTGGGGAAGAACAAGGAAAAAGTGGGAACTGGGAAAGCCTGACTTCTGGCAGCAGAGAAGAGAAACCACTTCATCAGATGGGATAAGAGCCAAGGAAAGCTCAGGCTGATTTGAGCCCTGTGAACCAGACAGAGGCATACAAAGAGCAATACTGAGCTTTGCTCCTGCACTGTGACTGTCTGAAGCCAGGGACAGGAAATCCTTGACGAAAATGCATTGGAAAAGAAATGTCTGTGGAGCAGGTAAAGCAAGGACAAAGGGAATCCACCATTTTCTGCTCAGTTTGTTCAGTTGGTAGCCCCCCAAAAAAGGCTACTTTCTACTCAGGCCACAAACTGATCCTGAACATTGACATACAACACTTCTATGGATTAATGCCATAACTGAACATAGCTCTACAGAAACAATCCCCAAATCCCACTTGCAAGGAGCTGAATCCTAGTTTTTTACTGATGGATAAGAATAACAAAAAACAAACCCCCAAACCAACAAGGAGTAGTAAGCAATTTCAGTGGAATTAAGGAGTCATAACAGAGGTCAAGGATGAAATTTTGGTGTGTCTCCAATACAGTACTCTGCACCAAACAGAGGAAAGTGCAGAGAACTTCAAGGACAACACTTATTGTGTTTCTGATACAATATTCTTCACTAAACAGAGTGTGCTGACAGATGCAGAGAAAGAAAGGGAGGGGGCATGATTAAATGGTGGGTTAAAAGTTGGTTAAGAGGCAGTTAAGAGACAGAAATTCTGTTTCTTTACAAATTAACATGTTTATGAGACAAAGGATGCCTCAAAAATCTGTACATAACTGCATATTAAAAACCATCCAGAACTGAAATGGTAGCTGCTAAGTATTAAAAACATTTTAAGAAGCTATTATGTGAAATGAGTAAGAAATATATAATGCATAACTGCTGCTGGATATTGCTTGCTTTCCCCCCAAGCTGTGACAACAAGCCTGACAAAAGCAATATGGTCTGTGGTGTTGGAAGGCTCCCCTGATAGCTGCTGTCTCAAGAGTCACACTTGTAGAAACTAATGATCCAGCACTGGAGCCTGCACATGCACTCTTAAAAAAATTATGTTAATTTTTATGTATGGAGGACTCAAGTGTGAGTGACAGAGTAAAACAGGAAAAGCATTAATAGCTACAAATAGGATTGAGAGGGCCAGCTGAGGAATATTGAGGACTCCTGTGTCTACTGATAGGAAACTCATGAGAGGGGAGAACAGAGTATTAAATAAGAGTAATTTGAGATTTCATACATGACAACAATAGTGTTTGCACAGAATACAGGATTCTACAGATGATATTAAAGAAGCTGTTTCCTCACGGAAATATATATCTACTAAGGCAATAGATGAAGTGGGATCAATTAATGCTCTGAAGGCAGCTTCTTATATAAAACTGAAGGCTAAACTGTTGCTATTCACATAATGTGAACAATGCACTTGTAATTTACAGGCTGTCTTATTAAAACTGCAGGTTGCCATAGGCATATGCATCAGACAATAACTCTGCACAGATATCTGAAGGAGAAACAGAAGCCTTGACCTGAAAAGCCATCATAAAACTTATTGGAGAACATTGCTTTTAGTGGAAGCTGTGCAAAGCCATTTACCATCAGAAGAAGAATCAGTAAGTCACCACAGAAAGGACATTCAGAAGTGCCCTCTGCATAGTGAGTAATTCTGCAGACAATAAACTCAATAAACCAACACAAGATGTTGGAGAATTTTTTTCACAATAAGTTATCAACTCTGAAGGCAACAATTTTCTGTATTTTCATGAGCTAGAAAAGTAACATTTTTTTTTCTGGCATGACAATCTCTCAAAGAAGCTGACTGAAATGGGCTTGGCAAGGGGCTAAGTAGGCAAGCACTGACGACAGCAGCATTAGCACTCAAGGTGATTGTTACAAAGCTTTCACACTTTCCACGTAAAGAAGATTAAAAAATGTTAGGACACGGCCCTTCAGCAGAAGGTAACAATCAAAGGAAAATGCTGGAGTTCAAATCACTAAAGGATCTTGATTAGCCTGTAAACATTCTTACTCAACTAGATGACCAAGCAAGATATGGTGGATATATAGTAATTCATAGAATCATAGAACTGTCAGGGTTGGAAGGGACCTTAAATCTCATCTAGTTCCAATTCCCTGCCCTGGGCAGGGACACCTGGCACTAGAGCAGCTTGCTCCCAGCCCCAGCCAGCCTGGCCTGCAACACTGCCAGGGCTGGGGCTGCCACCACCTCTCTGGGCAGCCTGGCACAGTGGCTCACCACGCTCAGGGTGAAGAACTTCTTCTTAACATCCAACCTAAATCTCCCCTCCTCAAGCTTGTGTCCATTCCCCCTAGTTCCATCATGGCCTGACATCCTAAAAAGTCCTTCCCCAGCCCTCTTATAGCCCCTGTAGATACTGGAAGGCCACAAGAAGGTCTCCTTGGAGCCTTCTCTTCTCCAGACTGAATAATCCCAACTCTCTCAGCCTGTCCTCAGAGGAGAGGTGCTCCAGCCTCTGATCATCCTTGTGGCCCTTCTCTGGACATGCTCCAGCATGTCTGTATCCTTCCTGTACATCAAGGCAGCAAGAAGTCAAAACAGTCAAAACAGGAGATAGTCATCTTGTTTGTGTGAGCTAAAACTGGCTATCAGAATATAGCAGAAAAGACCCTCAATGTAGAAACAGAAAAATGTGTTTCATTACTGAAAGTATCAACCTAATAAAGAATGATAAACTATGAAACTATCACTATTAATCTGAAATTTGTTATAAAAAGTTGTCAGTGAAAGAGCTTTCCCCATCTCCCATACCAGATGTGGCAGGTAGAGAGGTCAAGGCATCTAGATAATCCCATGAAGCAGGAATGCCAGATTAATAAACTACAGTTCCAATTAGAAAAAATGGGAAAGGAAAGTGATTGGAAGAAAGAGAACATTTGTTTCTAAGCTATCAAACCAGGCATTCACAATAAACAGTAGAAAAAAATAAAAGCTAGTGATAGGCAGTATGGTTTATGTAGCTCTAGAGGTACAGATTTATTCCATTAAGGAGAGAGAGAGTCTACACCTTAATTGGGAAGCCATGCACATAATGAATGCATGATGACATTTTGATGTCTCACTTGTCTTCTTCCCTGCCAATCCATCTCTCTAGATTGCAATCTGCCATTATTCACAACGTGTTAATCTTTGGGGTGAGGATCTAAATATGTTTCAGCTCTTTCTGTGTGAGAGCATTCAGAAACAGGTTACTTGCTTAAGCTCTCTCCTTGGAGTGAACAGTCACTGCAGTTTATACAGACAGTGCTGAAAAGGGAATTCATCTAGCAGCTAATTCTCAATAAAAACCTCTGTTCATGACTTTCTCCTATATTTACTATCTAATTTGCATTTATATACCCTTTATTATCCAAACACCTCATAATCTCAAATGTGCTTAACCTAACAAATCCCTAATATAATTCAGGAGCATTAGGGAAGTTTTCTACAGATAAGCAGGGATGACAGTAATTTATGTTGTCTAACCTAGGCACTGGAGCTGGAAGGTTAGTATTCTGCTTTCTACAGAATGAAAGGAAGGAGATGAGTCCTCTGAATCACTAATCAGCTGCTACCCCCTGCACATTCAAGCACAGGCTTTTTCCTAAGCTGTGAAAAACAGGCATTGATGTTGAGTGCTGTGTGTTGCCTTCTCTTGGGTTTATCAATGCAGATCAATGTGGCACTACACCTTTAAATGCCATCAACTCATTGCCCAAGGTCCCTTTCCCCATGCTATTTTGCTGCAATTGCTGCCAAGGAAGACTCCCACTGGGTGGCAAAAATTCTTTTCCCATTTATTGTCTTTCCAGGAGGGAAATAGAATATTAAGCAGGCAATTTTACAGGACACAAAAAAAAAAAAGGGCTTGAATGAGACTGTAATTAACAGAAAGGTGATCATGCCAGTTTGAAAATCACTAAGATAATCATTGTATTGTAATGGATTTTACATCCTGCAAGGCTGTGAATAACTGTAATTTAACAGACACATGCAAAATGCATAGATCAAACTAGTCTCTACAAACATAGCATATGTATGTTCTTTATCTAGTGAGAGTGCATATGCATACATAGTCTAATATTTACTTATAGCTCTACATAAAGACATATACATCACTATAAACAAATGGACTGTATCTACTCAATGTTCTAATTTCCCTTTGACTAAAATTCATAGCAGCTAGGAGGGGGCTAGTGAGGTTCAGGTAACAGCCTGACTCACAAGCAGCAATGTTTCATTTACTAATTTCAGGAAAACACAAGTGATCCTCCCTACAGCAGACCAGGAATCCCAGCCTCGGATCACACAAACCCATGGGCCCATTTGGTCCCTGGGACACAGTCTGCTCCAACCAAAGCATCACTTGGGAAGAATTTACATAGATTTAAATAACATGTCAGCTACCTAGGGTTATGGTAATGCCTCCTTGTTCCCAGGGTTTTGAAAATGTGAATCTCAGTGCAACTGGCTATCAGCTGCATGGTAAAATATTATTGTTGTACTCTGCTGTAGGGCATCTGTCCACTACTATATGCATTTTGTTTGTTCTGTGATATGTCTTTGCAGAGCACATTTTCCAAAGAAAGAAAGTAGGCAGTATTACTGCATCACAGAAAGTAGCTTTCCTGGTTTTATCTCATCTTAATTGAGGTCTGTTTCTGTTGCCAAGCAAGGCTTAGTAGGCTTCCTTGATTTATAAATCAAGGGTGTTTGCTTCACTAAAGCTGGTGTATAATTGCTTGTCAGCAGTCGCCTTTGCTTTAAGGAAGGAATGAAAGAAATAAAAGGAAATGTAGAATATTACTGGAAACTGCCTTTGAACAACAAATAGGACTATGTGAATAGCTGCTCAGGTTCCAAAGAGGGAAAAAAAAAACAACCCTAAACATATAGGGAAGGATTTTGATATAAAAACATCTAGATTTATTGATGCTGAAAAAAAGTTTTCATTTTGTATTCAACGAAATCCAATCTTTAACCTCAAAACTTTGTGTCTGTTTGGCCCTTACAAACACAAGCACAGCCATGGTATGCAGGCTATTCACAAGGGAAGGAGAGCAATCCATGCTATGAGCCTTTTATCAGTACTGCTGTGTTCAAGATACACAGCTTTATGCTCTGCCTTACAAGGCTCAAGCCCTTTCTGCGCACTGGGAAAATGACCCAACCACTCTGACATGGGGTGATTTGGATCAGTAGCTCAGTGTCTCTGGAGCTAGTACTGTCCCTCTACGAGTGGCATATTTAAGGGGCCAGAGAAGGAGAGTGAGAGAAATGATACTGGCAGGGATGTAAGTAGATCACTTCCCTCTGCACCATATGACACTATTTTGCACATTCAACTTCTGGATGTATTGGATCCACATTCCGGAGGGGAGAATACATTATTCACTGTAAAATATATTTCCACAGCACAGGGCTGCACAGCTGAACAGAATGTACCTGTCCTTTAGACTCTCATTCTGGAAATACCTTTGTAGTTAGCTAATCATTTCCTTTGCACTTGCTCCAGCATCGGAAATGTCTAACAATGCACACACAACTTGACAAAGTGGCCTGAACACAACAGAGAATCCAGAACAACTGACCATTTATTGGTTCTTTCTCTAATTAGTTTGACATGCACAGCACACTGAGTGCAGCACTGCCCAGCTCCTTCTTGTCATCAGTCCTGTGCTGCTCATGTCCACCTACACACTGCACATTCCAGCGGCCGAATGAACCCAAACAGTCCTGTCCAATACTCAGCAGGTTTGCAAAGAAAGAGTTTCTATCAGATGAACATCCAAATTCTGTTTTTTCTTTCTTTTTTTTTTTTTAGGGGGACAAAAAAAGTAAAAATTGCAAACTTTCAACATCCTCATGGTATTTTCCTACAGATAACCTCTTAACCCACCACTTAAATGGTACCAGAGTTTAAACCTTTGCCTTGGCCTTGGCTCTGCATCTAATCATGTCTAGATTAGGCTTCTTCTTCCTGGGCACATCCATTTATCCCACACAAAGCTAACAAATCTCTAGGACTCCATAAAAGAGATCATTTACAGGTACCTAACTGTAGTTTATATGCTTAGCCACACTCCACAATCTCTTGGCAAGATCCTGCTCCCAGACAACATCTGAATAATAGGGAACTTACTGAGTCACTATAGTCAAATGTATATACTATCATCATCCACAACTACTACATTATGCAACTTCTGCCATTACACTCAACTACTGGCAGAAGAAAAATGATTTGTTAGAAATGAGTCACAGGAGAAATTTAATGAAAAGTTCATCTTTCCAGGGAACATCTTTCCCAGCTTTACTGCTGCTGGCTGCAGAGGGCTGCCAGACCCTTGAAAGCTTCACCCACATAGAATGGGAAGTACATGCTGAAATGTGGCTGAGATATTTGTTTCCTTGTCAGCACAGATAGGAGTGCACTTTCTCTCCCTTCTGGATGTACAGGGGTTTCTCCTACCAAGCTCAGCACACTTAAACTGCATGGAAAGACACTGCATCTCAAAACAATTTCTTGATGCAGAGATTTTTGTTGTTTCTACAAATAAACAAACCCCTTCCCTCAGAATTAGCAATGTTCTAAATATACTTTTTTAATCACTTATACTTTTGAAACTTTCACACTACTTTTGCTATTTCTGTTACTATTTACTACTATTATAGCTAGTGTCTCTCCCTGTAAGTAAGGTGATCTCAGCCCCCATGTTGTCATGAGTGTGCTAACAAAAGCAACCTGCATCTTTCAGGTGTTCTGCAGGATGCACTACCACCACACTGACAGAAATGCAGTATGATTTCATTAGTGGCTCTGCCTTGCAGACTGATTCTGCACAAAGACACAAGCACTATCTTAACAAACAACTTGCATATACTAAGCTGTTCATACATCACAATCTTTGCAGAACTGGTGACTTAATTTCTCTGTTCATTAAGGAACATATTTTTTTTCCCCCCATTTCATGCATTTTAAAATGCCTCCGTAATGAGTCCACACACTGAGCATTAATATTTCTTTTAACATTTTTTTCCATTAGCTGTGTCAAACTGACTCTCTTGTCATTTTTCATGCTGCACTGCAGGTCTGACAATTAAACAATCATGCTACTGCAGTTGCTCAGGGAGGAATGCAGTTGTGGCTCTGCCTTGGTGAGGTTTCCTTTTCACCCTGACTCTTGGAGCCATGACCATACCTAAGATGCTAGATGTGCACTGTACCTGAAGTGTCTGAGTGCTCACCACCATGCACCTCATATATTCTACCTCTGTACACACCATGCATAATTCAGCTTATGAGGTATTCTCAGACAGTACTATATCACCTCATGAAAAAGGTGAAGGCAGCTTGTTGATGCCCTGTTGCTCACTTGAACATTTTAGCATGCAAAGCACTTGTCTTTGCTGAATCACAATTACTTTCCTAGCAGGGACTTCTCTCCTCAGGTTTAAACACTGCACAGTCTAAACTAAACACCCTGACACAAACCATTTGCACTCTCTGGCCTCTTAAACTTTTTCACATCACTTTCAGTTGTTTTTCCCTCAGAGATAACAATGTTAACACACCAGTTAGCTTTGTGCTTTTTTCCTGACAGGCAGTTGCTACCTTGCAGCTTGCTGGCCATCTGTCCACACTTTGGGACATTTTTGCTGTGGAAAGCAATAAAAGCTGAGCCACAGTGAGTGCAGGAGCAGGTCACAGGGGTGCAGGTTACTGAGTGACAGCTGGCATTTGGCTTTAACACTAACAGATGTGCTCTACAGCTGAGCAGAGAAAGGAATAGTGCAGATCAAAGTGCTCTGAGAGGCTACAGAAAACAGATAAGGGGACTTTCAATGTCACGCTATTCACTCCAGGTTGATATTTTCTTGTTATCCTCAGCTACCTTAGAACACAGAGGTGCACCTTCTGCAGAGGCAATCTGCTCTCCCTAGGATGTTATCGTCCTGAACTTCACTTTACAGAAAGAAGCTATACATTCATTTTTCACATCTTTTCCCCAGTTTTCTCTTCACTCTCTGGTAAAACACACTGCACTCTTCTCTGCATAGGAAATTCACTTTTGAATAGGATTAACTACTCACAAATGTTAAAGTTAGAAGTTAGGGTCTACTTTAATAATTTATGGTGAAAAGGGAGAAAAAGATAGCTTTTACTTTTCAATATTTATTACACTGCTGATCATTTTTATGTCAATACACTACTTCCTTTTTCTCCCCTGAACTGAAATGCTTTCTAACTCTCATTAGGCATGTAAGAGAATTAGAGTAATGGTGCAGTATTGCCAAGTCAGTTACTGTACAAATACAAGTGATTTTGTTGCTTTTAACAAGTTTGAGTGGTGGAGACCTCTCTCAAAGTTGGGCTGTATCATGGGACATTCTGAGCTCAGCTTTGGAGTTCATCTTTCTTGTATGTGTTGAGAAAACTAATTAAATACTTAACCATGGTGGTCTAAGACATGAGCTGTGCTTATCTAAGCTGGGTAAAGCAAGGAACAAAGTCACTGGTGCAAGTTAGAATAAAAATCAGTGAGGTTTCTTTTTTTCAGGAAGAGTTGTCAAATTTGTGCCTTAAAAAAAACAACAACCAACCCACTCAAAACCCAAACAAACCTAATTTTCTGTGAACTCTTTTGCCCACAGATGGTAGCTGGATTCTGAAATCACTTTTCTTAACCACCCCTCTCCCCACCACAGTTCTTATTTATTAGCATTTTATCCAGGAAAATCTCACTAACCTTCACAAATCAAATCTATCTGCCACATGACCTCCATTATGGATCATACTCTTGCCTTCAGTAATATCAGTTTAAATCACCAGCAACTCTCCTAACATCATAATGTTTCTTTTGATTTAGCCTAGTGCAAACCTGAAAAAAGTTTGCCCTTTCAAATAATTATGTCTTTTTTTTGCAGCTCCAGATCAAATATTTTTTTCTGACTTCCAGTAGAATGATCCATGTGTGAAAAACATCAACCTCTATCAATAAACTCCAATCTAAAGTTCTCATATTTTCCCTCATGTTCTATTCATTAAAATGTTTCCTTATGTTTACATTCTTCCTACAAAGGGTTTGTGACATTTTTATTTAAAGGAAGTCATATCAGAATTCATGAAAATCAATTTCACAAGCATTTTGCATATTGACACTGGAAATGTGATGCTGTTGATTTGAAAGTTAATATTCCCAAGATATATGTGTATGTGCAAGAGCAATGCTGGAAGACATTTAAGTAACTCAATAAACATCACCTCAAATTATTAGATGTATCTTTTGTGACCTGATATCCATTTTTTTTACACTGTAATGTTTATTCTGTTGGAAAAATAAAAAATCATTAAAAATGTGGATTTGTGGAGAAGAAATGTAAACAAGCAAACAAGGTCTTACTCAAAAATAAGTCTTTGAGCATCCTGTTAGTTGGGCTGAAGTCTTTTGGGCTCAGACCTAGTGATGAGCTACTCACTTCAAGAGAACTTAAGGGAGTTTTGTTAGTATAAAACTGGCATAGGATAAAGGTCAACCTCTTTCATTTTAATGAGTGAAGTGAGATTATTTACTACTCTGCATTCTGCAGTGTTTATCCATTGGGAGAAACAAACAAACAAACAAAAAAAGAGACAACTCTAGTTTCCCTAAAAATACTCTGCAACTGGGAACTGCTTAGCAATTGCACTAATAAAGCATTTAAAGAAACATTAAGGGCTTAAGCTACTTAAAGCTTATTAGAGAATTAGGCTAATTGTCACTTAGGACTTGATGCTGAGAGGTGCTGAGCAAAGTGCCAAGATCCTCAAGTGAATAGTCCATGAAAAATGCATCCTTCAATTTAAATGCAAACTCTGGTCCAGAAGTGAGAAGATGCCAGATAAAGTCACAGGCAGATCTGGAAATCTCTGTCTAAAATTTTATTCTGTTAACTATTCCTTTTAAATATTTGTTGTTCACTGAGGCTAAGAAAACTCCATTCATGTCTCCATGCTGTTGCCTATTTAATGAGGTAGAGAAGCATTTCATTATTCCCCTCTGATGAATATACAAGCACAAAACCCCAAAGCTGAACAGCAAAACAAAGAGCAAATTATTTCAATCCTCTTAATTCTCTGTTTTTTTGGTAGATAATGCCATAACTCATTTTAGCTTAGCAGCCACAGATGTAAGAAAGATTTCTTTTTAGACTTTGGAAACATTTAAATTGAATGAACTAACAAAAGAAATAATTCTTACCTAAACAGGGAGAAAATAAAAGAAAGAACTTTTCAAATATTACAAAGGCTAACAACTAATTTTTTCTTATCTTTTTACTATGACTCTGAATACTACATTAGGAGGGCAAATTTCCCCCATTCAATCCAAATGCATGCAATGCAAAGTCCCCTGAAACTCAGTAAACTGAAATAACCTTTTCCTTCAAACTCCTTCCCCAAAATTCTTGAAGAGCTGCCTGTGGTTGAACTGGAATGTGTTTGGAAGTGTTTGAATTAAGTGCAGCTAGCCCAAATGACAGTTTGGCTTCCTCCAGAGGTGTAAGGGATAAAAAAAAAATGGATTGTGGTGGACAGTGCATTGTTGTGTGAATTATGCAGTGAGCTGAAATGACACTGGAATAGTCATTAAAGTTCCTAAGAGCTGCTCTCTTCCAGATGAGCTAATAGAATGACTCTGAGCTCTGAGGTTAACTGAAATAAAATCTAGAAGTGCTGTAAAATACATCTGCTGCATTTGACTTCTTTCTAAAGTGAGAGCAGTGCTACTGCTGACCCTCTTGTCAGTAAAAGCAACACTATCTGCATGAAGATGACCACAAAGTCTTTCCTAAAGCACATCTGATAAGCTGTAACCTTCACAAAGATCAACGTGGTTTTAGCTAGTCTAGGAAATCAGAAAGCATCAATCTGAAATCTATGAAATCATTCAAGAGCTGTTCAAATATCTTCATTTAAGTAACACTCAGAAGGAAGGAGTCCTTGTCCAGCACTGTTCATTAACAGGCTTCCATGATAGGTGATTGTTTTTAAGGTAAGCTAGCTGTGAAAAGAAGGAACTTGGAGGTCCTTTCCACTCCCATGTAATGGAAAGATGACATGGGAGTTATGACTGGCTTAGTGCTGTAGAGGATCAATGTCTTGTTAATTAGTTCTAGAACTTGACTCTGTATCATTTTATGTCTCTATAAATTTTTCAGGTACAGTATTAATATTAATTATTGATTAGACATAGAAGTGTCAATTCCCATTGGGTACAGTTAGTAAAACATGTTAAATTGGGAGATAATAAAATGTATGTTCTTTGAAAGTGAGTTGGTCTGCATCAGACACATTTCCCATTATCAAGAATTGATTTATCATTTTTAAGGCTGTTTTCATTGTACTTTTTGAGGAGAAATAGGAATTTTGTACCTTAAGGCTATATTCTCTTCATTCATTTAAAAGACTATGAAGATGCAACACTTAGAAGGAAGTTTGCAAAGCTTATGATCACCCTTACAGTGAGGGTGCCAGAGCACTGGCCCAGGCTGCCCAGGAGGACTGTGGAGTCTCCTCTGGAGCCATTGCAGAGCTGCCTGGACACATTCCTGTGTGACCTTGTCTAGGTGATCCTGCTCTGGCAGGGGGGTTGCACTAGATGATCTTTCTAGGTCCCTTCCAACCCCTAACATTCTGTGATTCTGTGATGCCTCCTGTAGATCTGTTTGACCTTTTCCCACCTCACCCTGAAGAGCATCATTTTCCACATCTCTACAGAAGCCCAAACCATCTGGCAGACCTTGGCTAAGCTGGGGTGATGAACAGCACAGGAGGTGTGAGCACAAAGATGAACAAGGGCTACTAAATGAGGAACTGCAGATATTACATCTTCCTTGACAGCTGGGACTGTACAAAGATGGTCCACTGAAGCCAAAAGAGCACAGTTAACTTGGCTGGGAGCAGCAGCTCACTGCAAGAGCACAGGAGTGTCAGCTATTACACTGAGATATAAGTGTAACTCTGACCCATGACCATGAATAACAAAAGTCTCATTGATTTCCATTAGAGGAGGACTAGGTCTATTTACTGTAACTGAGTTGATTCTCAGAAAAATAATTAATTCCTTGTCATGTCTCACGTGTATTGATTTTTGTAATTACAACCAAATTGGAGGCAAGGGTAGAGGGGAAGGAAATGCACTTGATTTATGTTTAACTTGATGCACAAGCTGTCAAGGACAAAGAAATTGAGATGCACTGCCCATGCTTAGATAAAGAGTGCCAGACACATGGTGTAGTGAAGAATCTAAACTCACACACTGCTCTAATGGACAGAGTTCAGCGCTGAGGTATAAAGAGCTCTCTTTCTACAGCAGCCTCCAGAGCTAGCAGAAGACATGCCCACGGGGAAGAAGATAAGGACAGAACAAGCTTAATGTGTATCAGTGACTAAGAGGACTGAGACAAAGAATTAGAATGGAGGAGAAAAAAAAACAAGCTGTTGCTGCTAATACAGCTGCCAGTACACAGTGTAAGAAAAAAAAGGAGGGAGAGAAAAGAAAATACCTATGGTCTTGCTTGGTAATGATGCTGTTAGGTAAAAGACAGTGGCAGGAGAGCACTTGAACTTTTGTTTCCATTGTTCACTCACTAAAATGGAAATTTAGAAATTTCTTTACGTAGAATCAGTGAGTATTTGACTTCTCAATTAGGTGATAGTCTTCTTTTCCAGACATGTTTGTGGGAGTGGCTGGCCTGTTGCCATACACACTCAGACCTGATAATACTCAATTTCTAGTTTCTACAGCATCAGAGATCAGTTTGTCAAAGATATCCTCATTACTTACATAGACACAGTATGACATTTGGACTCATTAAAGCCAATGCCTACACTTACTTCTGCAGGACCACAAGAAGCTGAACTATTTATAACCTTCTGCCTAAAAGTATCAGTTCAGAAACTGAAGTTTCCAACTCTGGTGTGAGGGAGAAAAAGCTTTTTGTTATAAAATGAAAGCTGCAAAACAGTCTCACATCCAAACACTAAAATGAAATGATATATATCTGAGGGAAAGGGCAGAGTTTAAGGGTGTCAGTCCCGGGTTAAGTACTTCTATCTGAAGCCATGGTATTTTAAACAAAAAGCAAGCCCTCTGCCTCCAGCGCAGGGAACTAATCTGCATCCAGCTTGCACAGCTTCTAAAAGCTGTTGTCTAAAATGTCAGCACTCTAAAGCAATGATCTTCTGGAGACTTACACACTGCAACAGAGGAAGCTGCAAACACATACTTCAAAAGAAAACAAAACCAAAAACCAAACCCCAAACCCTAAACAACAGAACTCACTGGTGTGGCAGTCTGTTGGCAACACTTTTTGTGAAATGATACTCCTCCTGGCTATGACACAGCTCTATACACAAAGTCATAACACAACAAACTGTGAGTCAGTAATAAATAACCAAATGACAATGATTGATGATGACAAATCTGTCTCCAGTAGAGCTATTGGTAAGACTACTAAAAATTCTTTCCCTCTTAATATATTAAACTCTTAATTTAGGGGTTGAGTTGATACTGCCAGAAAACAGCTTTTAACACAGCTAGCATAAATTTTAGTGGGCGTTTGAATGCTAAAGCACAAGAGACTAGCCTGCTAAAAAAGCTGCCCCTAGGAAGGCTGCTGTTTGCATAAAATCCATGGGTTCTTCTCAGCTGGGAAATCATTTGATCTATTCTATATCATGCACTCTGTCACTTAGAAAGCAAATATGAACATGAAATACGAACATGAAGCAAAACATAAAAAGAGACTTAATAAAATGAGTAATCACGTTTCGCCTAAATCCCCTCGTGCTGACAAAAGGCACACAGCATCAGAAATTCAGCCTAGTCTGCCCATTTCAGTATGTGGGAGAGGAAAAAAACACCCTGCAACCAGGCCCTGTGAGGCACATTACTGCAGAGGGTTTTCTCAGGAGAAACTGAGAGCACTGACTGAGGAGCACTGATTACTGCAGCACTTTAACTGATGGCCAGATGCAGGGAAGACAAGGGATCTGGAGCTGCTCTGTGCCATGACCTCACACTTGGCATGTGGACAGCTGGTGGAAGGCTCTAAACACTACTGGTCCAGCACAACTCTTCAAAATGCAAACCAAGTTCTTACTGGCAAATTTTCAGTGTTTTATGCTACTTCTCAGTAAACCAATACATTAAAAAAAAACCAAACAACCAAGAAAAAAAAAAGGGAACAGACACAGGGAAGTAATCAGGTGTCCAAGTATTTGCGAAAAAGCAGGGTTAGAAGTACTAGCAAATCATTCTTTGAAATATTAAAGTCCAGCATTTAAATTCCAATCTTGCCCAAGAAGCTCATGATCCCACAGCAAAAAATATAAAACATAATATTATGTATAATTTTTATACCCAGATGCCCATGAGAAGTTCCAGCTTATTTATAAACATAATTTTAAAAAGATGAGTAGAGAATCAGAAATGCAAACACTTTCATTTTTCCAAACTACTGTAAATTTCTACCTATTTGGACCTCAGCTTAATTCAGTCTTTGGCTATTTCAGAGAAATGACATGACAATACTGATTAGCTGACACCCAATGCTAGAATTCAAGCTGTAACACAAGCACAGAAACATTAGGACTGTGGACACAGACAAGAAACAAAAAGTGAAGCCTAGAACACATTTGGGCAAGTGCAGAAAAAATGAAAGCAGACATGACACAATGAGCTGTGAAGAATCATACCTGGATAATAACTCTGCTGAAAACAAGTCTCCCTCTCTACATAGTAGTAGACACTAAGTCTGCTTATACAGTCTCACTCTAATAGTCTGATTATATAGCCACCTAGGTCTTCCTACAGGGAAACTGCGTGCAAGTGGAGAACTCTGAACCTTCTCCATTGAAGTCAATGGCAAAGCTACCACCATCTTCCCTAGGAGCAAGAGTCAGCTTGCAATCTTTAGGATCAAAAACTGTACTTCAGAGTACTACGTGTAGGTACAGTGCACAAAATCAAACAGAAGAAACCCAGAAAGCAGTGGAGAATATTAAGCACTATTATTATAAAAAGGCTCATTGTTTTCCACAGAAATATATCCTCCTCAATTATCACAAAGATCTGCAGTAAGCATGCTAAAAAGATATCTCTCTCTCTTTTCAATGTAAACTGTGTTTTGTTTTGGTGCTGCTAAAGCACAGCGGAGTGAAGGGCACACTCTGCTGGTCACAAGCACCATTTACACTGAAAGCTCTTTAACAACATAAGTAGTAAAAAATAAATCCCATTTTATGACTCCTGGACTTGAAGTGGAGCTCCTTACTAGGCTGCTACTTGACTTTTTTTCACCCTGAATATTAGTGAGAATGGCTATGATGCTATGAATGGACTTTCTCATGTTTAAACATAGGCCTACCTGCTGTAAGAACACCTTCCTTCCTGAAGGATATTTTTTAGCAGTAAAACGTGTTCAAAAACTCTTTACCTTAGGCTTTTCATCCAGAATTTGCTGACGAATCTCCTTGTGTTTTTCTACAAGTTTCTCCTGTCTTTTACTCTGAGCTTCTTCTAGCTGTAAGAAAATAGCAAAGAATCTTTCTTCAGAGGTTGCATATCCTCACTTTCCCACCTCCCTCTCCCAAATATTTCATCCACCAAACCCAAAAATGTTGCAATCTAAACTATGAATATTTCTAATACAAACTTGCACACCATTGGCACAAGCATCCTGAGCACAACTGCACTAACAGTTACGTGTGGGCAACATACATCTCAGATTTCACACATGGCATTTGGAATCAGAGATGTCTAAAGGACTTACCATAGACTTCTAATGCTATTAAAAGCATAATGCATCTTTTCAAATCATATTAGTTAGCTTTAGCTTTCATTGTACAAGCTGTGTGAGATGGACTCTGTTCCCAGAAGAAGAGGATCTGCATGGTAGAGTCCTAAATGAACATGCTGATAAATTTTGGGCCTCATTTAGTAAAGCACTCGGACATTTGTCTGACTCCATCAGGAATTGAGCGTTCTTAATTTGCTAATTCTTTAGGTTGCTTCCTGAAACAAGGCCTCTGTGAGGGAAAATGGGCCAGCCTTTTGAAATGAACCCTCTCTGCACTGAAATGAAGACAAAATTCCAGCGTGCCATAGGTTTCATAGTGATTTCACACCTCAAAACACCCAAGATGCATACTTTGAGCCCAGCCTAAACCATCTATAGCTTCAGAAAAGCTAATACTTGTAATGAAATCCTTGACTTGTGTTTACCTAGCTCATAGAATGTTTTTTGTATTTCAGTAACTGTGTAAATGTAATTGAGGTTAAAATATATTCTGCAATTAAATATTTTTGGTGACTTTCAGAGGTCCTTATGCAATCTATGCATTCTTGGGCCAGCAAGCCCATTAAAAACATCAGCACATTTTCCATCAATAAACACAGCATATTCCAAGATGAAGTCATACCTGTATTAAAACCTGACCCTCAACACCATCCCCCAAGCAGTGACTAACAAGGAAGAGCTGGCTGAAAATCCAGGTTTCCTTTAACTGGAATGTGAAGAGAAGACTACACAGCATCTGTTAAAAATCAGGCTTTGCAGGGTCTTTATACCAAAGCTTACAATCTGCAGTTTAATAAGATCTAAACCATGAAAGCTAACCTTCTATCCCCCCCAAAAATGAAACCAGTATTTCCTGACCTACCCGTTTTATGTACTGCACCACCTCCTGGATATAGGAGCGAATCATTTCAGTCTTCTCTCTGGGGAGCAGCAATCAACAAGTTATTGTCCTCAGTAAGATCACACTGATACATTTTCATTCCTCACAACTGCTTACAGAATAAGTAAAGCTATGATTTAAATGTAAGGATCTGTCTCCTTGAGCCTTTTGTAACAGGCTGCACCTTTACTGCCCAAAGGGCTCAGACTTGCCCGTGACCTACCCCAACAAACCCTCTGCTCTTTCACAACAGGCTTTCCCACAGAGCACTGCCACATCTTCAGAGTGACAGCAGGGTCCCTAAGGCCCAAATGTCAGTCCAGGAGAGCACAGGACATCAGTAGATGCACACTGCCACATTGTGGCACATTATATAGTACAGAAATAGCCTCTGTCATGAGCAGATACTGCTGGTGACATCTCAGAGATAACAGCAATGTTCCCACAAAGATTTGACTTGGGTCCCCAGCTTGGCTATGTAAACTACATAAAGATGAACTTGAAGGAAATATTTTAAGTGACTCTGTGAGATAGTTCCTAGGTAACCATTGGTCAAAGGCCAAAGATGAGATCCTCCAAAGGGATAAATGCACTTAAAATAACAATTTGTGATTACTTGAGTTGACTAGATTCAGGACAGTACTCTAAAACCTTAACTGTCTAAGTCAAGAACTGTGAATAGCTGTTCATGTGGCATTAAAATCTGATGGGTTTAGGTAGCTCCACAAGCCCTGGGTGCATATAGGAAGTAGAAAAAATTAAGTAAGAACAATTAATGCAATTTATTATCTCTGTGTAATATTCTTTCCCAAACTTCCCAGCTTTAAATAAACAACAGTTTAGTCTGGATGACTTGAATGGGATTGGCCAGAAACTACTTTCTGTCCTCCTGAAAGAGTGAGGACAAACTGTATCACTTGACAGAGGAAAGTTGAGTTTTCCATGTAGTTCCCACCTCACCTTTCCCAAGGGCTCTCTGAAAAGCCTGGCAAAGGAAAGCCCTTGGGAAGAATTAGAAAAGAATAAAAGGAAAACAATACCCAGTTTCTACTTGTCTTTCTGAGCCTTTCTCACTAGTGTCTCATTAACCTCTCAGCAAATCATTTTCTATTGCAATTGATTTTTACTGTTATAGCATTTTCATAATGACTAACTACTTTTAGCTAATGACTTCCATGTCCTCTGATCAGCTCTAACCATATTAAATACTTCTCCCTTTTTTCATCATTCTTCCCATATTGTTATCTTTTTTCTAGGAGGTTTATATTAAAGTTCTATTATATTGATTCTTAACCTAGCTGATACATTGCTTTGTGTGTGTGTGAGACCTTTCTTCAGTGTTACCAAACACACAGATTCAATGTTGAGAGGCTCCAAAACACGTATAAACATTCTACCTGTAGAAAACCAAACACAACTCATTTCTTTGTTACTTGGCAAAACTCAGATAGTCTAGATTTTTCCTTTTTTTTTTCTTTTCTTTGTTCCTTCTGTATTTTTAACTCTCCTTAAATGTTACTAAAACAAAGACTGGTAACAAGAATATCCCAGCAAACAGCGCAAGATTAAAATGCCCCATTTGCTTTTTGTGCTGCTTGCCAAAACAAATGAAGGAGGACAAACAAACCTAGATACTGTGCCCTTGGGAAGAGAATATCATCAACTTGCACAACTACAGTTTGTATTGTCTGGTGGTGCATAAATGAAATTAATATTCCTGCCTCTGTTCACAGAAACTGCACCCTCAGAGCTCAGCTTTCCTCCCCCTTCCCCCCAAAGTGACTGCATACTCCATAACACTGTCACTGGAGGAGAACCAGCAGCACAGCATCAGAGGGGAGGTTACCACAAAAGTAGAGCACATCTTCCAGTGTGTTCCTGCTATTTCTTCTGGAGACCAGCTTTAACAGAGTTAAGAAGAAAAGATAACTCACAAATAAAATCCCTAAGTTAAGGTGAAATCAAACCCTACAGGAATTGAAGGCACAAAAAGTCTGTTTATACTCAGACAAATAGTGTCTGGATTAACAGCATCTTGGTGAATCACTGTCATGCCACACATAGGCTTATCCCCATACCACACAGCAGCAGCTGACCCAGCCTCTCAATACTCACAGAACAGGAGATTAGATTAGTCCCAGGAAACTAAATTAGTATCAGTGGAAGCAAGAAGAACTCCACTGCTCTGGTGAGGTATTACAATCTGACAAAAAAGCTGCCTTGGATATAGGGTTGAGACCTTTCTTTGATTTTCCAGCTGCGAAAAAGCTTGCCTCCTCATAACACATAAGGATAGGGATCTAGAGATATACTTACTCTTCCATTTGATTTTTATCCTTAGACTTTGCTTCTGTGATCTTCTCCTGCCTTTTCTTGTCCATTTTTTTCTTCAATTCTTTCTTTTCTCTAAAGCATAAATATAAAGGCAAGTTCAAAATGCATCTAAACAAAACCCACATGGAGGAATCCTCAGTGACAAGGGGAATAGCAGCTTACTTTTCACATGTTTCTTTCAGTTTCTTTAGCTGGCTGTTCTGACACTCCTCTGCTACATCTGTCAACTTCTGAATAAGCTAAAAAAATAATAAAAAGAAAAAATAATCCCAAGAAACAGAAATAGGTATTTTCAGCCAAACATCACACATGCATCTAAGTTTCTTCAAATGTCTGTAGCAGACATGAGAAGTGTTACATCATTCCCTGATTAATTAGGAACAATCAAAAGCCTGGAAATATTCTTACTGGTGTAAATGCATTCTTAATTTGTAGAGTTCAGGCAGACTTTTGTATACCAACCTAACAGAGAAACTTCTCTGTTTATCAAGGTGAGAATGTTTCAGTCTATTAAATGTTAAACCAAAACTACATTTTGCACATTTTACTTTTGCTAGGAATTAAAATGCCTACGATAAGTCATAAATGGTCACAAACTGAAGTTATTCAATGTACATCACAAACTGAATTCCTGTGTCACTGAATATTCAAGGTGTCTGTGAGTGCTGAAAACATTCCTCTTGCATTGAGTGTTATTACATGGAACACCCTGGATTTCAGGGTGGGCAGATGGATACTGAAAATTCATGCATAATAGCTAAGAAAGCTAAGCACAGATGAGCATTTGATTGCAGAATCATGGATTCAAAAAAAACCTGAGTCACTGGTTTGAAATCTGCTGTGTGATGCTGGGCTCAGTCTCAGTCGTGCTGAAACTGCTAACAAAAAGCATGCCTGTGGTGATGCTGACAGGAGAGGACACATGGACAGGGCTTGTGTGCAAGTTCAATGAATGGTGAATTAATGTGGGAAATGGCACCAATTTGGTTTGATCACACCCCCTCTAGTTTAAGTCTGATTCAGTGAAATAATCCTCTCAGGATGATGAAGCAGAGAATGGGTAATAATGCCTAAGCTTGTCTGATCCAGCTTTTCATTCCTTAGATAAAAGAAGAAAGCTACAGACAATAGGCTCTCCTCTAAAAGAAAGACATCAGAAAGAACCTCTCAGCTGCAAGGCAGATTTGAGTTGGAATATTAACTCCTGCACAGCTCAGAGGGAAAACTGCATAAAGGTTTTGTGCTAAAAAATGAATGTATCCTGAGACTACCAAACTGGACAATGCTGAAAAATGTAACTTTGCTTTGAGAAAAGCCATTTTCCATGTTGAAAAGAGAAATGAATTAGCTTGGAATTTAAGCCAAATTATGCGAGTCCAAAATGGTTTATTTTGTAAAAATTAAAATCTCTGAGATGCAGCCAACAACTGTTACTTGAATGTGGCCTCTCTCCCTGTGGCACAAGCACCCACATCCATGCAGCCACACTGGAGCAGCTGTGATTCACATGCAGCTTGGCACAAACAGGGCACCACTTGGGAACCACAGCTCTGTGCTATGATCCATGGGAATGACTTTCTAAAAAGGTCTCTCTGAGTGATATCCACACATTTCACTCCTCTGAGCTGCTCTTTTAGGATGCCAGGGCAGAGCAGACAAATCACTTCACCCAACAGTAATGAGAAAAAACATCAAATTATTGAAAGAAAATTGTGAGCAAGGATTGTCTGGAGTTGGCATACAGTTTGCACTCATGTAACACCCCTTAAAAATGTTCTTTTCTTCCTGAGAATATCCATCAGCATCATCTGCCATCTGACCAAGCTCCCCTATTTCAGCTCAGAGGGCCTATGATCCTTCTGTAGTTGTCAACTAAACTCCAGCTGTAAAAACACAGGCTGACTTAGACTGATGGACACAAAAATATTTCTTTACCATATACAGATTATGTCCTGTATCCCTTTAAAGCATTCATCTGCAACAGGAACACTATTTGGCACAACTCCATGCCCTGGGGAATGTTTGAATCTATTCTCATGTGTTTATTTTCATGGTGATTCAATTTATTTTCCAGCTAATCCTGCTTCCTTGAGTGTGGTATGTTTAAAGAAGTGGCAGAAGGAAACAGGAACCTCATCCAAAAGCTGCAGTAAACTGAGACTTACATAACTAGAGGTAAGGACTCTGTGTTAGCAGTAGTAATAATCCTGCTACCTTTCTGCCTTCCATCCAAAGCTGTCCAAGTTGCTAAAATGGTTAGTGACAAAGTGACACAACAACCCCTTGAAGCTGCAGCAGACCACAGGGAAATCAAGCTCTCAAAGGGACTCTAAGTAAGAGGAAGACCCACTTTATAATGTCATGCTGCTTTCCTTCCTCACCCTGAGATGGCTAAAGAAAAGCAGACAACATAACAGACGTACCAGCTTAATGTGCTCTCGTTTCTGGTACTTCTCACTGTAATACTGCTCCTGGCGGAGGTTGAGCAGCTGCTGTTGTTGCTTCTCCTTCAGCTCCACCAGCTTCTGGGTCATTTCGGAGTCGAGGGCAGCTAACTCCTGTTCTATAGTTGAAGAACTGTGGTCTGGGCTGCCTGTTTCAGATCTGCAAAGATACAGACATACCACCAAGGTTTAAGTCGCTAGGCATGTACACTCTCCCTCATATTTAAACCTTGGTTTTAAGGCAGTTNTCTGCTGTGGGCACAGTTATGGCACCAGGGGCCACAGGAGAGCACAAGGGATTTTCAGACTGTGCCTGTTAAGAAGTTTCTCAGCACCATGTAAGGGTCAGAAGATGATCTTAGCTCTTGTAGGTCAAATAATTTCATCTTTTAGGAAAAAAATATAGTGTGAACATTTCATTAATGGTTTGGTTCTTGCTTTTGAATCTCATTTGACTAACATAGCACAGTTGTATGAATTAGTATAAACGAGCTATAAATGCAACTGTGAAGATTTCCCATACAGAGATGCCCATGGAACCTGTTTTGCCACTTCCAGACATGTAACGAACTTCAAAGCTGTACAGTCCTCAGCAGAAATAGTGAACTCTAATTATTTGGAAAACTCAGTCATCCTTGCATGAACTTAGCAATAAATTTAAGAGCATAACATTACAGTTTCTTACAATGCTAGGAACATCCCTTTACTTGGTATTTTCTTCCCCCTTCAGGAAATGCCACGCATAGCACACACAGAGGAAAGTGCTCTACTCACTGCTGACTTCAGAAGGGAAGTTAACATCCCAGTGGGGAGTACAACTCAGAAAAGCAGTGCACAGGAGCAAAGGAAAAATATAACGAGGAAGCTAAAAAGCAACACTAAAGAACACTTTGAGTTTGGTTGTTTTCCCCCCCCCCCTTTCTTAAAACAGAGGGAATGACAGATGTAATTGTGAAAGGAGGCATGATGACACTAAACCACTTAAGGGAAAAATAAGCAGCAAAAGCATTATCACACTTAGGTCAGCACTAAACTAAAACCAAGGAAAAAAATTAAATATATCATTTTGCACATCCCCCCCCTCAAATATATACATATTAAAAAAATCAAATATATACATATTAAGAAAAAATCACGTGGTGTCCCTGCTCTGCTGCTGTGTCTACTCCACTGTTAAATCAGTTGCCTGGGAAACCTCAGAACAGTGCCTGAGATGGACAAAACAGCAAAACCTTGAACAGAGAGGGCCACCACTATAAGAAAAATGAGTTTGCTATTCAGAAATTTGTGGAGATTACAATGCAGACAACTTGCTGCCTCTCTTCTCTCCCAGGTTCAAGTTGGCTGCTGCTGTCAATTCCAGTTACATCACCTGAAATAACATGAAGCTGCTCTCATCAGTCTGACAATATAAACCCCAAGGTAGCCTTTTTTTTGCACTTTGATTGTACTTGAATATTCTGCCAAAAGGTTAAGTAGTGTCACTGTTCTAGGTGTGGATAAACACAGAATTGGAAGGCATCACTAATGAATATTAAAGTCAGCATATTATGCCATTAAACTATACATTTTAAACCTGACATTTCTTTTGTATTTTTAGGGAAAAGAAAGCAAGCCTCTTTCTGAACATTGGCTAAAATACTGACTCTCTTTTAAAGGGACATGAATATCAAAGAAACTTCTCAATAACACTAGCAAACCACTTGTGCATGTGTATAAATAAATACTTCCAACTTCCTACAGAAAATGGCTTTACTCATCCTTTGCCCAGTTTCAGACAAGGGCATGGATTGATTCTGACCAGAGACAACAGAGTTTTATGACACTCTGATACAGGAACTCCTGATGAAGTAGTGATTTATCCTTTCCAGTTATAAAGAGCTTCAGTAATGACTCAAAACAATAAAAATCACCTTTTTCCTTGGGATGCAGTATTCCATCAGAAGTCTGCTGCTTGAGATAACAGTACTTGCAAGCTTGAAAATCCCTAAAAATACATTCCTGTCTTTTTAAAATTCACCCTCAGATTTCTTTAACCTTCAGATTTTTCTGTTTCTGCACACAGAAGTTCACATCTCTAAAATCACTGTGACAGCTTCACATAACAGACTGCAGGGTTTTAGTGCCTGGTATCATGAATGATTTATGGCTAGAGCATAACAAAATAGAAAAACAAAATCCTTTATACTCAAAGCTAAATGAGTCACTTTATTTATTCAGTTTGATTTTCTGCTTAAATTTTAATAGAAGATGCTAGAGAAAAGAAAGAAACGTGAAGTTGTTTTGTCTGCCACTATCTGTCACACACACTGATGATGGAAAACACAGTGGATAAAACATTAGCATGTGTGCAGCTGACAACCAGTCATTAATGGACTTTGTTAAACTCAGGTGTAGAGCCCAGAAGCCCAAAAACTAGCAACAGTTAAGGCAAGCTGAACATAGATATATTAGAGTGTTAAGCTCCTATTAAGCCAAATGACATCCTGTCATCAGGCAAGCAAAAATGAACAACCTCCTTCCTAGGGACAAGTTATAGCCTGAATCCCAGTCACTTACACTGGAGGCACTATCAACAAGCTTGGCAGCCAGAGCATGCTTGAGGCTTTTTTCTCTGATGTTCTGCTACCAGAAAGTATCAAGTAATTTTTTTTTAATATTCATTCAATTTCTTTGTATTTTAGAACTGCAGCTATATCCATTTTATGTAAAAGTTAAAGGATTTTTGTGCTTATCTAGCTACTTTAAGAAATGAAATGAGAATGCTGCACTAATGGGAAAAATACAAATTCAGTTGCAACAGTATCAGGCTCCAATTGCACCTATGTGCATATACATTTTGCCAGGAGTTAAGAATTTATCTTTCTTAACATAAGTGCCTTACTATATGAACAAGACAACAATTGTGGGAAGATTAGTAAGTTGTAACAACTGATTTCAAAGTGATTAGGACAAATACAATGCCCTTTTTATTATTATTTAAAAACCAATATAAAATTATATCAGCCCCCACAAAGAGATAGGGCAAGGCAAGACTTAGAGAGAGAGCACAGAATGGGTGTGCGTGCAGAAGCAAAGTCAAGCAATCATTAAGAGATCCCCACGTCATCTGGATGAATCACAACTTAAACAGCAGTCAGATGTTAGTAACTCGTAGGGATTTCTTTCACCTAATTACATGCCTGATGTTCTTTACTCTAGTAGGAGTTGCTTTCTAGGGATCTAACTTAGAGACAAAGGTCTTCAACCCCAAATTCAGAATGTCCATTTTACTCATAAACAGCATAAGAGGACTAAGCTCTGTTCCTGTTTTGGCATTTGGATCTCTTCTATCACTAGTGGGTGGCCCAGAGTAAACTAATTGCTTAATATGGGCAGGATGACCATGTGTGCTGATTACAAAAACTTCTCCTTGCTTGAAAAGGGAGCTATGTTATAAAGTTTTATTATTAAGTGTGGGGCAGAAGTTTCCATGGAACTGATACTCCTTCTCCTAAAGGAGGTCAGGATGGGAGAAGATGNGATTCTAGGAACATGGGTATCACTCCCCACACTTTCCCGTGGGCAATGAGTTTAATGCTCCCTCTGCTGTGGGCACAGTTATCGCACCAGGGACCACAGGAGACCACAAGGGATTTTCAGACTGTGCCTGGGAGAAGATGTTGTGCTCTGATAAAACACGTTGCAGTAGGAAAGTAAACCACTTTATCCAAACAGGTTTGAATTCTTACACAGTGCAGTCTGGTTCCTGAGCTGTCTCACTGTGGAGGGAATGCCTCCTCCCACACTTTGTGATTAAGCTTACTGTCTAACCACTGGCTGCTGCTGCCAGTGCTACTGAGCCACCAACCCTTACCACTGGTCTAGGGAAAGGCTCAGGATAAATGTTGCACACCCACATTTACAGGGAAAAGGGTCNGGCACCAGGGGCCACAGGAGAGCCCAAGGGATTTTCAGACTGTGCCTGAGAAGGAAAGGGGTATGACATAGTGGAAAACTTACCTGGCTTCTAGCAGAGAAGCAGCACCTCAAGGAAAGAGCTTTCTCTGAAGATTTCTGTATCAAAGGCCCTGACTTCAATTTACCTAAGAATTTTGCTGCTTTGCATTTTTTTCTCCTGTGCTCTAATATCACCTCCATATTAACTGTCTACTCTAAAAGGACACTAGAGCAAAGATCTCCACTACTAAGAACAGGAAAGCAATCTTCCACATACCTTTTTTTACTGTCTCTTTTTGCTGTTTTCTCCAGAACTGCTCGTCGCCTCAGGTAGTCATTTTGGATTTCATTGTACTTTGCAGTGTGCTCTTTGATAAGGTCAGTGGTTTTCTTGTGGTGCCTCTTCACAAGGTCCTTCATTTCCTTGTAGTGCTTCTTCTGAAGCTTAACAAAAGACTTCTGCTGTTTTAGCTCCTCAATAGTCTGTGCTTCCACCTCTACACAATGATAATAACAAAACCCACTTCAATTTTCTAATAATGTTAGATTTCAGATAGTCCAGGAACTGACATTAGCAAGAATGAAACAAAGCATATGTGTTTACTGCAGGTAAATGAAATGTGCTAGCTTAAACTAAGCAGACTTATCTGGAAATAATCAGATTGAAAATACTGTGGGCAGATTTAATAGAGAAAGATGGGAGATGAAAATTTAGAACAAGATGTGTAGCAAAATAAAAAAAGATATACTTCCTTTTCTCTAAAGTAGGAGAAGGACTATAAAATAAACTGAGTTATAAGATTTGCAGACTAAACTCCAGGCTGGAGGACATGACTCCCAGTTGAACAGCAGTTCTAACTGACAGGCCAGTTTGCTAAACAGAATGGTAATTTCAGTATTGTAGGAGCAGTGGGAACACTGCAAGGCTAATGATTATCAAATGATTTCCCTACTATTCCAAATATTCAGCTTAAATTTGGCTACTGTTCTCATAACCATGCTGGTCTTTTATCTGCATTAGATGGTAACATTGTGCTTGTGAAACTACAGCAAAGGGATTTTTCTTTCTTTAAATCCCTATTAGCACCCCATACTCATCAATGGTCTCACGAAATGTGCTCAAACATTTCATCATTTCAAAGCTGAAGAAGAAAACATGGTATATGTACATTTTCTGTGAGCTTCTACAGTCCTAATCACTCCAAGAAATGTCTAAGTCAGATGGCCTACTTCATAAAAAATATGCTTCTCTTGACAAAAAATGTGTATCACTCATGCAGTGTAAACTGTATCTATTACTACCTGTGAGGACACTCTGGATAAGATCTTCTGTCTTTGCAGGTGCTTTCACCGAACCTAGAGGTAAAAGAGATGAAGAATTCTGATTCTTTCAAAACAACAGCCATTATTGTGCTGTTTCATTGCATATTAAAATATGGCAGGTGACACAGAATATACACTGACATGGGAACTTAAAAAACACATCTCTTGAGCAGAAGAGTAGCAACGTGGAAAACAATACTGAGCCTGTGAACCAACACAAAAAGGTGACCTTCCAAAATCCTACCTGAGCTTTAGAGTTTTACTTGTGAGAAGGACTCACTGATACCACTCATATGAGTTATTTAAGTGGTATTAGGCTGAAGGTTAGTACAAACTGCCCTATATTATGATATCTGTGCAAAATTTCTATACCCAAGATGAATCCAGCAACTTGGAAATCAGTTAGATCAAGCCTAGGTAGGTAGTCATAAAATTATAAACACTTGGTTAAATAAGCATTTGTTATAGGGGATATGTAAATACAAAAGTATTCACATAAGTAAATACTTATGTAAATATCTAAGTATTCCCATTTTGTGTGTGGAATAAGATGTACCTACAGGCATAAATCAGGTATATTTGTTAAAACAACCTAAAAACATTCCTGCCCTTGCAACAATAACAAAAAGAACTTAGCACATTTTCTTGCTTTAATGAACTTTAGTTCCACCACAAAAGCAATTCTTAAGTAGAACATATTTGTATATTTAAAGAAGACTGGCCCCAACAGCACACAAAAGTAGTGGGAAAATGGGTATCTCTTTTCTAAAAGCAAAATAAACCAAACACAAAATGCAAAGCACATTGAAATATATGAGGTATTTTTTACCTGGTGCTGGTTGGCTGTGGACAACCTGAGTTGCTGGTTTGGGTGTAAGGGAGGCAGTGTAATTTACTCCATTTTCTGCTGGTGTTGGCCTAGGTTCACTGTTAGCTTCAGATGGTGCATCTCCTTGGTCAACCTGAAAATACATAATGAGTTACATTACTCTTCCCAGCTAACAGATGTAAATTTATTTATTTGCAGGACTAGTTTAGTCTCCTTTTAAAAAATGTAAAATTCTATAAATGTTACATATAAATCATTCTAAAAGAAAACAAACAAGGACCATGGCTCCTTAAAAGATATGGTAATCCAGGTGGTTCATTTTTGCACAGTAAATTTCAAGAAGAAATAGAGCATGTGTTGTTCTGAAGAAGTATTTTTCTAAGTGTATATAACTCATCTGGCATATTTTTCAATACAGTATATATTACCTGCACCAGATGTGAAATCTGTATTTTATTGAAAAGCATTGTTCTCTGCCATAAAACCTTCTGAGAAATAATGTAGAAGCTGGCATAAAAATGCTACTCAGATCCCTGCTGTGAAGAAAACATGTACACAAAATGACTTTTAAATTTCATCACCACACGCAGCACTATCATTACTCACTGTTCTTACAGAACAGAGACATACTTCTGATTCCCAAGATCTTACATTCTTGTAATTACACTCCAAGGATAATATGTAAACAGTACCTCCATCCTGCTGCATAAATACATCTGTGGTATCCAAATATTTAAGCATTTTCCACAATCTTTTCTTTCTCTCCAGTTTCCTACAGGCTCAGGCTTACAGTGGCTGCTCTATGAGGCACTGAACATCTTATCCTTTTCCTTCTGACCATCAGGTTTTAAGCAAGCCCCCAGCACTTGGTAAACAGAAGGTCATTCAAAGCAATTTTTATTTTGAAATGGCCAAGGCCTGCTTCCTGCTGTCCCTGCAAGGGGCCAGTTGCCATGGTGTCTCAGGCTGCAGTTGGATTTGTTCTTTCAGCTGCTTCCATTTCACTCCTTGATGGTAATCACATTACATGCAGAGGCAGGGTACCACAGTTATTGGCTATTTTTCCCTTTGATTACACCACACTTACAAAATATCAGCCTGCACTGCATCAAGAGAGGCAAAACCTATTTTGATCTAAGTGTTTTGTGCTGCTCCTGCTGCTGATTGCCTTCATCTTGGCCCTGACAACATACTGTATATTGAAAAAGGATTTCTGTCTCAACAGCCTATTTCCACCAAAATTATAGGAGAGAGATACTGTAGTCAGAAACATGATGCAATTGAAAAGCAATGCCAGCAACTGCATTTATATCAAGTAGGAATGACTGCAATAAAATAAGGAAAAACATGATCTAGCCAATAGTTATGACAGCAGAACAATGTGACCAGCAAAAGCTGGAGCTATGACAAACATAGAGAGGCACAGTTATCTCCTCAGTTCTCCTTAAAAATAGACTCCTCACAGGAAATTTGTTAGTTTAATAAAAACAATACTTGCTCTATTGCTCATTAACATTTAATAGAAATACAATTAAATAAATTTAATTAAAATTCCTAACTTCTGACAAGTTTGTGCCCTACAAGTCACTGCATGGGAAAGTTCTCTCTGGGGAACTAGGTTTGCACATGGTGCAAAAAGCTGCATCACAGCTTCTTGAGAAGCCATTAATATAGCCTGTCAGTTTGGGACATAAAACAGCTGTTTTCAGAAACGAAAGCAAAAATGTGAGACAGGAGCAGGAAGTGAATAGAGTCATTTTCACTACATCAAACCATCTAATCTCATTAAAAAGCACTTTCTCTTCTCATAATTCACCACAGAGAACGCTAAAGTAAACATGACTTTTCCTCAGTGGAGAATATTTTAAGCTCTTCTTAAAACATGATGTAATCCAGCCTTATAATTTATAGTTTTAATATTCACAGAAAAAGGTTTATATTCCACTTGTTGCCATGTCCTTTGCAAGACAGTATATTTACCAAGTAGAAAAACAGATACCTATACACATACATATCTGTATAGTCTATTTTTACTTCTGCAGAGAAAAGAAGCTACAATGTCTTGGGGCTTATTGGTAAAGGACACCAGGCAGGGGAAGAGAATGCAATCTTCACTACCTGTATGCTCATAAACATGTACAATGTATTCAGATAAGTACAGGTAAAGTACTTATTTAATAATAAAGGTATTTATAATGCTTCCATTCTGCAAAATTAGCTATTCTAAGGCCAGGCTGGAAAGCAGGAACTGACCAGAATGTTAAAGGCAGGAATTAATGTTTCACCATGATGGAACATTTCAGATAAATACAGGAAAGATGTTGTAGATTTTGTCAGTTCTTCAGTATTCTTCATTTATGTTATTACCCTAATAATTAACAGGAAGTGTAATTTAAAGCCTAAAGAAAGGCTTATTCATTTGTACAAAACAATTCACTCTTAGGTAGCTCAGCTGACTACTGTTTTGCAAGAAGCCTGGGGAACTTAGAGATATGCTGTTTAAACTTCTAGGTAGCAAAGGAAAAAACCCTCTCTGTTTCCCTGTGACAGCTGCAAGAATCCAGCTCAGATAAATGAATGTGTCTGAGGGGAGGGGAAAAAGGTGTGGGGAGGTGGAGTCTGTGCTAGGAGACAGCACAGCTTTGCACACAAACATTTCTATTGTGTGTATCTGAAACTGCACAGAGGCAAATTGAATCCAGGTGCACTTAGGTGCACATTTCTGGCAAACATACTTGGGTTTATTTAGCTATGTTGCCAGTGAACCTACTTGCAATTATTAACTGATGTGATTCTTGTGGGACAGTGTAAGTGAACAGATGAAGAAAATGTTATCACATAACATGATCAGGTAATTCAAGATTTCCAAGTACAACCCAGCTGCTAAACATCTTACCCAGAATGGGTGTTTATAAACAGAAGGTCACAATGGTGTATTTAGATTGCCATCTAAAGTGGCAATGTTGTACCTGTCCTTTGCTACTTCATCTAGCTGAAGGGTTATACCTTTTTAGCAAATGCAGCTCTACAATCATTAGAGTTTTCTCTCAAAAAGTATTTCTCTGCTACTCCTAACCAAGCTCCTTTATCCGATGAGCTCTCAAGCTCCTTGACATACAGTAGCACTACTTGAGCTCTACAATTCATCTTTCCTTCTTCCCATTTGCTTTAGAAGACACTTTGTGACAGAATTTTTCTAACTAACAAATAAGCCCATACAGACCAGGCAAATTGGTACTTTTTCAAAAGTAAAAATGACCTCTAAGGTATTGAAAGGATTATGTTAAAAAAAGGCTTTGCTATTAAAATAGATTCTCATGTGTAGAGTGTCCTAGATAAATGTCTAAGATACTATAGAGCATTTCACAGTGTCCTCATTCAGCCGAACTTGTGACACTGCACAAAGAGGAAATTGTTGGCCACTGAATTTGTAATGACTTTCACTCATCTGGTCTGCTTTGGGAATGTATTCTTGGTTACAAAATCTAGTTCAGTGAGGTTTTGCACATCTGAGAATTGAAGAAGATAGGCATCAGAACTCAGGGCAGTTTAGGATTAGAAAGTATTTCTTCATCTTCACTAGAGACCTGTACCGAGTGCCTTCTGATTCACACAATGTGCCTAACATCTGACACAAGCATTCTTTAAAAGTCAAGGCTGACAGGTTTCAAACACTGCCACAAGTTTTCCTAATGACAATGTCTGGAACAGAAAGACTGTTTGAATGTGCATAGAGTTTATCAGAAACCCAGGCTGAACTGCCAGTACTCTCCATTACACTCAAAATAACAGCACTGCATTCATATGTACAACACCTCCAATGATACAGAAAAAAACAGTTTACATGTTAGTCTGTAGGTAACCACATATACCCAGATTCCTAACAACTGAAAATGTGGCTAAGCTAGAACAGGCCTGAACATTTATTTACTCCATGGTCTCCTCCATCTCTCTTCCTAAGATCTGTGAAAGGCTGGATCAGTTGACCTCCAGAGGGTTTTTCCCTGCGTGAATTACTGTATGATTATACTGGGTCATCTTTAGGGCATGTTTGCTCACAAGGAATGTATAGAGACATCATAACTCAGATATACAAATGTTTCTGAACAGAATAACCTCTCCAGAAACAGAGTCTGAAATTCTGAAAGATCTGTAGTACTTTCAGGAAAAGCTACTGACAGAGTTGTCTTTTTTTGTAAGGAGAACTTCAACACCATACTGGAAAACAACAGGCAACGACTTAGGAAGATTTCATTTACTACTTCACAAAGTTGCAAATCAGCACACACACGGCTTTTCATTCATCTTTTGGTGTCTCTTTGCCTCTTAACAGTAACTCCATGCACAGCATACTGCCTTCAGTAAAACCACAGTCACAGGGTAATGCTTACTGGCTGCACCATACCCTGGTGTCATTCAGGGTGAGATGTTTAGAGGTGTTCAAGTAATCAATACATGCAATTCCCAGGAATGTTCAAGACTTGTCTTTCTAAGCAAAGCAGGTGCTTTCAAATACTGTGACATAATTTGCAGAGACTCTGAAACCTCCCTTACCTCCTTCTTTACCTCTTCTTCATCTTCTAGAGTGAGCGCAGCCAATTGCTTAGCTCTCTGCTCCATCAGGTTCACATATCTGATTGGATTGGATAAGGCCTCAATCACATCTAGAAATAATGCAAATACCTCAGTTTGAAACCCCATGGTTCCAGTGCTCCTCAGGTTTTAAGAAAGAGACAGTGTTTTTCATATAGATCTGCTGCTGCTAAGGACTCCTAGGTCCTAGGAACAACAGTGGAGGGGAGTATGGCATCATGCACAAATACTCTAACACAAAATCTCTTTGAGTTTCTGCTTGGGTCTTATGGATTTTCAAAGCTTACATCATCAGCCAGCTAGGCTCCTCCTTCACATGAGACACAGAGAAGTATTAGTAAAAATCCTGCTTTTAAAAACCCCCAACATAATAGCTATACAGAATACTGTTTTCCACTGAAGAGGCACAGTATGGTCTTTACACCTCTTCTTATTTAGAGCCAATTCTAAAATATAATGCTCTACATCAAGTATGATGCTTTACTGAGAAAACAAATCCATACTTCTGTGTCATGTAAGCAAAGTTCCACTGGTGTTTCAATGGCAATATCTGGGGTATTCTCTCCTTTAGAGTCATACAAGTTCTGCTGAAAATAAGAGTTGGCCCTAATCCTAAACCTCAGGCAGAGCACCATAAATGAGGCCTTCTTGTGTGAGTGATCAGACATAAAGATACCTCAGATACAGAGCCTTGTTCACAGTACTGTTACCTCCAACTTGGCAAGTCATCTACACACATTCATTGTACGTTTCAACTAGTCTTTATATTCCCCAGTAGGAAAACATCACAGAATTTACCTGCATAAGTATCAGGTACATAGTCTTTGACCTCTATGTACACAAAGAGAGCTGGCAGTGTCAAAGGCTGGTTCCTCTCATTCCTCAAACAGATGTAGTGATAGCCTGCAAAATAAGAAACAATCATTTCAGAGCACAAATTCTTCCACAGGCATTTCCCATGTAGTCCTGTTATCATCTGTGACTTATGGTGTGGCTCCAACTGAGCAAGCAATCTCAGGGACTTCTGGTAGGGCAAGATTTACCTGAGGAGTTTCAGAGAGAAGTAGACAGACAAAGCACATGACAATACAGTTTAAAATAACATTTCTCCTTTATTTTTACATTTGTGAATAATGCTAAAAACTGGCATTTATATAATTTTGATGCATTCTATTTTATTACCTTAGACTAGTTTTCTTCCCCCCCCAGTTTTGTAGCTCTTACTTAATTTTCAAAAGTAACCCTTGTAGTTCTCAGGAATCTGAACTGCCAAGTAGAACTGAGATGTAATAGTCAACCCCCAACACATTATTTAATCTATAAAATAGATAAAGTGGCACTACATCTACAAAATGTGTGTGTATGAATCCTATTATGTGACCAAACTCAAAACATATCTGAAAAAAAGCAGTATTTTCAGCCTGTTTTGAGGGCTGGCTGTCTTGTGAGGACACACACTGCAGTGCAGCTTCAGTGGTTTAGTGGCAAGGCATCACAGATGAGGCAGTCCCAAACCCTTTCTCCCAGTCACCTACCACCATCTCCTGCTCTTTGTCTTGCCCACTGACACTTTTCTGGCTTTGAAAGGCAGCTCAGCAAGCCAAACCCCAGAAAAGGCAACCTTCAGACACTGTCAAGAGTCTCCCATTAATTTAGCTCCCCCAAATACCTCACCATAAGGTCAGTTTAAACACCAGTTTAAAAATACAGATGGAAGTGAATGGGTAGGAGTGGGAGAAGACTTCCAGATCCAGCAAACTCTTACTGCACTGCAGTGCTGCAAAGCTGCATTCTCTGCCTGATAAAACTTGGTTAACACACGTGTCATGAGCAGGATGCACTCATCTGAAGGGATCCTCACCTGGCTGATGTGAACAACTCCCTCTCCAAGGAACAGATAAATTCTTGCTTTAGAAGTAATGGTAATTCTATGGGTTTGTGTGACAGTATGATCTAGTTTTCAACAGTGTCTCAGAAAAGAGAGAACTTGCATATTACAAAGGTTTCTCAGTTCTCTCAAGCTCCTCCAGCAGATTTGCAGCACATACACAAGCTAAAATCAACGTGGTGTTCTCCATCACATGCTACAAACTAATGACTACTGGAGTCAAAAGCACAGAAGATTGGCCTGTGGCTAAACATTCTCAAAAGTCCTTGTATGATTTAACACAGTGGCCTTTGTTCTAAAAAGCACAAGCTTAAACCCAGGTACATGATTCAGTGCTCTGCTGAAAGGACTCTGTGCTGCATGAAGGGTAAGTGCCATGCAAGGGGATCAGCCATGGTAAGAGCTCACTTCCACCAGACAAGTGAAATTCTCCACATCCTCCTTTCTCCTCTCCAATCACCCATCTATCTCTGGAGCTTGGCAGATCCTCCATGAGGCAATTATATCCATTACACCAGCTGGACACAGTGGTGGTAAACTGAGTTGCCTCACCAAAAAGCTGTGGAGGTTGGCACAGCTGGCACCACAGAATGGCCAGGGATGCATGGCCATGAGCAGGGTACAGAGAAGGGGAAGAGAAGTAGCAGCTGGTGAGCAAATCTTGGAGCAGTGACATGCCCAGCAGCCACCTCCTTTGGCCAGCCTGTTTGTCCTTGAAGTGAAGGCCACGAGACCCAAGCCAGCTAAGACAAAACTGCTTGGAGCTCCCCTCTTTAGAAAAGCCCTGGCATCACTTGCCACAAGAAAAGAGACTGATCAATATGTTACCTTAGATCCAGTCTCCAGGAACACATATGGACAACAACTGCCAGATACAGGGACATTTGAGTTTTGTGTTACTGTTGGGACTGCCTAGATAAGGCACAGGGCAGACACAGATATTCTTCCATGTCCACTGTGAGTGAAGCTGAGAGCATGTTTATGGCCCATATGCTTGTCCTAATTTAGTTTGCTCTTTTCCCCTCACTGGCAAAGCTAATGTTGGAAGTCAGATACATGGCTCAACATGCCAGTGTCACTGCATCTTTCTGCAACACGGTCTCTAACAAGTCACTGGCCTGGAAAATGAGAGCTGACACAAGACAATTTTCAGTTGTGTCCACTATTTATAATAGAAATAATGATATCATTTGGAAGAGAACAGTAATGATTTTTTTTCCCAATTTTCAGCAATAAAGCTGAAGTGATTTTGGGTTGATTTAAAGCTTTTGCAGAGATACAACAGCTTGCATATAGGTCAGTCTTTGAATGCATGTAAAAATTACATTAGAGGAGCACATTTTCCTTTCATTCCCAGCAACCTCACTTTCTCACATAGATGACATCAAAATTGGCTGTTGCTGCCCTCTTTCCCCTTAAAAATGTGCAACTGCACTTTTTAGCAGAGAACTGTGAACATGCAGTTAGTTGATCTACTGGAGACCAGTAAGTGCCAGTCATGCCTCTGACTCTTAATTCTATTGGTTTTCTTGGTTCATTATGAAGTTACATTTCTGGTGAAATATAGTATTTTCCTTTTCAAAGGTGAGATAGATTATTTAAATCCCCAATTGCTATAAATCTGCAGAGTGGCTGCTGCTTTACAGCACTGGGATTCTGGCCTGCTGCTTCTTTTCACTCCCCAGTGTGTGTCTCACTGGAGACAAGCTTACCTGGTCGAATTGCTGAGACTGGTAATATCCGATGACCAATAAACTTCCCTCCTTCTTCATACACTGCTAGCCTCAAACATGCCAGGGAAGGCAAAACAACCTAGAAGGCAATATTGTTGCATTATTAACTTTCTGCACTGAATGAAACAGCTCCTTCCAGACACAGGCTATACAGCAGTCAGGAAGAGAGAATTCAGTCTAGCATGACACATGGATAGGAAGGTCTTACCATGTAAGAGGTCAGGGTATATGCACCTGTGTGTCAAAAGAACTCTCACAGACACATTTTTCAGTCAAGAAACTTGAGGTGGAACCAATATGTTGAACTCAGCCATCTGACCTTATATTTTCAATAAGGTACAAGTGACTCTAGGAGCTCAGCTCCTCCCACACTTAAATGCTGCTCTGTTTTCTGCTCATTTCTCACAGCCCTAGGTGGTTTTTTTCCTTTGTGTTTGTGGCAATGGGTTTACTTACTTCTAAGAGAAGTTACTGATAGGCATATTAGTGCTGAAAACTCAATAAGCAACTCAACCTGGTTGCTTGCAGAGTGTGAATGTACAAATTACATGAACCACATCAACCCCAGCAGAATTTTCCAGTGCTGCAGCACACTCTCTGGCTGGGCTAAGGAGCTTTAATCAGGCATGATGTTTACTAGCATTGGATGCTTTCTTGTCACTACATAAGAAAGAAGGCCAAAGAGTGACAAAAGAAAACAAGACATCAAAAAAGGTTGAACTACCCAACTAAGATAGGAATCTTTGATATTACTTTAAATAAAAAGGGTAGCACAATTCATCTAATTTTTGTATTTAATGCAAATATACAAATACACATATTTTTAACCTGGGCATAGATATGCATTTTTCAGAACATATGCTATAATTTATCTAGGCAATAGGAAAAAAAAACAACCAAAACAAAAGGCAAGCAACAATCCAAAACTAAGAGTTACTCTAATTTATTTTCAACATTGCTAAAAGTAGTAATCTATGCTTCCCTAAGCAGAGAGAAAAATGAAGTATAACTAATTAGAGGTTCATTACAGAAGAAAAATGCTAGTGATGTTTCCAAACTTAAGCTCTGGCAGGCTGCCAAAGGAAAGTCATTCAGAAGGCCAAATATTCAGGGAAAAGGGCTGCTCTCCCTAGAAAGCAGGGCTGCAAGTTCTATATATTCTATACATCTCTGTGAACTACATTTGCTGAGAAAATACAAAAGAAATTCTTTTACAAACACCTGGAGTCAGGATCCATTTAACCACAGTGCCCAATAAGCAAACAAGCCCAGAGATTCTGTTCAAAAACTGTCTGCAAGTATATTGTGAAGCACAAGACATTCAATATTTTCTGCTCCCTCAAACTTCAGAGAACTGCATCTTAGTAATGGTGTTCAAATTGCATGAGTAAACTCAGGAGGCCCATGTCTCACTTCAAGTGGACAAGATTATACAGCACAATCCAGTGCTAAGCAGAGAGAACAGATTGCTTTCAATGAGCTAACTTGGACAGTCAGGTTGTCCTAGCTGTACTCACATTGTCTTGCTCACAGGTTAACAGCAGGGCTGCTCAGACAATGCAAAATGCCATGGTTAATTCAGCTCCACTGCTGCCAGGCTCTGCACTTGCTCGTTCACAGCACAGCACCATGCCTGCACCTGGGTTGGAACAATCCCCACTATCAATCCAGCCTAGGGGATGAGATGATAGAGAGCAGCCCTGCAGAAAAGACCTTGGGGTGCTGGTGGCTGAGAAGCTGGCCATGAGCAAACAGTGCATGCTGGCAGCCCAGAAGCACAATGGCATCCTGGGCTGCAGCAAGAGAAGCGTGGCCAGCAGAGCCAGAGAGGTGATTCTGCCACTGCACTCTGCTCTGCTCACACCTCCTCTGGAATACTGTGTCCAGTTCTGGAGCCCTCAACACAGAAAGGACATGGAGCTGATGGAGCAGGTCCAGAGGAGGCCACGAGAATGATCAGGGGGCTGGAACACCTCTCCTATGAGGACAGGCTGAGGGAGCTGGGATTGTTCAGCCTGGAGAAGAGAAGGCTTTGCGGGGACCTACTAGTGACCTTCCAGTACCTAAAAGGAGAGGGCCCTGTTTGCAAAGGCCTGCAGTGAAAGGACAAGGGGCAATGGTTTTAAATTGGAGAAGAGTAGATTTAGACTGGATATTAGGAAAAAGTTCCTCACCACGAGGGTGGTGGAACACTGGCACAGGTTGCCCAGGGAGGTGGTTGAGTTCCCATCCCTGGAGGCATTCAAGGTGAGGCTTGCCAGGGCTCTGGGCAAGCTGCTCTAGTTGGGGATGTCCCTGGCCACTGCTGGGGGGTTGGACTAGATGACCTCCAGAGGTGCCTTCCAACCCAAACCATTCTAGGATTCTATGCCATGCAGATGAATCTCTTGACATGTCTGCTGCTTCTGGCTGTGGCAGTGAAACAATCAAGGTGACCTGAAACTCACCAAAAGCAGTTAAAAATCAACAGTTCGAGAAGTAATTATTCAGAATCTCTTTTTCTTTTTTCCAACAAATGCAAAGTCTCAGTAAACTGCAGAATTACCTCACTGGGCAGTGATGAATCAAGTGCAATGCACATTTGGGAAGCAAGTGTTACACTGACCTTCTTAAACACTATGGTTTCCTCTTCCCAGACAGGATTAACTGCATTGCCTTGGGAGGTCTTGGTCTTCAAAGCTTTTCTTCTTGTGTCCACAGGCAAGCCAAACATGTCAACTTCAACATAGGTACCAACTTTTTTATCAGAAAGAAACTGACCTGAAATGATCTAAAACCAAAACAAGGGAGAATCACTAGAGACTGCTTTGGTGAATTAGGGAATGAGTGGCTGTAGTATGGATAAATCTTACTGATGATCACATAGTATGCATTTAAAATAAATACATAAAAAATCCCCCTAACCACAACAAACAAATAAAATGTTTAATATTGCAGACACAGAAAAACAACTACGAGGCCTGGTTTCCTGTGACCCTGAATTCCCCTATGAGCAATAATGTGGTTGAGATCATTGCTGCTGCCCTTCCCTCAGCAGGAATACTCATTTGGGTCTCGTCCTCACTCTGGCTGCCTTTTTCTACAACATGTGGAACTCTAATTTCTATCCTGTTTCAACAACAGCTTCAAATAATGCTGGAAGAAAAGAGGCATAAGCAGCAGAGAAACTATGCTTAAAATATGCTTCCAACTGTGATGCAGAAAGCTAAAAAAAATTGGTATTCTAACAAAGGCTCTTCACAGAGAGTGAGGAGTTTCATTATCAAAACAAAATAACTATGAAATAGCTGGTCTTTCCTAGTTCTTATTTTTAACAGGAAGCACAACTCAGCTATAAAAAGTTGAAGAAAGGTCTGCAATTACCTCAGAAAACTGAAGAGCCACAGAAATACATAGTAGTGTCTCTGTACCTTAACAAAGCAAGACTTTCCCAAAGCAAACCTTAATCCCTTCTCAGCTGTATCTTGTATTGACATTATTGACTTTGACATTACCAGCAGCAGAGTCTTTACCTAGCAGGCAGAAGCAGCTGACTTTTGACAGCTCTCTCATGACTTCTGCATGCTCACTCCTCTTAAAAATGCTGTGCATCTCCTAATAGCTCTTGAATGGCTTCTACCTCCATTTATTAAAATTGCAGAGGGAAGTGCCTCTAAACCACAGGAGGAACTGAAAGCTTCCATGATTATAGGTCACCACAAAAGGTCATTTCTACACAGTCATCTTATTTTTACCATGCATGTCATCAGATTATTACTTCTATACATTCATCTCCCTCCCAGCAGAGCTCTGCTGTGCTTGTATCTGCAGCCTGAGAGGAAATACTTGTGTGCTCTCAATGAAAACAGGAGGATATTTTGCAGGTGGATTCTATAATACAGATGCTGTTCTAATGGATNTGTATCTGCAGCCTGAGAGGAAATACTTGTGTTCTCTCAATGAACACAGGAGGATACAGATGCTGTTCTAATGGACAAGTCCATTAAAGGAATAACAGGATTTCATAACTAGAGACATATCAAGTACAGATTTGTGATCCTGTCACAGCCAGTGCACTCTATCCCTCTAAAAATTCATACAAAGCAGTTCTCAATCTGCAGACTCCTGGCAGTCCTTGAACTTCATTAGAGGTCCTTTAAAAAAGGAGTGAAGAAAAGCAAGTCAGCAATGAATTGCAGCTGACATTTATGGTTCCACAGTTCTGCTGGAAAACTTACAGGGAACCAGAAAATTTATTTATACTAAACAGTGTAGTCTAGTTTTCTAGCTATTCCAGTCCAATCTACCACTTCATAACAACATGTTTTATATTCATCCCTTTGTCACTAAAACCACTGCCAAACGACTCTTAAAGCCATTCATCTCCTAACTACTTCTATGGAAAAGAATATATAAAATAAAAATACATTTATTTACCCTAGAATATGAAATGTGAGGCAGAAGTTAAAAATGAAATATCCCTGCATGAAATGACAGACATTTTATTTTCTTGACTTAGTACAGTCATTTGCTAGGCCATTGCACAATAGAAATATATCCATGCTCTGATGTTGCCATAAAAGCATTTTCAGCAGCTGTGTACCTACCTTAACAGACAAGGTGTTAGCTACTATGCCATCCACTATACCTTCAGTAAATGGATCAAAGTGTTTGTCTGGTCTTCTCATGAATTCTGGCTTTAACCTGTATCCACTTTTGCCATTGTACTCGTACATTCCCATGTTTATTTGCATAGACAAATCTAGGGGTTAAAAATAGTGATGAGAATTATGTTCTGGATAGATCATTTTTAAAAGCAGTAAAATAATAACAATTACTGTCATTTCAAAGTGACTGTAACATAAACAGCTACTATGGCACAGATTTGATTGTGGCCACCCTCCTGGATTCTTTTGATAAGAAAAAGACATTTAGAAGACATCTTTCAGAGACTGCTCAATAGATAACATTTTCCAGTTGTAAGAGAACATTGACTGTTAGGTTTGGAGTCCCTCAGTGTTGTACTGACTGCACTGTTGTACCCAATGAAGTAGAGTACTTGCATTTCTAACCTCTTCTAACATGAGGCACCAGGTGCCTGATGCTTGGATGAAACTGGCCCAAAGAGGATTTTGTTACTCTGCAGGCTCCCAGCCTGTGTGGGGTTTTGCTTTCCATGGAAAGGCAGTGTGTACATGGGCACAACTGGAGAGAAAAAAGGGAATGACACCATGGTACCATGTGTGCAGAGGCAGAACATGGCCAGGATATGTCCTGAGATGCAGTAGATGGAGATATTTGTACGACTCAGAACAGACATAGCCTTGGAAGACTTATGCACAAGTGATTTGTGCATCTAGGAGCCTGAATGTCATTGTTTCTTATAAAGTGGAATTTGCTATTCAAGTCCCTTATGCCTTGATATAATGAGATTTTGGAAGACATAGGAAAACTCCTGCCAGATCTAAAATGCTTCTTGGTAACTACTTAGAAATGATGACAATATGGAGGGCACTGTGTATGCATATTATACTAGCTACAGCATGGTAATTATGAATATTCCTAGTTAAAAATACCCACCAAGTTGTGTTAAAAATGTTAACAGCTCTGTAGCATCATTCAATCACCAGACAGGTTATGATGCACAAAGCCTTTCCTACCTAGAGATCAAGAAGCTGTGTCAGAGAAGTGGAAATGTACAGCTTACAAAATCCAGAGACCAGCATGACTTACCTACAGTCTGGAAGTTAAGTGCAACCATCTGGCAGCCAGCATTCCAAAAGACTTGTGGCATGTAGTTTGAAGAATCTACACGTGTTCCCTTTGGGTAAATTCGGCTTAGCTGCATTTTGTTGTATCTAAATGGTGAGCAGTTAAGATCTATAGCACTTTGCAGAGATGCAACTGCACTATTTACATGCAGTGTTCTTTACAGAATGGCACTGGGTTCCTTACTGGATTTCTGCAAACCACAATGCTTTCAGAGGGCCACAATTTTGTAGGAGATATGATAAATATGGGGTGTTTAAAGGTGCTGTTTGTTCCTGGATGGAGCACTCAGAATAATCAAGGAAATTGCATGGGCATATGGATAAAAAAATCCATTTATCATTTATCATTATCAGAAAATTCCATTTATCATTATGGTTACTGCTTTGGGATTTTTCTAAGATTGCATTTATAGAGGCCAATGAGCTGTAACCAGCAAATCTTCCTCTAGAGTGGCAAGAGTTGCTTAGTTCAAAAATGCTGTTCTGGAATGAGCATTAGAATTGGCCTCTACCTACAGATAAAATGATGAGTGTGCATTTTTTAACAGTTGAGTCTACAAATCTCAGCAATGAGGACATGCTGCAGGTTATCTGTGGAAATAGCTTCCATTAATCTTCTTTAAAGCACTATTTTAACTTGACCATTCATTCTTAACTGCAGCCATGATGAGAGATACTGAGAAACATCAAAAGATCTAAACAGAAAGCTCCTTAGCTTTTCTTTAAAAGTTATTTAAAATTAAAAAAAAATAAATGGGTGGCACTGAAAGAGGAAAAACAGCTCAGTGCTCTTTGACCTCAAGGTAGGATGGGAAAGTAAGCTTTTAGTATGACTTTACAAAAACCCAAGTCTGCCACATTTTGACAATTTGCTCACCAGAACTCCTACCACCTCATGTAGGATGATAAATTTAACAATGAGAATACAAAGTATTAGGTCTCCAATATTTAGTTTATGCCTATTCCCTCTAGCCCTAGCCCACAGCACGGGAACTCATGCCAGCTTTTAAATTAGCTCATCAGAACTCAGACCAATTAATTCATCGAGGAAGACAGTCAAATGTACACATTTCATTTGAGTTTCCTATTTCCCCTGTTCCTGTCTCCAAATCTTAATAAAGCTCTGTAACAGATCTCAGATATAGAAAGTCTAAGGAGAAAAGCAGCTTTCTGAAAGTCAAGGATACTCCACAAATTCCACAGGAGACTTCGTAAGTTGCTCAAGCCCTTTGGTTTCCACAAAGGAAGACATTTCAAAACTTTTGTTGCGTTCTGGAAGTTTAAAGGGGAATTAAAAACAGACACATTAGAGCATGAAATCATATGTGACACATGAGCTGCAAAAACCTTGGTGTAGTCTCTGTCCCCTTATCCCATCTACTGTTCACCAGCTCCTTTCACCTTGATCTCCAAGACACACAATTGTTTGCTGACAGCAATGAGCTCTCTCTGCACATACTCAAGAGCTCCATCTGAACTCACATGAGCACTGCCCAAATTAAGGGCATTGCTTGAGATTGCTACTATACCAGCTTCAGGGAACAAAAAGTCACTGCATGGGCAGAGATCTCTCACGTTTGCTTGCAAAATATCTTGTTGATGTAGGTAGAGCCCAAAGCTGACAGGTGTACTGCAGAGGTATTGTAGCAGTTTTTGTGGGGAACAGAAAAGGGATCCCTGCTGGATCTCTTGATTGTCTTTTGTCTAGATCTGCATTGACAGATGCAAGGGCTTTGAGCCAATCTGAAGCTATAATAACTAATGTCTGTATCAGATTAAACTAAGCAGTATGCTAGCTGTGCCTAGGGTGCTTCTCCTCATCTTCAGTATGTCAGGGTAAGGTCACATCTGTCTCAAACAGTCATGGCACACTGCTATCTAATCAAGCCTGAAGGTACACTCCTGTGTCCCAGCAGGTCTTCAGACCTAACCCCAAACTAATATGGAGCTTCCATGACCTCTTTAATTTGGTCAAACTTTCTGACCTGACAGTGGTGAAAAGCTCCTCCTAAGCTTTTAACTCAGGAGGACTAAACATTAATTTGTGTATTGTTTGTTACTCACTTTTGCCTAAGGCGTGCACAGCACAGAGCCTAAGTCAAGACCTTTCTAGTTCATTCTTTTCCATTTTACTACAGAAGGTAAGGATTCCTGCAAAATATCCCCTTCCCATTCCATCACAATAGCTGCATAGGCTGCCTAGAAGGGGACACAGCACTTGGAGGTCATATCCATTAGGTATTTCAGCACTGCTCTCTTTAAGGATGAGGGAAACAGTGCCTATGTTGAAACATGAACTCTCTAGCCCCATCACTTTATTGAAAGCAAACACTAAGGCAGAAAAAAAGGTTTGCTCTCATCTGGTTTTAGAAGTAATGGTGCTGCAGTAATCCAGGGATGGCCAGGAGGCCAGCCTGGCCAGCTCCTTCAAGTCAAACTGCGAAGCTGCAGGAGAGAAATAAAACTGAACAAAAGCAGTGGTCTTGCAGAGAGAAGCAGGACAGAAACAGGTGGGCACTTTCCTTACAGGAAGCCAAAAAGGAAGCAGTGGATCCAAAGAAATATCAGGAGCTAGATTGTTTGGGCCAACATGACAGGAAAATGTACTGCCAGCTTACAAACTATTCTCAGTGTATGCTGAAGAGTCAGAGGATGACTGTGGTGTTCCAAATGTGATTTCCTCCCTCTAGGAGAGCTGGGACTCAGACTTTATTGTGGTCTCTATTTCTAATTAGCAATCTTCATGCCACTGCCATTATTCATAGCTGTTATCTCCTAATGGCAAGAGTCCTCTCATTCCCTAGAGGCTTCTCTCCTACTACCCCTCTTCCTTTCCAACAAGCAATATCCTCTCTCCATACTCTCTTCCAGTGAGCTGACTTTCATCTCTGCTCCCTACAGAGGCTCTAAGATTATTTTTACTCTATCTTTTCCCCTCATTAGTGGGATAGCACTACCCACACACATATATAGTGGTTTTATTCTATTTAGAATATAGGTGCTAGAATTTGTTGTAGTAATATACAGGTGTATCTCTCAGCCTTATCTTAAAGCAGAGCTTCTGCAGGAAACCAGAACTAGTAGCTGTTAAATGATTTGGTTACTAAATGTCCAGGGCTTAATCAAACTCCTAATTAAAACAGAAACAATTATTTCCTTGCACTATCTGGAGAGGCATAAGAAACCTGTCCTTTGAGGAAAAGACTGTGCAGAACAGACATTTATCTTGTGATACATTACACTGTGCTATCTTATCAGGAGGAAGTCACTACAGAGTAGACAACTCATTGAAAAACTGTCTGAAAAACTTTAAAAAACACAGTTACAGCCACTTGCTGTCAGAGAGAGGGAACATATCTATTGAGGGCAATCAGGAGACTTTTAGAGATCCAGTGCTATTCAACAGTTCTGTTAACTAGTTGGATGCAAGACCAGAAAATGCACTATTAAAATGTGTGGATGACAGCAGCAGTGAGGTACTGGTATTACCACAGAGGGCAGAGTCACAAAGCAAAACAAATCCTCAATTAGAAAACATTAAGTTAGAAAAATGCTGGAACACACAAATGATGAAATACAAGTATAAAAGAAAAGTATGAAGCTGTACACTTAAAGAAATTAAATCAGCCCACTGCTTTAACAAACTAGTCACATTTACCACCTAGTGATTTTTTCAACACAAACACCATAAATATGAACTCCTTAACATTAGGAGTTCACAGAAACAGCATGATTGATCAAGGGTCACATTTAGACTTAGGATAAAAAACTAGACAACATTAGTTTTTCATGAAAGGCACAGAACAGAAGAAGAGATGAAATCTAACAAGACAATTTTCTAACAGCTGCATCAATTGTGCTGTTAGGATTCACATGGCTTCCTTTTCAGAAGGAGTATCTCTTTCCCACTGTGTTCTTGTAACTCTCATAAGAGCTAGAGGAGATTTTAAACATCCAGAGGGAACAAGCAGAGCTCCCTGTGTGATTTTAGGAATGCTTGTGTTTATGTCTGTATAAATATCCACATACAAATGAGCAGGTAGATAACTTCTTCTATGTTTATAAGCAGTATCTTATGGACTTAATCACCAATGGCCTGTCTTCTGCCAAAGCCTTCACAAATCCATAATACATTTAAATGCTGTATGCTTCCTCAACTAAAAAGCTCCAAAAGCATATTGAAACCTGTCAAAACAAAGTGGAAAAGGGCAGGCAAACAGCAGGGATTCTGCACCAAGAAAAGAAAAGATGCTGCAGTGTTTACTGAAGATGCCACTGAGTGCATTCCTAGCAAGGCATCTTCTGTAAAAGCCAGCAGGAGGTGTGTAATAATGGACTTTCTATACAACACACAGAGACAGGAAAGAGGGAATTTGCAGATGGGGAAGGGTACACTCTGCTTCCTTTATAACAGTAGCAGAGGCAAAAGATAAAGCACTTACTCAATCCATAGGAATATTTCTGACCAGCTTTCTCAAACTGCTTAAGTTACTCTTCAGTCACAGATAACAAAGACAATATCAGTACAACATTCTCAAAAATGTTTTTGAAATGGTAGCACATTTACTGTTGAGGAAGTTTGGTATTTAGACTAAAACAGGTTTCAAAATAAATATGGATTTATCTGGCTGGATACCAAGGGAACATTTTTTGTCTGTGTGCCTGTATCTGAGAAAAAGCCAAGCAGCATTTCTCCAGAACCTTCTTCCAAACACTTGGTAGGAAATTTCCAGTATAACATATTGGTCATGCTTGGCTTACTTACTTTTTGATACTTCAAATGACTCAAACTTCACAGGCTGAATGTAGTTCACCAGGTTGGACATCTCTTCTGTGGCCATAGCTTCACTTCCAGCAGTACCCTAGGACACAGAAGGGAAAATGCTGCAGTTTTGATCTGTTTATGATGGCCATCAAAAACCACAAATCCCAAAGCCCAGTTTTCTATCAACCACGATATCTTTCACTATTGACTTCACCTAGTGAATTCAATGCCTCACATAGGAAAGCAGAAAATTTGCTATAAAATTTAAATGTTTAATTAAATTGCTGTTGCAGTCATTCTTTTTACATATTCATTCTCCTAGGGAAGGAAGTGCAGTACCTTTACACATGCATAGTGCTGAGCACATTTATCAGTACTGTCAGATAAATAACAAATATAGCTCTGAGTTTTTGATGTCAACTTTTTCTTCCAACAATGCTAAATACACCACAAGCAGTGGTCTAAAACAGATCAGCCAAGGTGCTATTCATTCTTATTCTTCAGTAAACGAAAATATAAATAAATAAAGCAATGATGTGCTCCCAAATCGATTAACAACCAACTTCAGAGAGTTGGTGGGATGTTTCCCAGTGCTCTGTCTGCTTTTGTCCACTAGATGGCAGTCCCACTCCGGCTAACACAAGTCAACTCAGCTGCTGGAACCGACCCACCCCATAAAACGTATCTACAGCCTTACTTCATCCATCGACGACTTTTTACAGTCATCATCATAGTCATCATCATCATCGCTCTCCATCTCTGCCTCTCCTGAAAAGTTTTAAGCAGAAGATAATTACTGGCTGAAGCAAGAGTTAAAAAATTACCAGGGATATATTGGAGACTAGATGTGCAAGCAGCACTGTTTAGAAAGAGACTACATCATACATGTGCTTTTTGTTACACCACGAATCAAATACACTGTCTCTAGGAATTCAGGCATCTTCAGCATTGATAAGTTCTTATTGTTCAGCCAAACAAAAACTCTTGCTTTGCAGCTGCTGGATGCTCAGTGTTTGGATGTCATGGGGTGTGTAGTGTGCACTATATGTGGGTATTGTATCCTAAACTACACTGAAGAGATGTTCCCGTGCTTTGGGCACAGCCTTGGGGTTTGGGAAATGTGAGTTCAAGCTCCCTGTCTGTTGCAGGATCCCTGCAGGACCTCCAGTGAATGCCTCACCTTCTCTAGGAAGCACACACATAACAGCACACGTAAGGTGAAGAAGTCATGCATGACAATTAAAGAGAGTTTCATGTGCTGTGATATCAAGGGCTGTCCAGCAAAATCCATCTGAACATGTACTGAGGTAGCACATTTGGGAGCATCTGGCACAGGAGCCTAACTGAAATAGCTTGCCTTCACTTGCCCTCACAGAGTGCTTTGGTGTGCATTGCTGTCAGGACTCCAGTGGCACAGCTCAAACGCACCAGCTGAGGGCAGTGCAAAGCAGATAATGTGCAGATGCACAAAAGGCTCAGCCTTTCCCTGAAAATGCACTGATGGAGCAAAAGGGACCAAATACAACACATTTTATGCCTTGCTCCCAGTTGTGGTGTACTCATCAAATTTCTAGGGGCAAGACATGGATTTGTTATTGTTAATTAACGAATGCCTCCCCTCACTTTCAAAATGTTTTGATTTGGTTGCACCAGAAACGAAACCATTAAGGAATTAAACCATCAAGTTTATATTTTTCTTCAGTAACTCCTCCTGTGGGTCTGGATGCCATAAAGTATACACTGTGCATCTTAAAAAGACTCTGGAAAAGAAGGTTTAATGTATACTGCAGTCACCTATCCACACCTGTACGACTAACAACTCTTCCTAAAGACTTTATTCCCCAAATCTTTCAAGCCTTCTTCAGCAGTAGCAATTTTATTTTGGCAGCACGAAAATCTAACCACTGTGCAGCATTTCCAAACTCTCCAGAGAATGGTAATTCAGTCTCAGTTCCTCCTGTCAATGTAGGGTCTAATCCAAAGCCCACTGAGTCAATAAAGAAACTCCTCTTTGTTCCAGCAGGCCTTGAATCATGCCCAGTGGGCCCCTTCTGAACATGGAGAGCACAGGGGAATTAAAAAATGAGAGTGCCTTTCACAACCAAATGATTACTACCCAGGCTGCATTTCCTTCCAGATGCAGATGTTGAAATGTCAGGCTTTTATTCATGAGCACATTTCTTCCTGAACATTTCATTGAAGAAAATAACATGATTGCCCAACAGGCTCAAGGGATGGCTCAGGGAACCTCAACACATTGCAAAGAGCCAGTTGAGCTCTCACAGGATTTGCAGTGACAATCTTTGGATGGGAAGCTCTGAACTGATTTAACCAGAATGGAAAACAACACTTTGCACAGTCCACAAAATAGGGGATGTAGGCAGAATTCAGCCAATTTGCACTGCTGAGATACCAGGTAGCTGTAAATAGTTTGTTCTTGCTTGAAGTGTTGAGGAAGGAAAGGATGCAACTCATTATTCATTCATTTAAAAATATTTAACAGGAAAACTCCCAAAGAGATCAGATCTTATTTTCAAGTTCTGCATCAGACAGCAAAACCATGACAAATAATACACAGGATTGCAAACAGAATAAAAATTAGTAAGTGCTTTAGAAATTATGACTACATCTGCATTTCCTTTCACCCAGCTGCACAGTCCTACACTCACACCCAATCTTCTTTTCCTGTTACACTACTGGGACACAAAGTCAGAGCAAGCCTTGGCCAGACTGGGGAGATGTCTCTGCTGTGGACACCTTCCTGCTCACCCTCCCACAGTGCTAGTGGGATCAGCCTCATGCCATCACTCCCATCCTTTCCCAGGAGGGCACCACTGTCTATGACAAATGTACATGCAGCTGTGCAGCAGGTCAAGTGCAGTGTGTAGATGTGAGCTTGTCTATGGGACAAGCAGCTGTAATGGTACCATTATTATTTGCATTTAGATGGGACTACAAACCCAGGTGAGGATAGGACAGGTCCCTTCCAACCCAAACTGCTCTATGAGTCTCTGAACTGCTCACAGACAGAAGGGAACAGGAAACTTCTCAGTGGAGCAATTGGGCAGTTTCAAGGAGTTGCCCTTAGTAAGTGGGGCACTGTGGGGAAGGCATAAAAGTGCTTAAAGGACAACATAACAAGTGGACAAAGGAGGCTGAATCCTAGCTTTTGGTAAACTGTATGTACCTGCAGAACTGCCACTGCTCTGTGCAACCAAACTTCTTTGAAAATCTTGCTTATTTACTTCCATCCATTGTGCTAAAACCAGCTAGGTCTAAAAGGCTTGTTTACCAAAATCACAAACTATTTATCTCACAAATGTTATCCCAGAAATTCTTTTTCTGCTTTGCAATCTTTGCTGTACCTTTAGGGAAAGCTTTTTCCACTGACAGGTAGTATACCCTACTGAAGTTACTTTTTACCTCAGTTTCATCAACATCTTGCAAATGTTACTGCAAAACCCATTTCAGAATTAATTACTGCTATTATATCACCATCATCTAGTTTTTATATGGTATGTCTTATAAGCACATCAAAAGAGTGGTTTATTTGGCTTTAAATCTTAACCTCAAGTGGTGTAAGACACAGTGAAGCTTGCTATCAACTCAAGTATGAATCTCCATATTTTCTTTGCACTGCTGTGAAAAAACTCATTTAAAATCTGAAGAAAGCTAAATCAGCACAACTTTCTCCTGCAGATCAGCAGTAATTCTGACAAGAGCTGCACAATACAATAGAGTTATCTGAATAATAAGCCCAACTTGCTTAATGTAAAGATTACATTAAGGTTGGAGTATTGAAACACTTTATGTTAAGAAATACGAAAAATTAGACTTCCTTTAGTGAGTTTTTAATTGCATTACTTCTCTCATGCTGCAGAGAGAATTGGTCCTGGCTATAGAGGAGCATAATGCTTGCAGTACTCTGGCAGTACATGTTGCTGATATTGAGTGCTGAGATGCACACAAGGAAGGAGGGAGTAAAAGGAAAGATGTCATGGAGACTACTGAGCATTGCCCCATGGAACTCTTCACTGGGTCATATAAATAATAGANGAATCACCTCCCTTGACCTACTGGCCATGCTTCTCTTGATGCAGCTCAGGATATGGTTGGCTTTCTGTGCTGCAAGTGCAGAACAGTTCCTGGCTTTGGTGCTTAGGTGGGGTTTTTTGCTTATTTTTTAAACCTTAACAGATAGAAGATAGAAATCTGGCATCTGATTTACAGAAATGCTGCATGCTAATAGCTGTAAGTTGTAGCTAAACTGTCTGGAGCTATGCTCTGAATACTTAAAAATTCAAAATATTCTTTAAAAATCAGATCCTGGATGTTCTTTGTCAGTCACCCTTAGAGTGTTCTCAAGCTCTCTCACACTTAGCTGTCCTTAGATGAAATTGGCTTAATACTACTTCACTTCCCACAGGTCTTGTTCAGATAAATTCACTGCTGTTTGTCAAGTGCTCATATGCAGCCTGGATACCTCCATAGAAATTCATTGCAAGATGAGGATGCTACATTTGGATCAGCTATTGAATGACAGAGAAAGAAAAAATATTGACTAAGTGCATTCTCCAAAAGAGGCAGAGGTCCTAAAGGAGAAACAGTGGCTGACAGAAGGATTACAAGTAATATATTTTGGCAGTCACAGGTGAACCAAGCAACTACATCAATTTTACAGTCTCAGTTCTAGCATTTTCCAATCTGTAAGTGTTCATCTTCACAATCTGCAGTATAACAGAGGTTGTTTTATAGGCAAGGCAGACATACTATTCACAGTTAATTTGTAAAACTGCACACCCTATGATAGGGTTGAAGCCCCCTGCCTTGCATCATTGTCAGCACCTCGATTCATGGCCCAAGTCATTTCCTACAATAGCTCACAGAGAAGCTCCCAAAAGACAAAGCTGTTACCCTCTATGCAGATGAGGCACTCAGAAGAAATCATATAGCAAAAGACACCTATTTTGCCACTGAGTTCTCACTATGTGTAGTGCAAAAACATAGAGTTAGAGACCCAGGCTTGATCACAAATGTTGGAAAGGAGTCAGCTGGCATGTGCCCACTTATTTTTCTGTTGTCTGGGATTTGTCTAAAGCAAATCAAGAAAACAGTATTAAATCATTCCTGACACCAGGATGAATCTTCCTTTGAAATCCAAGCCTTACTCCAAAGCATGCCCTTTTCAAAGTTTCTTAACATAATGTAGTTGAAAGCTCTTTCTTTGCTTCTAATAGGATAAACAATGTTATCCACAAATATAGCAGGATTATTCTTCTCTTGGGCACACAGAAAAAGTACCCAAGGGTGGAGGAGTTGGCAGCTTGCTCTACTTTCTAAGCAGAGCAGATAAATGTTAGTACACATGACTGAGCTTTAGGTCACTCCATCAGTGATTCCTCAGCTGTGAGCCTTCACAGACTCCTGGATAAATGACATTTAGCATTGTTTCCTACTGAGCCCACAGTGCTCCTGGTTCCTACTGAGCAAGGCCACACTACCTTGCTAGAGCAATGTAAATGGATTGAATTACAGCTGTAATTAAGCATTAGTGTTTTAGAGAGAAAGACATTTGTAAATTCAAATCATACCTGCTCCAGGGGAGGAAGGCTCAAACATACTAGATGTATCACTGCATGTGTTGGAAGCTTGCTCAGAGAGCTTCTTTTTTGCACTTCCATCTGCAGACTTATGTGACTTCTTTTTATTCTTCACCAGAATTTTGTACATTAAATCTGTAGGGCTTGGGAGAGGAACTCCAGGTTCAAGCTTGCAGAAGAAGGATGAGAAATTTATTACAACAACAAAAGAAATGAGCTTATGGGAAATTCTTAGGGCTCACATGGTCTAAAGGTAATTTTGTAACCTCTATAAGGCATCTTGAAATGTATTTTGCACAAGAGGTAATCTCAACATTAAATGAAACTAGATACCAGGGGCACTTAAGAAGAAACAAAAAATGCTTTATGAAATGTCTACAGGAATAACTGAAATAAGTATGAGTTCCAATATGAAAGCCTACATTATAAAATGGCAGCTCTGAGAATCAATTGCATTTAGAAGATTACAATTCACTGTATCAGAACAACCTCTGCACCAGAAATTATCTGCGTAAGTCACCAACAGCTCATGTTGTTTAACCTCCTTCTTTAGACTCTGACACAAGATTGAAACACTTTAAACAAAAATTCATACTGATATTTGTGATCTGATAAATACCAAACCATATTACCGGGTATTTTTCCAGTGGATCCATCAGCAATGCATCTCCAAATATCAATCTGCAGTATTCTGCCATTTTTGCCTGTTGTTTAGGGCTAAATTGGAGGAAAGAAAGAAAGAAATGAGTCCTACTAATGCTACAGAGTGAATGTAGCAGTAATGGAATATCTAATGTCCCTAAACTAGATATAATTTCCTGATCCAAAGGCTGCAGATTTTTCAGAGAGACCTAGATATATCATGCAATTATTTCAATTCCTCTGTTAGAGCTTATCAAAAGGATCATACATGAAATAAAGAGCATTAGTCAACTGAATAGTAGTGAAACTGAACTTTTAACACTGAGGTATATTTTCCCAGGCACTTAGTAGAAAATAAAAAAAATGAGGCTGTCAGTTGTTACCTTTAGGGAAATAATCATTACATGAACTTGCCTCTTTCAGGTAACATTTTTATTCAAAGTTTCAATATTTTCCTCCTTATGTTACTTTATACACACGCCTGACATTCTTCTCACACACACTCTCCAACTCCATCTGGATTTTGTTCTCTTTTTGTCATACCTGACCTGAGGCATTAAACTTCAAACAGTTACACAGAAAGCAGTCTCCTGTGCAGGTGTCTCTGTTTGGTTAAGCCAAGGGTACCTATCACCTCCCTCAGTATGTCTACATGGCACAGCCATAGAGAAGAAGGAGAAGAAGCAAGTTTGCGGATGATCCCAAGCTCGGAGGAGTGGCTGGCACACCAGGAGCTGTGCTGCCATCCAGTGTGACCTGGGCAGGCTAGAGAGATGGGCAGGGAGAGACTGAATGCAATTTAACAAGGGGAAGTGTGAAGTACTGCATGTGGGAAAGAACNCCCAGGCTGCCCAGGAGGCTGTGGAGTCTCCTTCTCTGGAGACATTCCAGAGCTGCCAGGGCACATTCCTGTGTGACCTTGTCTAGGTGATTCTGCTCTGGCAGGGGGGTTGGGCTAGATGATCTTTCTAGGTCCCTTCCAACCCCTGCCATACTGTGATACTGTGCAGACATTACTTGCATCTCAAAACCTCTAGCAGTTTTGGGCATTGCTACAGAAGCAGCTAGTTTTACTGCAGAATTTTCTGCTAAAATGCAGCCCACTTTCCCCCCCTGTTTGTGAGCATGTGTGAGGTGGGTGCTGTGCCTGTGCAGCCTGACAGCTTGTCCAGGCACAGCCCTGACTGGAGCTGCAGCTGTGGCCCTCTGCACTGCACTTCATCACAAACACTGACCCATCTGCAGCCCTCCTGGGCTGGCTTTGCACCAAAATCTTGCACTGCTCTCACCAGCTCACTCAGAAGCATTTCCCCTGACATATCCTCACTGGCAGAAGTCATAGTGTAGATGTAACTGTGCTACTGCTGTGATGTATTATGTCATTTTGGAGAACTGCTGTAATAAGTGCTGGTATAACTACATTTTATGTGCATATAATTACATACTGCATGTGTGTTATGTGCATATAAATGAAACTAACATATCAGGACAGCTTTCTTAATGGGAGCTTCAAAGTAATAAGCTGCTTGCATGGGTATGTGGTCAGATTCCTTTGTAAAAAAAATTAATAGACTATTTAAAGTGAGATAGAGTGTCAAATTTTAACACAGCAAATTACTTCAGCCATTTCCCCTAGAAGCAAATACAACCTCAGTAAACTCGACTTACAATCAGTTTTCCCAAAGTGCAACCAAAGAATGAAATAATTCCTGCCTATGGGTGATGGGAATACTGCTCAGAAATGTTACTCAAATCATCTTAAAATGCAGCTCAGTGCTGCAGTCACTCTCTTGCTAATTTTAGATGACTGTGTATTTTTGCTTAAAATCTGTCACCATCAGAGCTCAGGCATCTCTGTAAGTTTCTCTTTTTGATAGTCTGTTGAGAAGTCTCAATTAAAGGACAGGTTTCTATTGCTTATTATCACTTCCTCAGCTACTCTTAATTATGATCTGCATATTATGGAAGACACACAAATGCTGTTAGTGGTTATGTTGCCATGGAGCTATTTTTCATGGCAAAAGAGAGCTGGGTATAGAGGAGAAAAGGAATGCTCCTTCTTCTCTTGCAAGCTAGGAGTACAATATCCTCCGTGCCTAGTTTGTGACTAGCTACCAACTAAGCACTGGCACTGCAGCTCTTCCTGGGGTCAGCAAGGTCAAAGCAGAGCTGAGCTAAAGGCTGGGTGGCATTTGAATAAGAAAATCTACTTTTGCTCAGATCAGTATTCTGGATGTCCCCTGAAGCAGATACAGAGAGAACTGGTCTTGGCTCAGTCACTTGTAGAACATATCATGAGGAGGCTTTAAATTATTCCACAAAGCTGCATGCAGTTTAACTCACTGCAGCATTTCATTCATCCTTTCTTCTGCCTGCAGCCAATTCTGCAACAAAATCTAAAAGTCACTTTTAGCTGAGGATGGAAAATTAAGATGAAGACAAGCAAGGCAGTGGAACTAAAAAGCCACAAGGGAGAAGGTGATAGGAAGAACAGATCAGACTATGATGGTGAATTATCTCTTTCTAATCACCAGCCACCAAGGAAAATAAAGGCACCTCACTCTACTAGAAGCAGACTGGGTATTTGCTACAAGTCTGGGTGTCACACAGAATCATTAAGGCTGGAAAAAAACCTCCAAGATCATCAAGTCTAACTGTTAATATATCCTCACCATGCCCCTACAACATGTCCCCAAGCACCATGACCACACATTCCCTGAACACCTCCAGGGACAGTGACTCCCCCAGCTCCCTGGGCAGCCTGTGCCAATGCCATCACAGTGAATTTTCCTTCAGCCTTCTTCACCAGTGTTTATTTTCAATAGATCTATGCTCTTAGAACCCAGAAAGTTCAAAGGACATCTCCTTGAACCAAAAGAGCATAGTTATGGAAGTAATAGTGACTAGATGTGACACTGCTGTTTTTAAATGGGCACATCAACTCCTAAAAGAACTCTCAACATGCATCAAAAAAAATATGCAAGAGTTAAATCTAATAAATTTCAAACTATCATCACAGCTAGAACAAATTCTTCAGATCTTCTGTGTTTAATTACATGTTTACATCAGAGAGTACAGTGAGAACTTTCATTTTTGCAAAAGACAAAAATGTAATGCAATATTATTTTAGAGTATAAATTCCAATGTCACTTTACCCCAGAGGCAGAAAGAAAGAAAATGAAAATGATGTGAAAAACTAATGGATTTTAATACTAGAAAAAAAATCTTGCAGTAGTAGACAAGGCTAAATAGAAAAATCTTGACTTTATAAAACTACTTCCCATTGTGAACCAGAATACATGCACAGGTATTATTAAAAGCTGCCAAGAAGGAATAAAAAATATTTAGGAGTACAAGCATTTAATAGAGTTATAATTTTTTTTGTGTTCTCTCTCATACATCAGTATTTACTGTCTCAAGAGACAGATCATTAGTTTAGATTACATGTTACTATTACAGCATTTTAAAAGTTGGAACATCAATTTCTTTTGCCCTTCTTTCAAAATCATGAACCAGAGCAACAGACTGAAACCCTGACTTTTCCACATCAAGACTCTTCCCCACTTGTGTTGTGACACAAAAAAGCAGCTACTCCCTAGTCCACAGCTCCTGTTATTGGAAGCTCTCTCAGCACTCCTGTATTGTAATGAAAATGGATTGGCTGAAAAGAGCTGACTTTATCTCCTTTATCATTGACACTGTACACACACAGACAGGTAGCACACACACTAATTATAGAGGCCCCCCAAAATGTGCCAGGGCAAGGGAAGATAAAGTGGGAACACAATACCTGCAGATATGGAAATATAATGTATATTAAGAAGTGTTTTCATGATTTTTATTGTATTGCTTGTACTTTGTTTTGCTGTGTTTGCTTTATGCTTATTATGAAGGTCAATCATAGAGGCTTTTTGGCACTACTGCTCCTAACATTATATTATTATCACTTCTGCAGAGCTCCTTCTTCTGCATAAGACAAAGGCACAGCTGCTTCCCAGAAGAGTCTGAAATAATTTAAAGTGTAGGAAGAAAAAGTGATAAAAATCCTGTTAATATTGGAAAGAACAATTCCAGAAAGGAATCAGCAATATGAATAACTGCAATTAAATTTAATCTTGGAAGCAATCTTAGATGGATACTGCTCAAGGATCACTTAACCTTTTTGCTATGTCATCAGTGCATTTCTAATTATAGAGTGTCTGCTTTGAGATCTGCAGATTGCTTATCTTCTTGCAGGCCCAGTTTAAAACATCAAGGTCTTCTTGAGGTCTTCTCAACATTTTCAGGGCACTTTTCTATTTTTTGATAGAACCACATCTTTTTTTAGCACTGTCTTTTTTCAGTGTGCATGTTTTGACATCAACATCAATGATGGTATACATTATGTTTTATATATTTTTAAATCTATATGCTCTCTTTTTCTCATATAAAAAAAGGCAAGAAGAAATAGACTACAGAGTATATTTTGGTCATTTAAAAGTAGGAATTGATGTCAATGGATTTGTTTGAGAGTAGTTCTATAAAAACACTTCGTATTTTTTGTTAATATTCAGGGCAAAGTCCATCTTTAAGATCAAGGAGAAAAACAACATTCCAAGTAAATGAAAAGACAAAAAGGAGCATTCCATGAAATTAGTTGAAAGTTTCTGTGAGCAGCATGACTAATTGCAGATTTCTCTAGCAACTAGTGAAGAAATGAAGAGATAATTGTAGCAGAAATTATTTTCAGCCAAAGCAAAATTAGACATCACACACATTAAGTCTGATGATTTACTGCAGCAGAAAATAATAAATAACAATAAAGCCTCAGAGTGTCAGAGTAATGCAAGGAAAAGGACATCAAATAACACACTTAAGGATAATTCATTATCCCATGACTGGAGTTTTCCTAAGAGAAATGTCCAATGGTTTCTGTGGTGCAAATTCTAAAGACTGGAGTAATGCAGCAGGAACTCTTTGCCCTTTTTGGCATGTTTCTACAGCATCACACCACCTTTAATTTTGGCAATGTTTCACCTTACAATTTTAAAGCCACTTTTGTGTGTAATTTACAGCTGACAGGAATTTATGTTATACAATTATTTACTTTAATTTTCTAAAATAGAACAGGTCACCCTGGAATAGTTGAAGACTTAAGTCTTAATGACTTCAAAGGAAGAAAAACATAACCCTTCTGCTTTAAATAAATTGGATGCTTCTTTTTCTCTGCCTTACAGTAACACAGTAAATGTATATTTTAACAAATACAAAAGAATGAATACAAAATGTAATAGACAGATGAATGATGGTTGAGAGCTTTTCTAAAGACCAAAGGTTGCATTTGGAAGCAGAGAAAACCATTGTGAATTAAATACTACAGCAGTAGGTGACAATAAGCAAAACCAAAATAATCTCACTCTCATCAAAAAGAAAGGAGAGAGGGGACCAGTTGGAGAAGGAAATGAAGTATCTGTGTGCTCTCTCTGAGGAGGACAGAACTAAGCAAGCAGGACTTAACAGGTAGCTGTTTGGATCATAACCATGTGGCCTTTAAATGTGTGCAGAGCAAGCACATCTTTGCCCACAAAAGGCAGTGTAAACTCTTACTGTAAAGTTTAAAGGCAGGGTAGGTCAGCTCTCAGGTTTTACATTATTCTAACTACAGCATTTTTGATCAGTATTGTCACATGTGTTCTTAAAAACATTCTTACATAGCTTCTTCTACCATTTCCTTCCCTTATGACGAGAATGTTCTTCCTAAAACAATGGAAAAGCAGTTAGCCCTCACCCTTTTCCTCTTCAAGAAGCAGAAGTGCCAACATCTTTTCTGATTTGTACTAAATCCTTCACAGCTGCCCCAAAGATTACTTTTTATTCCACACACACACACACACACACAAAAGTTTATCAGTCCAAACTGGGCCCAGAAGTGTTGAAAAATGTTTTCAGGGCAGAAAATAAAAAGGGAAAAGGCAATTGCAGTTAAGACATATGTTAGGTGTCAATGTCACCCCACTTGGAACCATGTGGTCTCTATATTCAAATCCAAAGTTAATTCCAAACTTTAAATCAAGAAATATCAGAACTAAATAACAGTAATTAAAAAATAGATCACAGGAAAAAATTTAGAAGTGTTCTGACTTAGTTTTTCTCTTCTCATATAGAAAAATCTCTCCTTTGTATGCAACTGAAAAAAAAAACAACCCAAAGAAAAATAAAAAGGAAACAGCTCAGGCAAACTGGTATTTTTTTGGCAGAAACTGAACAGTTCCTGGCCATCCATGCTACCTATTTCACAATCCTAGCTAGTCCTCAGGGTTCTGGCCTCTATTTCTAACCCAGGAGAAACAGACCAAATTCTGCACACAGAATATGCTTCTAGCACAGAAGAGGGTTATAAGCTGATGTAATATTGCTTCTTTTTCTTTGAGGAACTACCACTATATTCCAGCAGGCCATACTGAGACTGCAAGTTAACACAATTATTCAAACTTTCCCTTTCATACAAAAGGTTCTAATTCAGGAAGTCTTTTAAGAACATGCCAAATTCATTCTGATCATCATGGTTATTTAGTCCGATACAAGTTTTGGCTAAGAGCTGTGGATCATATCATGTAATAGAATTGCCATAAATGAATACAGAATTCTGTCCTCAGACCAGATTAAGAAAAAAAAAAATAACACCAGGAAAACATGGAAGTACTTACGAATCCACATGGTTTTCAAAGGAAAGGAGGATTGGAAAGGGTGATGTCTTAAATGCACATTCAGCAATGGCTTCTATTACTTCCTAAAGAATAAAAAAAAACCCATACAGTTACAATTTATAGAAACACAGAATCATTAAGGTTGAAAAGACCTCCAAGGCCAACCACTCACCCCACACCCCCCTGCCATTAAACCATGTTGTGAAGTGCCACATCTACACGTCAGGGATGCTGACTCCACCACTTCCCTAGGGAGCTTGTTCCAATGCCTAACCACTCTAGGATGCATTAAGAGGAGCGTGGCCAGCACATCCAGAGAGGTTATTCTCCCCNTCCCCTGGTGCAACTTGAGGCCATTTCCTCCTATGCTATTGCTACTTACCTGGGAGAAGAGACTGACCCCCACCTCGCTACAACCTCCTTTCAGGCTGTTGTAGAGAGTGAGGAGTTCTCCCCTCAGCCTCTGCTTCTCCAGACTAAACAACCTCAGATCCCCCAGCCACTCCTCATTAGACATGTTCTCTAGATCTTTCACCAGCTTTGCTGTCCTTCTTTGGACACACTCCAGCATCTCTACATCTTGTAATAAGGAGCCCAAAACTGAACCCACTATATGATGTGGCCTCACCAGAGCTGAGCACAGAGGGATGATCTCTGCCTTAGTCTTGCTGACTACACTGTTTTGCATACAAGCCAGGATGCTGTTGGCATTCTTGGCCACCTGGGCACACTGCTGGCTCATGTTCAGTCAGCTGTTGACCAGCATCTCAACAAGGGTTGCCTCTAAAGAAACAGCATTTTAGTCTTCGAAGATAGAAAAGACTCAAAGATGTCTGAAATCATACCCAAACTGCCTGAAATCAGAGCTTCCCTTCTAACCATCCCAGAATGCTCTGCATGTGCTTTTGAAGCAACCAAATTTTTCAACCTGAAATGTAATCAAATTGCTAAAATGTCTGATGAGCCTCAAGCACTGCATTCCTCAAGAAATGACTTCTGTCTGCCTAAATCAATAGTTTAAATGTAAAAATTGGCCTTTGTGTGGAGCTGTTCCATGCCTGAAGCTACGACTTGCATGAAGTATTTTGCATAATAATAAACATGCTCTGACAAATGCATATCTTCTAAACATCATCAGCACAAGCATGTATCCATAAAATCCTTAGTTAGTCTGACTCATAAGTTTTAGTTCCCTCTTCTTTGATGAGAGAAATGCCTTTAAGGCAAAAGAAAGAAAAGAAGAAAAAACATTACTTGGTTAAAGCAATTGGCTGTGTAGTAATCATCAAACAGAGGGCTCAGAAACTGAAGCTTCTGTGGAAGTTTCCTTTTATCTCTGATATTGAAAAAGGCAACTGTAAATCTACTAGAGGAATCACTTCATAACACTGATTTTAGTGGGGTGCACAATGTAGTGATACATTCACTGTTACAGCTTATTCAATGTTTCCCTATTGGAACAGAAATCTTCCAAAAGAACTTTTCCTTATGCACTTTGCAGTTTATAAGAACCTCAAACTCTGGAGTTTATAATAACCCATAAGCCTGCACCCTCCCAAATCATGAGGATAACTAAAACCTAAATGATTTATGTATTTTAAAAAAGTCTCATCTGGGGATTCCTTTTGTTCATTTTCTATACTTTAAAGGCTCTAGTGAGAAGCATAACAGTAAGAAATCCACTTCCTAAAATAAAAGCTGAGCTTCTGGTACATTGTTCTGATGTTGAGTTGCAGAATCCAGGGCTGGAATGAAAGCAGAAGCCATCTCAAGATTTCTTGAAGTGAGCCAGGATACAAACAAAATTTACAAGTTTCATGTAAGTAGAAAAAAACCCCACATAGTTGCACAAACTGATGTGGTATCTGTTGTAAGATGAGAAACTAGCTCTCTCAGCACACACAGGTGGTGAATGACTATAAACTGCAGTCACCAAATGTTTATATGCTTCACATATCACTAACCATTCATGCCCTTCATCTAAGGCCACTTGTACTCTTTAAAGAAAGTAGAAAGGCAAAGAATTTATTGGAATAATAGTACATGGTGGAGAAGCCTGGGTGAATGAAGGTAGGAAGCTGAAGTTTCACAGCAGCTGCTCTCCCATGGAAGAACATTCCACAATGGAGTGATTCCAGCTGCATACTTCCTTTCCAGCTCTACTAAGTCACTAAATGCTTCTACCACCTTAACACTGTCCAGAACCAGTGGGATTCTCAAAAGCTTCTAAGGCAATTTTGTCATTACAAGGGAACAGCAGAGCTGAGAATTGGCTTACAAATATTGAGTCTTCCCATCTTGATGCTCTGCTCCCAGATGGTTAGCACCTGCTTGGTCTCCATCCACCTGCACCCTCCCCTTGGTTATGGAGCATCATACAGGGCTTAAGAATACTTGAGGCTGGATATAAGTGGTACTGCTGAAAGCAGTCCTGAGGCCTCTCTGCTCCTACACACTGCTCAAGCTGTGCACTAAATCCATAAATTTATTTTCAACTGCAAAATAGGATGAAATCCAGCGTGTGTGAGGAAAATAACCTGGAAGAGTAACATCAGGATTACACAGATGAAATCTGACTATGAGAAACTCAGGCATTGGTTCAATGGAGAAATCGGTATGCTGGTGAGTCAGTCTTGCACTCCATTAAAATGTAAATTCTCTGTGGTTAGAGAGGAACCACATCCTGAGTTACATACTGTACTCCAGCTGAAGCAGGTCTCCAAGATATATCTAAAGCACACACACACAGATTCCTGGTTAGGGCATGAAAAATATTGTTGGTTCCCTGCAAGATCTCACTCTGGCAGCAGCTCACAATCTGCAGCTGAGATAAACCCTTACTGCTTTCTGTTTGCCATGAAGCAAGGTAAAAACCAAGCAAACAAAAAAACTACAACAATCTCAACAACATAAAGATGGAAAGTACTTTTTTGTTTCTATCTCTGCCCTTCAGAAAGCCTTTCTGAGGTAAGGAAAACTGACAGACTGAACAGAAGCATTGGATGCTGTGGTCATGCCAAAAGCATGAGCTGATAAATGATTCAGCCTTCCAGAGTGAGTGATCACCCTGGATTGATGCACACTCTTCTGACACAGTATTTCACTATCCTTTTGCTCCTCCTCAGCCAAGCAGCACACTTTGAGTGTTGAAAAGAAACAAGCAGTCAATACATTTTTACATTTTCCTGTGTGGAGAAAAAAATGCTTGTCCTGAAGTGATAGATGAAATATTCCTGAGTAGGTGTAAAATACCTTCCAATAATCTCTCCTGCAAACACAATGTCTAGGGTTGAACATCTTAATAATCAAGGATAATCCTCATTCCTGCTCATGATCCTTTTAAGATTCAGATTAACTTTGTTTTAAATTCCTGCTCATGACCAAAGGAATTCAGAGTTATCTCCCTTAATTAAAGGACTTCCAGCAATCAAACTCTATGTCTATAAACATAATTGCCTTCATATAAACAGAACTGGAAAGTTAATAATAAACATGCAAGAAGGTTGTTTTATGTTTTCTTGTGATTAACTCAGTAGTTAGAGAAAACAAATTGAAAAAAAAAAAAAGGAAGGAGTGTTCTGGTGGAAGTGAAATTTGGTGTTTTGTCTGTGGCAGTATTGGGTTGTTTTTTTTCCTAAAAGAAGGCAGTAGGGAAGCCATACCCAGCACCTGTAACATAACCACATTCAAAAATGAACATTTTCCCACATCATCTTGCACACAGATAAGTCCAGAAATGCATTTCAATGGTGAATTGGCCTCACAGATGAACAAGAGTGACTTCTTTACACCTCAAAAATAATATCCTGAGGTATCATTATAAAATGTGCAGAGCTACTAATCTTAACACTACAGGAAAACACCTCCATCCTGCTCCTTTAACACCTTGGATCAGAAGCAGCTTTAAGAATAACAATTTAAGAAGATAATTTAAGGGTGTAGTATCTACCTTTTATTACAGAAAAAAGGAAATGGAAGATGAAATTCAGAAATAGAAATGATATTTTTAGGGTTTTAATGGCCTAAATATCCCCTCACAGTCTCCAAAGATAGTAATTTTTGTTTCTCAGTCTCCAGTGCTTCAGCTATGATCCCAAGTATCAGGGATAAGGGAAACATTACCCACACTGTCATTCATTTTTTAGCTGCTGTTTCCTGCCTCAGTTGAGCACTTCTGTCTCCCATTCCCACTTACAGGCAGAGAAGAGAAAGAGTACACTAATGCATTGCTTATTGCTGTTCAAATCCTTGGGGTTTTCCTTTCAGCTCTCCTCCCTTCCATGTGCTATGGAGCGTAACACAAACCAGTCCTTCCTCCCCAGCCTCCTGGCTCCAGACACATCCATTTTACACTGTGTCAAACCAGTTGTGGTGTCAGTATCTGGTCTTTCAGCCCTGCTGGTGGTCTACACTGTTTATCTCCCTGTGAGATTTGCTGCAGGGACATGCACAACAATATGGACCTGGGCACTGAGCCCAGTCCCCAGCTAGCACAGACTATCACACCATGTAATCTCTATTCCTCTGACTGCCATGCCGACCAAGAATCAATTCCTATTGATGTGCAAGGTCCAAACACTGCAACTCTTCTCTTCCAATGATTCTGCACGTGCTCTGAAATCTCCTCTTCAAACATCTTTTTGCCCTCACCTTTCTTTTCCCTTCCACGACGCTGTAACATCCTATCAATGTATTTGGGATGCGTTTTATTAAAGAAGCTGCTCCAGCTAAAGCCAACTACACACCAGTGTGCTGTGTTGCTGTACCTTGAAGGATATTTCGGTTGTCATAGTGAATCCATGTGTAATGACTGGCTCCTCTTCAGCTGTTCGTCCTTTCCAGCAGTCCAGCTCCACACAGCGGCAGCCTGACAGGAGCACTTGCCGATACATCTCCACCGATGAGTTGCCAGCCAGCTGTCCAGCTGAGACAGCACAAGAGGAGGCAAAAAAGGGAAGTCATTTTGAGCCTCAGCAATAAATACAAATAATCTAATAAAAGTGAGAGTTAACAGCATCTTTTACCCTCAGCTGAGAGAAATAACACTCACAGGCATAGAAAAAGCGCCAGAACATCACGGAATGAACTCAGGCAGAGTCAGTGTCATGGTTTGGATTCTGCCCTCAGTTAAAGTGCTGTGAGTGAGGAGAAATAACCAAGCTGAAACCAGTTCAAAAACTACTCATAGACAGCATCAAGTGGTTTAGTTCTAAAAGACTTTGTTATCCTTTGACAGGCAATGTGAAATTCAGAGGGGACCCAGGCCAGCAAGATCACATTTGCTCATAACATGCAGTGCATTTCAATACAAGAAAAAACAAACCTGCACAGTCACTAATGGTGCCTTTACTAGGTCTCACATCAATATTTAATACACTAATCATTGCACTGAGTTGGTCAGTTAAATTTCCTGATGTGATACTGCATTATGGAGGGAGAAATTCAATTAAACTCCCAGTTTCCAAAANAAAGGACAAGGGGCAATGGTTTTAAATTAGAGATGAGTAGATTTTGACTGGATATTAGGAAAAAGTTCCTCCCCACAAGGGTGGTGGAACACTGGACCAGGTTGCCCAGGGAGGTGGTTGAGTTCCCATCCCTGGAGGCATTCCAGGTGAGGCTTGCCAGGGCTCTGGGCAAGCTGCTCTAGTTGGGGATGTCCCTGGCCACTGCAGGGGGGTTGGACTAGATGACCTCCAGAGGTCCCTTCCAACCCAAACCATTCTAGGATTCTGTGAAATTTAAAAATGAAGGAAAACTCAGCTTGTTGAAATCTCAGGATGTATTAAAAAGAACCCTAAAAAAACAACCCCACAATGAAATCCAGTTGTATTCTGGGAAGGATATTCAGCAGTCTTCATCTGCTGCAACAGGTTTCATTCCAGTCACATAGATACACATTTCTTGCAGCAGAAAAGTAAAGATACTGGAAGAATGGCTTAGTGCTTGTTTTGGAGGTGAAGGAAATGGATGCAATTTCCTGCTTTCTAGCAGACTTCCACAGAAGACCTTCCTGGATTTCTTGAAGGGAATTCTTTTGATTTTAAAGGAGACAGTGAATTCATTTACACTAAAGATTCTTCATTGATGGGGGCATATAAATACACCGTTGAGGCTGGCATCTAATATAATGCAGATTAATCCTCATTTTCTTGTCTCTGTGGTTCTGTGTTTAGGTTTCCCACGGGGAACTACAGATTTTGGTTTGCTTCACTAAATAGCATTGTCTGCTTTCTCTGTGTTTTCACCTTCCTCTGAACACTAACAGAAACCCCCATCTATTTGAATATTCCTGTGAATCATTTGTGTTTGGCACATGAGCTAGAGTACTGAAATACTCCACAAGGTATTAACAGCATTCCTATAGAAAACTGTAAGATTTCTCAGCTCCTGCTGGAACCAATTGGAAATAATATCAATTATAAATAATACAAATAAATAATAAACAGAAGTGCTGGAAGGTTCTGAAAATCCAAATGGAGTCGAAGTGACAACACGTCTTTTTTATTTTTAATTACCATTTTCCTGTGTTTCCTCTTTGATTATAGCAGGTTCTCTCTACTCACACAAAAGCTTTTTTGGTGCAATTCCAAAGTCTTGGGCAAGCAGCATCTCTTTTTGTTTGTAGGATGGAAACAAGCACAAGCATGGGTCAGGGTACATCAGCCCACATTGCTGTGTACTCATCCTTAAGTGTTTGCTTATGAAAACTTCACTCTTATATGGATCTGCTGAACTCTGCTGCCTCAAAAACTACTCTCACTGAAAAAAACTGTTTTCTTGTTGTCTTTCTTTCCCCTCAAAGCATATTGAATTTGGATTAACAACCTATTTTATGATTAACAACCTATACCTCCTGAGAGACTACTGACTGTTATTATTGCTAAGTGTTTTGGACTACAAGATCCTTAACCTTCAAAAGTGCTTAAGTAAATCATGACATGCATCACTTGCCATATGACACTTCTCCACACCATCTTATTAATAAGGCTCAGACATTTTGGAAGGATTCCCATGGAAGATAAGAGGATACTCAACCTCCAAAACATCCAATCTCCAGATAGACTCCCAGCCAGAGTGCAAAATGCTAGCAAATGTTTAACAGTCTCAATAGCCTATTTTTTTTTCTGAAATAGGAAATATTAGGAATGTTCCTTCAAATGATTCTTTGCATATATTATTTATACATTTCTGGTGTGTGAGTCTCTCTTTGCTTCTATTCCAATCTATTCCTTTAATAGATGCATTCTAAAATGTGCTAACACAGACACTAAAGGGAATACTTCCAATAAGATATTTTAAATAACCTGAGTACAGACAACTTTTTAATACTGGAAATTGAAAGCATTATGTATTTCCTTCTATAAAACATACAACATTTAGAGTAATACCATACTAATTGTATCCCATCACCCTGTATTGGGTAAGGAGAAACAGATTCTGACAAAACCTTGCTTTTCTGAAGAATAAAATTAGCCAAATCATACCTGATGGGACACTAAGCAAAATGAGCCTGTGCTAATTGATACAGCTGAGGATATGACTCATATTTCCCCAAACAGATCAGTTCACACTTTCATAACTTTAAGCTGATCTTTTCTCAGCAAGTGCATCCTCGTTGGGTTAATTCACCACTCTTCTTCCAAATGCAAGTTATTGGTAATGCATAGACTTAAAATTTGATTACCATTTTAAGATATACAACCTCATAAAACTGGGGGATATTTGCATTCAGGTATTTGGAGTTACCTGACTCTTCACTACTCTAGAAAGATGCTGCTTCTGCCCCCTTGCCCATCCATGGCACCACCTCCTCCTGCCACAAAGAAGTGCCTGTATACTCCTTTTGCCCAGCACAAACGTGAGTTGCTAAGCCTCCTCTCTTCAGGCAAGTCCTAGGAAAGCAATCAGTGCTCTGGATCATACTCTGTAGCTTTCAGCACACAAACTCAGAGCCCTGTACTGCTGGGAGTCTGGCTCTTGACTCCAGCAGCAACAGAAGGTGCTGGCAGCTAAGTTTTCTTGGACACAGTACATTGATCTGAATTTATTTTCCTTCCAAGCTCTTTTGCCATGGACAGGACAAGCAAGTTAGACTGCACACTGTGACATATCCTGCTACTGCTTCTACGTAAGACAAACTAAGGCTCTCATCCTATGGCTGTTATTTTTACCACTTTGTGTTGGACCAAAGCAGGACCACGTGTGGTCAGGCTTGCTCTGGCCAGCAGCAGGAATAGACTTGCTGCCAGGACTGCCTGAGGCCCACCCAAGCACGAGGTGCAATACTTGCCCATGCCAGCCTCTGAGTTTGCCTTTCAGCTCAGCTGCTGGCAGTGCCTGGGCAGCTCCTGTGTCAGACACTACCCTAGCATGGGGTGCATGGGGTAACCCTCATCCCAGCTGTGGGACCTGCTTGGGAAAGACTCCCTTCATGGCCAGCTGAGTATCTCCAACTGCAATAATGGAGTAGGACCTACTTGCAGAGACCTTCCCCTGCTGCCAGCTCTCTGTATCTTTGACAGAGTTCAGCTAGTTGAAGATCTTCAGTCGCTGATGTTGGAGTCAGAGAGATTACCTAATCCTCAACACAGTTTTACTCTCCTTAAAGAAGGGGGTTTTAGAAAACATCTCTCTTGCTTCAATATGCTTCAAGTAAAATATCTCTTCTTTCAATATGCTTCAACTGGTTGGCCTAAAGAGGCAAATCAGAGAATCCTAGAATGGTTTGGGTTAGAAAGGACCTCTGGAGGTCATGTAGTCCAACCCCCCTGCAGTGGGCAGGGACATCCCCAACTAGATCAGCTTGCCCAGAGGACGCTGAAAACTCACCAAGCAGAAATAAATATTACTTAAAAGAAACAGAACGCTTTCATGATCTTTACATTTATTCTTCTTGAGAATCCAGTGATCTCAGATCAGACCAAACAATGCCTTTTTTAAACTCTTCATGTTCACCTCTGCTGCTACTGGAGGCAAGATTCCTTTAGGACTTTGGGTGTCAGTTGCTGTTCTGTATTGCTACCTCAGAAAGTTCTACCTAAGACCTCCCACACAATCTACTTTATGAAACAATAATAGCTCTCCCTCCACTAACTTATTTATTTTTGTATGTCTGTATTTATTTATTAATGGCTACAGTCAGTTCAATGATGTAACTGCAGAAACAGCTTCCACAGTTGCAATGAACAGGGCACAGGGCCCAGAGAGTGGTCTGGAGCATCCTTCCTGTGAGGTGAAGGCATCATGTTCAAATTTACTTCATCTATGAGGACTCAGCCTTTTTCCTCAGTGTTACACAAGGTTTTATGATATTCTGAACGGGAATCATAAAAAATAATGACAAGGAAGGTAAAAAAATATCCCCATAAACTGCTGATGGGTGGAAGAGCTGCACAACAACTACTACTCCTTTTTATACATTAGCCCTTGTGCTAAGAAAAACAGTGACCCCAGTGCCAGTAAGAACCTCATTTATCTGCCTTAGATTGCTGACAGGATTAGCTGGGTATGTTAGTGCAAAAATAGCCAGCCAAAAACTGCTGTGGTGGTTTGACAAACTCATGCTCAGTGCAAGCAGCACTCAGCTTTCCTTCCCCTCCATATGATGCTGGCATCTTGGATACTATGAAGGTACTGTTTTGGGGGCTTTGAAGGTGAAGAAGGTTTCAGTGAGGTGTTGAACACAAATAATAAGCAACAAGAGTTAGGACTGAGGAATCATAGAAGAGAAAAGCTGGAGGACAGTAGAAGAGAGGCTAGAGCAGCAATAAAGGAGAAGAGAACAGGCCCCTCATGAGACATTTTTCTAGAAACAATTGAAAATACTGAACTGTAAGCAGGGAAGCAGATACTGAGGGTGAATGGGATCATCCCAAGTTGGCAACATGTGCTAGATTGATAGCTCTGCACCTTACTGCTGCTATTATTTTTCCATATAATAAAGCTTGATTTTCATACTTTCCATTTCACATATACATCAGCAAGCAGCACAGCCATTGAAGTGTGCAATGCTGATAATGATACAAAATCATTCCTCTTTGACTTTGGGTGCTGCTGCTGAGAGAAAGGCTGCAAAGTCATTCTCCACTTTGACAATAGCAGTAACCTGATGTGAGACTGGTGAGAAAAAAGCTGGGCTGCACACTAAAGCTTCAAAGGAGGAAATAAATAAATATGATACCAGTGAAGAAAAAAAAAAGATGAGATGTAGTTTTAAAAAGTTTCCAAAAGATGACATTGCTTTAATCTAGCCTAGGTTCACTATAAATCACTTCTTTCTTCATGGACTTTTTACCTTTGTTCTTAAAAATTACATTTCCCTCAGAAAAAGAAAGCAGTAACACTTCTAAATAAATAATCAGGACTTGATGTACTGCCAAGGGTTTCTACTAAAGGCTAAGAAAATGATCCACATAATTAAAAATAAATTCAGAGTGTGCACATGTTTCTTTTTATGTTCTAAGGTTTTTTTTTCTTTGTGCATGCTTTTTTCTGGGTTTAAAAAACTAACAAAGGAAGAGATAATTGGTAGGGCATTAAGCACAGTAATCATAAAGTATTGCTAGACAGTTTTCTTATTGTCCTAATAACTATTACATGACTAGTTGCTGTTGCACAGCTCCAGTGAGGGCAGAGGTGCTACTGAAGCTTCCCTTCCAAAGCCATGAGCACGTCCAGCAGACCCTTCAAAATCTTCTTGGGAAAAAGAATAGTCTGCCACCATTAATTTTAGTCATTTTCCTAAGTCCTTGTTGGAAGAAAGCAAATAGCAATGTGATTGCTGTATGTGGTCTAGCCTCAAAGCAAAATCTAAGGCTGTCAGTTCATGTAGTAGGCAGAGAAGAAACAAATCATTAATCCCATTGTGGGCCAGCTGCCACACATTTGCTGAACATAATGAGCCCACTAGAAGGAAAGGGCATGTGTTTTGTGCCTGTAAATGTGAAAATACACAGTCTCAGATAGAATTGGAAAGAGATTCAAACTTATTTTTGCAGTATCCCCCGAGTCGTCTCTGATTTACTCTCCTCAATTTACCTGGCCAGGGATGTTATGTTCAATTAAGACTGAGGATCATGCTTCCTTCTGAAATTATTTAGTACTGCAGGCAAGCAAACCTGTAGATGCAATCTGAGAGGATTTGCAGACTTTCCCATACAAGTCAAAGCAAATTTGGAAAGTTTCAAGGTAAATTTTCTTTCTTCTAAAATAATTAAATATTTCAGGTCCCTCGTGGTGCAGTTAAAAAATGTAGAATAGGCTGAACTGATCATGAATTTCCATCCTTAAATCTTTGTTCTTTGGCTTCTGTGCTTCTAAACCTTTAGAACATGTCTCTGTCCTGATAAAAAGCTGTGGTATGGTACTGGTTATAAATTCATGCTGGTGGAGGGGAGAGCAGTATTTTACCTCTTCAGACCAACTTTAAACTGCACTGTCTGTCCTCCTTGTTGGCTTGTGCTTCCTACATTTGTACAACAGCTTTACTGTTTTCTCCCAGGAAATCTGTATAAATCTGCAGCATTTGGCCTAAGTGGGTCCTAATCCTCACTGACAGAACAAAGTCCATACAGGAGGGTAAGAAGTCTGCAAAATATCATAATTAAAAATTGCTTTTGCTTTGGATGTGTCTGCACCCTTGCAAAGAGCATAAATTTCTTCCTATTGGAATCATCACTTAAAAATGGCCATACTGCTTTTCATTTCTTCTAATTCAGAGAAATAAAAGAGCTGTCAAGTCGAATACTTCTATGACACGTTTTAGCACAGGACACATTTTACACTCAAGATATAAACCTCTGAAAAATGGTGTCTAATGGAAACAAAGACAGTTCATTGAACTTTAGGAAAGCACTACAAGGTACTGTAGAAAGTGCTATAACAAACACTAAACAGATGGAAGTAAGTGCCACATGATCTGTTTAAATTGGGCACTACCACTGCATGGCTGTGTTTATGTCTTAGCATACTGGCATTCTGAAGAACTTGGTCAGTTAAGGCAAGTCTCTTAATAACATTAAAAAGCTGACATTATCCATGAGCTACATTTTCAGCACACACTGTAACATTATGTTAAAAAAAGTAATGCTAAGTCATTTAGCAAACATGACAAGACAAAGCAAACATCAAAACAAACCGGAGAGAACTCCCTGTGCGCATCTGCTTGTCAAAAATGTTTGTTCCTACATAAACTAAAATAGTAAATTTACAATTATTTTCTCACAAGTTAACAGCACCTTAGGCCTGAAAATGAGTGCCAAAAGATGGATTCCTAAACTGTCTTAGTGTTTTTTCAGAACCTTAAAGCATTGTTGACTTTGCGGTGCAAACAGTACAGTTCAGACTCACTAAATCCAATTCAATTTAACAGGAGCTTCTTGGGGCTCAGCCTTCTTAAAAACATGACAGCACCTAAAAATTTCAGCTCAGAGATTAGCTATAGTCAGAGACCAGATTTATATTCCTTTCAGATAGGAATGGACTGTCAGAAAGCTATGTGCCACGTTGGAACCTCTCTAATCTCTGAATCAACACAAATTTCACAGAGCTCAACAAACCATCAGATTGAATACTGAGAGTGCAAATTTATTAGCTACAGAGATGTTTCCTGTATTCTGCTCTGCATACTTCTTTGGCTGTTCCTTGGTTGTCATAAAAAGTATATTTTTCCCTCTCCTCCCTTAATCTGTAATCTTGAGGGAAACTTTCCAAGACTTCACTGAGCCTGAGAGAAGATCTTATCTGAACAATGCAACTGCTGCTAATCTGTTAATAAAAGTATATTTGATTATGCATGTAGCAGCTAGAAGAACTATCAGGTTCTACCCCTGCTTCCCTGAAGACTAAGCTTCATCATAGGATGGTTTGGATTGGCAGGGACCTTTAAAGGAAACATTCAAGGTCAGGTTGGACAAGGCTCTGAGCAACCTGAACCAGTTGAAGATGTCCTTGCTTACTGCAGGAGGGTTGGACACGAGGACCTTTAAAGGTCCCTTTCAACCCATCATCATTTACTGCTGATGCTTTTAGTGTATTTTACAGAATCACTGCAAATAAGCTATGAATTTTTGTAAGGTAAGAAATCAGATCTCTCCAACACTGTACCTGTGAGGTAGGTGTTGTGTGAAGAATTGATGAAATAGTGTGACAGTGGTTGAGACATATCTTCATTTAAATCCAGTTTCTCAGGTGGAACCACTCCGTTTTCTTCTCCACTCAGATACCGCATAAATCCATCCACTGATATCTGTCCTGAGAGAAACACAGAGCAGGGAAAGCACCAATTAATTTCCACGGCAGATTTTATGACACAGATGTTATGTTCAATATATACTTATACAAAGGTGTGTGTGAAAGACCATGAAATCATCAGACTGGCCTTCACCTTGTTATTCATATATTCCATTGTTACTATTATCTCTTTTTCAGCCATGTAAGTTGCAGGTAATACACATCCCTTTACCTGTACTGAAGATAAATCATCTCATAATTAGTGTCTACAGATAATCAAGGGCACAGGGGAATAGGAATTACAATGAACAATAAGAACAGAGAAAATAAATAGAATCCTATCAAGGAAAGGGGTCTTCTAGGGACACAAGAAAGCATGTTCTCCAGAGGAAACCAAGAAACCAAAACTAGAGCCTCACAAAGAAACAAGTATCTTTCACCTGTTCTGAATACAATTCAGTGTGACTGTATGAGCACAACCAAACTAAATAAACTACCTTTCAAGTGGAAACTAAGCTTTGCTTGGTAATTTTTATATTAGTCTTCCAAATCATCTCTCACTGGAGTGCCAGCATAAATGATCATTTCATATGCTGCTGGCAAATTAGAGAGCTGAGTCCTACCCTCAGCTTAAATGTCACCATTGATCTCAGTGGAACAGTGCTTATTATATCAGGATGAATTTCTCTGTCAAGCCTTCTGCATAAAGTTGATTTTAGGGTGTCAATTTGTACATTTAGACTAAAAAAATTAAAAATCAAGTAGTCCATATTTGAAGATTAATGCTTAACTGAATAAATTGGAGACATTTTTCTTTGCCTGGCTTTTTCTTTGCTATTTTCTCTAGATTTCATCTGTAGATTCACTCAATCACATAGCTTTAGTTAACTCAGTTACTGCTTAGAGTAAAACAGATCTTCTGAATCTCTGAAGAACCCTGAAGCAGCTATGTGCTTGGTCACTCCCAACAATGCCAATTTCATACCTCTTGTCTCCAATCCAAAATATTCTCTATAGAATATCAAAAACCCCTGACTTAGTCAACTGACTATGGCACTGAAAAATGGCAGACTTCCCATGAACTTACATTTTTCTAGCATATGAAAAAGTAATGGGCAATCCTGCATAATTTTTGTAAAGCTTGTAACCACATAATGCAAATATAGCATGCAAAGCCTTTACTTAAAATCTATGCTTGAACCCTAGGATTTGGCTCTTGATCACAGAAGAAAAGATATAATAGTCTTAAGTTCAGATGCCTCATTTTCATACCAACCCAAGAAGGTGGCACTAAATGAACCTATTCATATGACAAGAAATATAGTGACAATACAGAGCAATGCAATTATCATCCATTCTTAAGACAACAATTGGAAGATGGTTGGAAGGAAAAACATCAAGTCCATCCACTATTTTAAGCCTGTAATCTGAGTGCAATCTTGTCAGGCTCCACAGCTGCTTTGTTATAGAGTAATTAATCATCCATAGACAGAGGCCTACGTACTTGCCTTTTCACAAGAAAAAAAATACAAGATGGAGAAAAAACAGGAAAAAGAAAGAATCACTTAGTTTTTTCATGAAACTAAAGATTTATGAACAACCTATCTGCTGCATCAATCTCCCCCAGAGAGACATAATGAATGGCTCATTCAGAGTCATCTTCAGTATCTCTGAGTTGGTTTGAATGCAGTCCTTTCAGCCATACTAGGAGGGTAAAAGTTGCTCTGTCATTCCTGCTGCAGGCTAAAATAAAAGCTAGTCATTCTCATAAACACAATTCCTCCAAAGAAATATCCATAGCATCATAACCATGTAGTGTTCAGAAAGAAATGGCCTCCATTTCCTTTTACAGATACTTAGGCTGATTCAGGCAGACATAGTATTCAAGCATCTCCAAGCTTGAATCCCTGTGTTTAACCTTCAAAGTATACCTGGGTTGTTGCAGTCTTTGTTTCTCAGATAGAGACCTGAAGCTGAGGATGAATTGACTGGACAATACCCCATGAAAAACCTGTGGGTTAAACTGGGTGTTGAACTACACAATTTTGTGTTTGAGTGAGCTTGAGTACACCTGGCATAAAAAGCAGCAAGGCTCAGGCCTGCACTTCCTCCTTTCTCCCTAGTTTGTGGTTCATTCTGCTGCTTTGCTCTCTCCCACAAGGATGTAAGACAAGGTCTGCAGAGTGGTCTTTCTGTGTATTGCTGCTGGTATTAACATAAATCACAGCAATTATTATTCACACATATAATTACATCGTATCTGAGTTACACAGTTATCTGAGCTCATGGCTCTAGAATGTTATTTTCCTCACCATAATTAAGTAGTCAGCATTTCAGACAGTGAAGCAACTTGCAAGTTCAATTACTGCACCAGGGAGAGTTTGACTGTGGAATGGAGATAGCAGATGTCAAAGGGACTTTGTATCTTGGATATTAAAGAGTAGGATGTTTGTGACCAATGCCAATGATACTCTGAGGCACACTGCAGTGAGGAGGCTCCTCAGTGGAGAGTCATCCAAAATGAAATGGCCTCAATTCATTGGTAAGATTTGTTCTCTGCTTTCTTAGATATATTACAGATCTATTGCAGACATTGCCAAGAAACAATTATTTGTGATCAGTTCTTTCCATTACAGCTGTCACCTTTTATCTTCAGATATATATTAGGAAGATTTAATGACATGATTAGATATAAAAATTTAGAGAGAAAAGAAACACATCAGGCAAACCAGAGGGACAAGACAGATTCACAGTCTTTTCCTTTTTGTTTTTCCTCACACACAATTGCCTTAAAATCATCTGAACCCTAGGTCTTGGATGAAACTTGCAAAAGAACCAGCGTGCTGTATATACTTAAAATTGTGGAGTTAACTGGCTTGTCTTTTTCACTCACCATTGCTGTGTTAAATTTAACCTGATGTCACTTTCTAGGACAGAGGCAGATCCAAAGCTCAGAAGTGTTTGTTGAAATGCTACCATCAACTTCAATAACGTTTGGTTAAGGCTTACTAAACAATCTTAAGTGCAATGCAAAGAAAGACATAACTTCAGCTGACTCTCTTTTAGCTATGCTGGCAAAACCACATCAAGAAGAGCAAACACAGATGTAACCCTAACAGAAGCTATGCCAACAGCTAGAGTACTCAGTGAAGATGCTTTGCTCTTGGGGGTTTGCAGCTTACCAGCAGAAGAAATCTAGTTATGATTTTTCCCCTCAAATATATCTTCTTTAATTTATCTATTTAGAATTTCCCTCTGGGGACACTCAGCAGTGCTTTATTAAAACACTTAAACAGTACAAACATAAAAATGCCTCCTTTTTCCTGTGCTGTCAGACCTATTTGAATGCCCAACACAATTCCTTCCCACAAAGCCTCCTGCTTTCCAGGGCAATGCCTGCCCTGAGCCTGCAGCTCCTCCTCCTCCTCTCTCCTCAGGGCTCTCTCAGTGCCACTCCTCACACTTTTTCCAGCACAGTTTTCCCTCAGTCCAGCAGCATTTTTCCCTTTCCTAAGCCTGCCAAGGCTGTGCCCTGTGGGGGAGGTGGCCAGAACCATCCTTGCCTCTCTTCAGCAAAGCCCCACAGCCCCCACTGCCAGCACCTGGGCACCCACAGCCAATTCAACCCAAAAGCAAAAATTAAGGATATTCTAATCAACTGTGCCATTTTCAGCTCAATGCAAATTCACTTCTGCTCACAGGACAAGTGCTGCCTCAGCACATCTTGCCACCAAGTGACTGCATAATGTGCCACAGCTGGAGGACTTGTAAACTTTATCAAATGCACCCAGCTCCTGCATGGAACAGCAGATGCTCAGATGTTGGGTTTGATGATTAACATGGGTATTTTTTTTTCCCCTCTCTGGACACACTAGACTGAAGAAATTTGTGATGAATGTCAGGTGCAGGATATTTGTCAAAGCACACAGAAGTGGCTGGCTAAAGTTTTGTGCAAGCCAAATATATCAATTTTAATGTTTTTATTGTGCAAAGGAACAGGTCTGTAAAACAAAGGAGCAAGTACTAAAGTAGAAATATGAAAGCATCTAAGGTGTTCTTAATCACAGACATTCCCAATACCTAAGAATTATAAATGTATAGCTGATCGCTTGTCTATAAATTATATAAACTTTTATGTAGTTATATAAACATATTTGAATTAAAACCAAAGGTTAGAGAGACTAGAAAGTCTGGAAATTCCTTTACATGCCTCCCCTCCATGTTTATACATATACACACCTTCCAAAATCCATTCTCCAAAGGGGAAGGAAGCTTCTAAAAGAAAGGGACCTTGACTCCTCCATGGCTTGTGAATATTTTACCCATTACCTTCCACTTTACTCATTATCTACTCTTACCTTGCAAGGCAAAATACCCTCACAGTCAGGACTGCCCACTTGCCTACACAAACTGTTATTCACACTATGAAGTTCCCATTCCATCATTTCACATGACAAATCTTGTCTAAACTTACACAGACCTATTTGGATTAGGTTCTGGCTTTATTTCTACACTACCTGTCTGCACTGCAGATTTAAGCTCTACTTATACTTCAGGTCCATGTGCCAATAGTCCTTTTGCAGTCTGCCTGCAATTCCCTTCTCACCCCTACTTTTCATTTGGAAGCTGAATTTCATCTGCCAGTTGCTTGGCAGGGAGTTTGTCAGCGATTGCCCCATCTGCTGTCTCCACCTCAGCCTTTGTTGAAGAACAGAAGAGGAAGGCCATATAGGGGACTCCAAAAATACACCCAGCATTCAGTGTTTCACTCATAGCAGAAGCAGCAGCCCATAAGCAAGAGGCTTCACAGGATGTCTCTAACAGATGCTCCATACAACCTGTTTGGTAGTGAAATTCATGTAGAGACCAAAGAACCACCACCAGATTGACATTCAAGTGAAGTCAACCAAATCTGGTAATTTTTTTTAACTAAAATTTGTTAGGAAGAAGTAATTTCCTGCTAGAACAGTTCCATATTTAATAGGGATGCTGAGAGATCCTATTGAATTTCCTAGACTGTGATCAGCTTCATTATGGGAAACATGGGGAGTGTTTGTGCAGCAGCTTGATCTTTTTCTGCATCCCTGGCTCCACCTGCTCCAAAATAGTTACAAAGGAGAGGGGAAAAACATAAAAGGAAAATAAGAGTGCAAATGAAGTGGCAAGTTCTGAGTATTCCACATTTCCTTATTAGCTACAGCTACATGATTCCATACCATTCAAGATCTGTTAAATTGGTTCAAAGACACAAATGTTCCTGGATGGCAGTTTAGAGAAAAGCACATAAAAATGTAACTGTTGCTTTGACCCTGAGAAACAGGGCTCCTTTGTGGTCAACATTTGTCAGCTGTAACTGACAACAGAAGTCACTTCTATCATTCCAAATCCTTTCTCTTGGAAGCTGTCTTCAGGCAAGTGGCATGCTGATGGAAAAAGACCTATGGAAAATTCACAACATCTACAGGGATAATGAAGTGAACTCTCTCTTCTGCAGTTCTTAGATTCTACATTGATCAAAGTATTTTCTTCTGCAGTTTATGAGATCTGAAATCTCCCCATTCCTGGGAGATGGTGTTCACAGATTTGCCACAAAACAAGAATTCCAGCCAGTCAGTTGATCAGATACACTGTACTTGGGGAATAAACATATCAGAGGCTCCTTTAGTTGAAGTTATCAGGAGGCTTTTCATAATCCTCTTCAACTAGATCTAGAGAACCTAGCACATTTTTCTCATCACAGCCTGTGCCAGTCCTTGTGCCAGGCCAGGCCACTGCAGTTTCCTATGTGAGTGCAGACACAGATAATAGATAGCCTCATGTAAAACTCTTCTCATGCAGTTTCCAGAGCTGGCAAAAGCATAGGCTGCTTTTGAAACAACAATCCTTCTCCTGCTGCCTAATGAGACATAGGTGACTTGACAAGTTCCTGCTTTCCCAACCCCTCTGGTATGCCAGCATGACCAGCATATTGTCCTGGATGTGAAAATGCTCATGGGTCACTAGGAGTTTGCCAGCTCATCAATTCAAGGATGTAAACAAACCCCTGCCCTCTCAACACCTGCAGCACTGTGCCAAGCACAAGATAAGAGATTTGAGGGTTCAAAGCAGGGCTAAGCTTTTAAAAGAAGCCTCTTCACCAGTTCAGCCCCCTCAGCAGAGGCCCTGGATAACGGTCAAAACCCCAGCAGTATAGTCTGAGGGAAATACAACAGTAAAGCTAATCACGCAACTTTCTCAATCCAGCTGCTTCATCTAAACGTCTTTCCTCTTATTTCATCAACTAAAGAGTAGTTACTTGATTGCTGCCTGGTTATCCCTGGGCCTGCCTAGCCAGCCCCCGAGATCCTTCCAGTCCTTTGGGCGAAGTCTTGGGACAGAGTAGGACAGAAAACAAAAGCAGCACAAATGACAGCAGAACAGACCATTTATCTGCACACTTTGTTGTTTTTGCACTTCAGCCTTGCAACTTTGACATCAGGCATTGTTTGTCTCAAATTTTGTGGCTGTTTTGTCTGACAATTAAAATTTGCATTTGCTTGTAAGCAGTCAACAGGTTTGGCTGCATGGATCTAGACATTTCTTTCTATAAATCTGCAAACTTAATAGAGCCTTCCACTTGTTTACATCCATGCTGTTATCCACTCAGTTATAATGCAATGGGAAGGCACAATTGTGCCAAGAGATGTTATTAAAGCAGAAAAGAAAACAAACAAACAAAAAAGGAAAAGAGACAATTAACTGGCACCTCATATCTCCCAGCCAGCAACACAGAATTTCATTAGTATTCTGTCTGACAGCAAGATCAAGTCTATTCCAGGGCAATCTGTAGTATTAATCACATTCACTGTAATCCCATACAACTGAGCAGTCCTCTCCCCACCAAATAATGCAGATATTTTATAATCCTTGGAGAGATTTGTATGAGATGCCCCCTTGGGAATTGTATTCCACAAACCAGCACTGCAATTTACTGCTCCTTAGGTATTAATATTTTGAGGCATGCTGTGCAGTAGGATGTGTATACCCCTGGTGTGTCTCTTGACATTGGACACACACTAGCTACTCTCTGCTTTTTAGCTTTATGAGCCAGCAGAGAGCTTCACAAAGATAAATTTACATCAAGTTCACACTGTGTGGGACACAAAGTGCCAGAGCCACTCTGATCACACTTGCAGCATTTGCATCCAAATGATTTTGGAAGTGATGCTGAAACCTGTTCAGCTTTCCAGACAGGTGTTATTACTATATTGCTATAGTAATATATACTACATTGAATATATGTATACACACTAATGAATTTCTGTTTGTATTCAGTTCTGTGAACTAGAGCAGGATAGAACTGCATCATTCAAGCAACATCCTCTTAACGGCCAATTCATCCCAAGGAAAGAATATGTTCCAAGGTGAACCCAGCCTGAAAATGCCACAACCCTACAACTGTGTTACTGCACTTCACCCCAGGAACATCAGTGCTGCTCTATTCTAGAGAAAACACTGGGGACAGAAAAGACTTTCAGGTCTCAGGTCAGGATCTACAGATACTTCAAAATATCTATATGCTAACAATCATGTACATATCACAAGCAGAAGTTGTCAGTAACTCCTCCTTTTTGGCAACTTTCTCAATGATCAGCAAGGGGGAAAAAAAGCATACTAGTCAGTTTTATCAAATTACTAAATAAGCAGAGGAAGGGCATTACACTGAAATATCAGTGAAGCATTTAATAATATTTCCAAATTCAAATTCATCCTTATTGAAAAAACTAATCTGCAAAAAGTACAGACAGAAATAAACTGAGGTCAGGGTTTCTTTGAATTTGAAAACTGAACTGCATGGAAGATTCCTGGAGGTTGCCACATTGATCAGCAGTAGGTTTGGTTTTTGTACAGGCTTTAATAACCTGAAGAAGTGGAATCAACAAGACAGGGCTTAAAGAACACACAGCTGTAATGAACCAGGTAAATGGGATAGAAATCAAATGGGAACACACACAAATAATTCAAGCTAGGTAACTAATTATTCAAGCAAAGAAAAATCCAAAATACAGAGCTGAATTTGGAAGAAGATGGCCAGAAATCCATCATCCTGAACAGCTGATGAGATGCAGAGAACAGCAATGCCTCTGTATGCAGCTGTATCAAAATAAGTGATTAGAAAAAAAGGTAATTGATTGGCAGGACATTTTACTATCAAGCGATTGATAAAGAGGTAAACATGCATGGCATTAAACAGAGGAACATACGTATCCATAACTAGACCTAACCACACAGGCAATTCTACAGATTTAATGGACACAAGTTACTTAACTACTAATAACATCAAGGATGTTAATGGCACCACTGACACTGCACTCAGATTGATGACTCCAGCTTTTGACTACTTAGTATCAGAAATGTGGTTTTTTTATACAGAAGATTACTTAAAGAACAGTTAGGAATAATAAGACATGTCACAATACATGCCAAAACAAGAAAGATGAAATAGGCAAAGCTGAAGTGGCAATAATATAATGGTCAACAAGTGTTTTAAGTGTAAATGCTAAGGATGAGGAAAAACAGTTATAGTGGCCCAAGGCTGAGCCAGGTAATGAGATCAGAGTAAGGAATAGAAAACTTGGGGTGAGTGTCTGAAAAAGCTTGGCAGTACTACAACTAATTGTGCTAGAAAAGTCTTGCAGTAGATTTATTGGTTGTCCCATTGCTGAAATTCTTTAAAAAGCAAACAAGGAGCATATTCTGTTGTCTTCAAATCTCCTTTCAGATTTCTAAACTTAAAACAGTTATACTTGCTCAACTACTTTCTGTAATTAGGCAGTTACCTGGCCACAAACCAAAAATAAGCTTTCTTTAACAAAATGGTCTTGAAACAGAAAACTTGCTCAACATACCCTTGGATGGGTATATTGCAACAGGACACAGAGAAATCTGAATATCAACAGAGAATGGTAACTTCTATATAATATCCAAAATAAATGCTTACTGAATGACAAGCAGACAGTGAAAAGAAACACATGAGAAGGTAAACTATGTTGTGCTTGAGCAGCATACCTAACAAAGCTTGCTCAGTATCAGTTAATCCATGCAGAAATATCAGATGCCCAAGGACACAGAGATCCAGAATATTTTGCAGAGTAAGGAACATCAACCAAGTAAAGCAGAATTCAGTATGTTTTTAATGCTTGTCAGTCTAATGAAGCTATCATACTGATTTTCTCAGCTGTAAAAGTAGACAGAGAAAACTAACATTGGATACAAATGAGATTTTTTTTTACAAGAAAATGTTTGCAAACAGAAAAACATTTTTCTGAATAGGTTTCAGAGGAGGTACTGTAGCTCAAGACACTTAGTTCACTTCAGGGAGAAAATATTTCCTATAAGCTTCTAGGCAAGGCATGCCAAATAACAAACCTCATATGTTTATGGTAAAGAGTATTTGCAATCAGAATGAAAACTTTGGGAGCATTCCAAGGACACTGTCATCTCAATAGGGAAAGGAGTGTCACCTGAGAAGACAAAAGTTTCCAGATCTCACTTGTCTCTGTTGGCATGAGCCATTGATTTTAACAAGATCTGAAAGTCACTGTGCAATGTTCAGCATTGCTGTTCATTTATTTCTTTCATTAGAAGTCACAGCTTTTTTCAGCCCTTTTCAAATGCTGAAGAAAGAAGGGCTCTAACTCACAGGGGCTACAGCTTAGGAGATGTATTTTTCTCTAGCAGTGCTTGAAAACAATAAAACACACACACAGGCAGGGAAGATTTCAGCCACTCAATATTTTCTCTTCCTCAAAACATAAACCTTGTAAACACATTTATTTTCATGGATATTGATCATCTAAATTTCCACAGTATTTTAAAAACCTGTAACAGAGCATAGCCAGAGTTCTGAGATTCTGGTAAGCAGAGGTGTTGAATTAAGGAGCACAGTTCTTGGAACCCTTTACACTGTAATACAGTGTTTTATGAATAGCAACATATATATATAAGAGAAAGAGCATATGCTAACACACAATGTTGAATCAAGCTCATCTGTATTACAGTTCACATTTAACCAGATTCCTACATGTAGTAACAAGTAATTTCTTACTGGTTATCCTTTCTTTTCAGCCACAGATAGCTCTTTCTTTAAACCAAAAGAGTTTCTAAAACATTAGCAGATATAGATATACCAATCTGAATACTTAGTGATTTTTAAGGAAAGGGGAAAATCCCACTCTGGTGTAGATAATCTCTCCTAAGTTTCAAGCATGAAGCAGAATCACCATCATCTCCAAGTTGGACTGTGCAAAAATGCTCCATCGTAAATTAGTTAGAAAACCACGTGAGACTGCAGCTTATTCCTTGGCAGGCATTTACTTTTCTGCTTTTTTCTACTTTTTTTTTTTGTCCCCTGTCCAAATTCAATTTTACTTAGAAGACCTGGTTTGTGCAGTCTTTACATTAGCAAGCCTCAGCTACCCTCATCCAAGTTCTTGTCCAAGAGTCGTGGCTATTAAAACCCCTAATAAATCCNCTAACTTCCAGCCTAAAAAGTTCAGCAGCGGCTGCAAAGCAGGACGTTAAACGCAATCTGGCCTCCACTCAGGAGCTCTGCACAGACACTAGTTTTAATGCCGCAGATGTTTTTAAGAAGGCACGCAGGATCACTCTGGAGGAGAAAAGACAGCGTAGAAAGAATCGTGTCTTGCAGGTTCTACCTCCTGAGGAGTCCTTGTGCTGTGCCTTTTGCAACCGCTCTTGTGTGTTCCACATTGGCCTTTGCAGCCAGCAGCGCTTGGAAAAAGCGCTTGGGAAGAGCGTGGATGGAGCCCTCCCCTGAGCTTCGTTCGCAAAGCCTAGCCAGGATGGAATCCTGATGATTTCAGTTGACATTGCAAGATAATGTGAAGCAGCACAGCGATGTAAAAGTTCTTGTTCGTGCAGTGTCAAGGAACCCTATCCTCAAAACTCACTTTCCCAAGACAACTATTGTCTATATGCAAGCATACCTGCTGCTCTAGACTTCAGTTGTAGTCTGGAGCATGACCCAGGAGAAGATGACGTTAAGGGGCCTAGCACCTAGGCAGGTCTCATTCATGAAATCAGGACAAACCAAGCAAAGGCAAACACATCCAAGTCTCCCAGAAGACATCTTAAGCTTGGTATGTCTGAACACTCTTGAGTCCAAACTACAACCACGTACAAAAATCACTGTGGACAGAAAGACTGTGGTGTTGCAGCGTTTTACAGACACAAGCTGTTCTTCACTTTTCAGCACACATGTAGTAAGAAATTGTTTCTGACAGGATATCCCTTACAGGGTAAAAGACGACAGACAGTTTAAATCTAATTAAAGCTATAAAAATGACCTTCACACTAGCTAGCAATGAAATGAGCACTTTACAACACAGTCAATTTCTAAGACAGGCAGACAACCAGATAAGTGGAAAGATTTTACATCACACAGATAAAAATACCATTAATCCCAGCAACACTATAGTTATTTCTGACAGACCTGAAAGAAAACCACTAGTGGAACATGCCACTGTCTTCCCAAACCTCTGAAAAACATGCTGTGTAGAAAGCCTTGGAGTGATCCTAGGAGATGCAATAATGCCAAATGTTGGCTTAATTCCAATTGCTAGGTTGCATTAAAAGACAACTAAAAATACATACTTTTCCCCTGTTAAGGGATACTTCTCTACATAAGCTATTAATGCACTTGCCAAAAAGAGGTAACAATACAGTGTGAGCATGCTAGAGGTAGGGAAAAAACCCCAGGAAAAGCCTTCACTGTGGTTAATATTTTTAACTTCTATAAACTCCTCCAGTTGAAGAACATAACAACATTAAAGAGCAGAGGACAAAAAGACAGATATGGCTCAGCAAAGACCAAATAAACTAATAAGAATGGACTTCAGTCCCTTCAAACGGACTTCAGTGTCTGTTCTTCAAACTTGGTTCTGCAGCCGAGGCACTAAGTTTCACAATGCCTTTTAGCATTCCACAATTCCTTTCATAAACAAATTGAGCTCTATCTTCACAGCAATTGCTTTCTTGCCCTCTTTACCACCTCTGGTAGGCTATGCCAGAACCATATTATTAGGAAACTTCTCTTAATTTCCAGCCTAAATTTATTCAAGGCCACTTGAGACCTCTTGTGTTCTTCTGCCAACATTGTCCTCTAGCTTACCACTTCTTTCTTCCTCCCTGGCATTTAACCCTGATGTACTTATAAGCAAAAGTCATATTCCAGCTCCAAGATATTATTAAAAGTAGATGATTACAGCTGACATAAGGGAAACTTCCTCATATGTTTGTTGCAGTGCCCATATGTTATGCTATGTTAACAGTCCTCTTGTAATAGAGGACAGATGTACCAAAAGACTCATAGCTCATTGCTAGCTCCTCCAGGTAGAGACTGACTGCCTATTTAGTCAAGGTGAGCAAAGGATGAGGCAAAAAATCAAAATACCACATAAAAGGGGATGGCCAGATGTCAATAAACTCATTTGTGGCAGAGCAAGGAAAACTGTGCTCTTCTGCCACCAGTTCTGGATGTTATCTACTGGATCACAGCACTCTTTTCTCCCTGTGTCCTCATGGGCCCTTTTGCAGGTGCAAAGCACTACATAATGAAGAGGCAAACCTCACAATGTTTATTCAAAGTTTATCTGCACTTGTTTCCTCCAGCACTTGAGTTCGTGCTGCTTTATACTTTCAGAAGTAAACTTTATCTGATATTCATCTTCAGATAATAAATCCTGCTGCTAAAATTGAATAACTCCTTGTGTTCCATAAAAGAGACAGTAAAACAGCAACCAGCACAATGAAGCTTTTTTACTTTTACAGTAGGTTTTCTGTTTATGGGCTGAGTCAAACACAATGCAGGTACAGGCAACAGCAGAAAAATGTGTCTCCATAAGCCTTGAAATGCAGTATTGATGTAAGACTCTTATCTTTGAGCAATAGCTCTGGCTGAAGGTAATGATACAACCCCTACAGGCACTCCAAAACCTCTATTCATGTTTGCTTTGTGGTCATGGTCACTTCAGGTTCTTTCATCCATTTTCAATGTTAGGACCAGGCACAGTCTGAAAATCCCTTGTGGTCTCCTGTGGCCCCTGGTGCCATAACTGTGCCGNAAGCCTAGCCATACCTACCAATGTTAGGACACAGAGTTTAAGTCTGCCTGTAGGGTTGAGCTTGGGGTGCAGCAGGTTGTGGGACAAGAGTTACTGCTATGGTCAGCTGCCATATTACATAGCAGAGGTCTGGTCTGACTGCTGGACTTCTATTATCATGATTAGTTTATCCTCTGCATCTCTGAAGACATAAATCCCACAGTAAGTCTGTCCTTTTACATTCAGCAGAGTTTCAGTGATCAGTGGAGCTATTCCTGCTACCACATACCAGTTCCAAAATGCATTTCTGCCAAGCTCATGCTTCTTTCAAAGTATCCTTATTATACACAAAAGATAAGGAAAGTTGTCCTCCCTGGAACACTAAACACAATTTTGATATTTTCATTAATTCTAGTGCCAACAGCAAAAACTAACTCTATGAATAAGCACATGGATCTCAGATCCAAGCAAGTTCCTATACTCTTAACATTCAATCAAAGAATAAAAGGTAAAACCTCTTCCCTTTTTCTAAGCCAGATACTACTGCATCTTTGATCACTGCTGAAAAACCAATTATTGCTCGTCCACATCACTCTTCCACTTTGTTATCAAGTTGTTAATTTAGGAAGATAAAGCACTTCACCTGTAAAGCAGATGCAAAAAATCCTAATTGAGGGTTTTCCACTCTAAAAGATGTTTACAACATTTAGTCTTTTACCTGAGATGCAATCTTGCAAACAACTGCAAGATCTGAAATGAATTTTACAGCTTAAACTACCATGTAAAAAACCAAGCCACTAAGAAGAAACTACAGTGCCTTACAGAAACTTATTTTGTAAATTCATTTAGACAAGCATAGATTCCATTAACTTATTGATAGTGATAGATTGTTTATACTAGCATTTGCTAAACAAAAAAACAAAAATACAAACAAAAAAACAAAAATACAAACAAAAAAACAAAAATACAAACAAAAAAACAAAAATACAAACAAAAAAACAAAAATACAAACANAAATATAAACAAAAAATATAAACAAAAAATATAAACAAAAAATATAAACAAAAAATATAAACAAAAAATATAAACAAAAAATATAAACAAAAAATATAAACAAAAAATATAAACAAAAAATATAAACAAAAAATATAAACAAAAAATATAAACAAAAAATATAAACAAAAAATATAAACAAAAAATATAAACAAAAAATATAAACAAAAAATATAAACAAAAAATATAAACAAAAAATATAAACAAAAAATATAAACAAAAAATATAAACAAAAAATATAAACAAAAAATATAAACAAAAAATATAAACAAAAAATATAAACAAAAAATATAAACAAAAAATATAAACAAAAAATATAAACAAAAAATATAAACATAAATATATATCTATAAAAATATATATATATATAAATAATTTCAAGAAAAGGCTTTTGGCAAGCTCCCTTGTTGCTGACAGTATGGGATAGGCTATGATTTTCGTGTGGCTTGTAGATTCTAAAGAGTGATAAATTGTGATTGGGCTCTATTATTCTGTAGTCATTTGAGAATGAGAGAAACAATGCTGAGAGCTCTTCTCTTGTCCAACTGGAATGCTGGAAAGTATTGGATATCCCCAAGTTAGTGGGTCTTTTGGGAAGTATTCTTAATTTCCAATGTTACAGCTAGAAGGTTGAAGGATTGAAACTATTTTTTAACATTTCCTACAAATATTCTAGAGAACTCCACCACTTGCCTGAATATTTTATACATTATAATTTAAGCCATAATTCATAATAGTTAAAGTATAAAAGTGTAGCCACAGCTGCAAGATACTTGTTTTTACTATTAAACTCTGTTGCCTAGGAAATGACCTCTTTCTGCCATTGAAAGGCTCCAATGTGTAATTATTCTTAAGCAGTTACTAAAAGGTGAAGTTAATGTGGTGGGATGAAAACATTTAAAATGTATTGATGTTTAGCAGAGGAAAAACACATCTGTGCTGAAGTGAATACTACCTGGTGTTAAGGCTGCCAGGAGAAAAACACATGTAGTAAATGCTCTATAAAACTAAATATATCTTAACCCAATGTTAATTGTTGAAATTACTTTATCACCTAAGAAAAACTCAGCACAACAATTGCCAATAAATGCACACTAGCCAAACACAATTAACACTGAAATTCAAAGCAAGTTATGGAACCAGCTCCCCTGCAATCCTAATTAAAAATGACATACAATATTTCCAAATAGGTACAGTTGAAAAAAATCTGGAGAAACGTTGTGAAATATGAGGAGAGCTTTTTTTTTCTATGCAGATCTAAAGGTCTAGCCCTTTAAAATTAAACAGGCAGAGATGGTGTTTAAACAAATGTACACTTAAGAGAAAAAGATTAACATCTTTATGCCATTACTTACCTCAAAGGTGCCTTCTAGTAAGTACAATCTGGTGTACACATCCATCAGAGAGGAAAATCTCCAAAGCACTTCCAGAGTCTATTCTTAAAGCTTATACTAAAGTCAAGACTGTCTCTCTCAATAAAAACCACTCTAAAAATAATGGCTAATAATAACCTAACCCTTGTGTTTCTCCCATCAAGCAGGATGGTGGGAAGCATATATTTTATTGCTATAGCATAATTCCAGCTTTTCCACACCTCCTTCCCTAGCAAGCCTTGCTTTTGTATTCCTCAGTGCTGGTCTGGTCCATGGGTAAAGCTCTTCTTGCATGTTTGGAGTCTTTAAGAGACACAGGATGCCCCTAGAGCCAAGACTGTTACTCAGTGGTTTTCAAAACTCTTACTGGTTTCAGAACCAAAGCTTTAAGCTGAGACAATGGGATTTGAGCTCTCAAATCTCCAGGGTCCTTTTGAACTTGGATACTTTTAAAAATGAACTGTATCATTAGGCCAGGAAGAATCAGCACACTTGTGCTGAATTTGCATCATGATGATGGAGGATAAATTTCACGTAATTGTAGAAAACAGGACTATGGCTCCCAGGAGCCTGGACACTGCAAGCAGGTAGCTGAAACTCAGATTCAATGCCCCAGCTCCCATCCATAATGTAACAAGATCATGAACAGCTTACTTTTGTAGAAGCCTTCTTCAAAATAAAACCAAATAAGGATGTTCCAAATGAACCCCTTGGCAACTGATTTATTGATATACATCACAGAATCATTTGGGTTGGAAGGGACCTCTGGAGGTCATCTAGTCCAACCCCCCTGCAGTGGCCAGGGACATCCCCAACTACATCAGCTTGCCCAGAGCCCTGGCAAGCCTCACCTTGAATGCCTCCAGGGATGGGAACTCAACCACCTCCCTGGGCAACCTGTTCCAGTGTTCCACCACCCTCGTGGGGAGGAACTTTTTCCTAGATCCTATTATATCAGCATGGTAACCTGACAGGGAATACATGAAGCAGTTATGCCAGCCACCCAATGCAAATGCTTTACAGCCTGAAAATATCCAAACTCCAAGATGCTCCTTAACCAAGCCTAACAGCCCCCAACATGCTTTTGCTGACAGCAAGAGACTGCTCAGCAGTACCAAGAACTTCCTTCTGCTTCCCCCTGATAAGAAAATATGCTATACATAGTGCATTCATCTCCTTCACTGTATGACACAAAACATTAATCACAACAGCTTGCTTCAATCACAACAAAATACTACTCCAGATGCTCAACCTATGTAGATGTCAAGTCCATGTATCTGCTGATGTTGCAAAAGCTCCATCACATCCCAGAAATACAATGCCTAAAAATGTGTCAGTGACAAGCAGGAACCCAGACAGCCTTTTTAACTCAAAACTATGCAAGCCAAGGCCCTCATCCACTAAAAATATTGGGGTTTGATTTCACCAGGTATCTGAAGAGCCAGGTTGTAAAAGTTTAAAATATGGACAGCCCTTGCTTACTATATTCAAAATATTGTAGTTTAGCTGCAACAGACAAAAGAAAGGCTATACTGGTGATCAGGGTAATGGAGAATTATGAGGTATCAACAGCATTTGATTAGTGCTGTGACAGACAACCCTTCTTTAGAAATCAATTTAATCAGCTATAAGAGAAGAAGAATTATAACAGAATATTGTTGTGCAGTGGATGTGCACAGAAAATGAATACAGTTGGATTGGAAATTAGAAGATGATGTAATCATCAGGAAAGTGAAGGTCTAAGAACTGTCCAAAGAGGGCAGTGGGAGAAAGGAGTTAGGCTGCCCTACAAAGGCAGACAGTTTCTATTTTATGAACTTGGATATGAGTTTTCAAGGAAAAAAAAAATCTCTAATTCTATTTAAAAGATCTTTTCAATGCATAAAATTTTATTTGCATCACGTTCTCAGAAGTTGCCCAGGTACCTATGTTTATGGTTCTGACCAAAACTACCCAAAAGTCTCACTTCAACAACCCTGGGAACTGAGCTTCAAGAGAGAATTAATATAATGTTCAAGCAAATGAAGTGGAAGAGATTTTTATATAGCTATACAAAAGACCTCTTCCCACACCACCCATAAACTTAAGCATATGCTTAAGTGATTTATTATACCAAGGCCAGAATGTTCTGAATGTTGCAAACATGAAATCTTACTCCCACAGTATAAACACTTTTAATCCTTGTGAACTGCAAGTATTCAGTTAAATTTTGCATCTTGACAAGTGTGCTACTGTGCACAGGAAGAAAAGAGAAAAAAAAGACAATATATATTTTGGGAAAAACTAGGTCTTGTGGCCTTACAGAATAACCAAAAAATAAGGACCTGGTCACTAACATTGTTTCAGGCTTTTGTAAAAGTAATTTTCTCTGGCAGTTTAAACAAGGACTACAGAGGCTTCAAATTACAGAGAAGATCTTGGCTTATTTCATAAGGATGCTAAACATGAATCTATTCATTTTAGAGAGACATCTTATCATTGGATAGATTGTTTAAATAAGCATAGAAATACTACAGAAAAACATGAAAGTAGTCAGACCTTCACCATTTATGTGTATGTTTGTCCCTAACCTCTCTGCAATCTGATGCTATAAAACTGAGACAAGGTAATGGAGTTGGTCAGAAAGGCAGCTCATGGAAACAGGACAAGATATCTAGGTTCAGGCATGTGTGAACAAACACCCACCAAGCAGCTGCAAACCTTCCAACTCCAGAACAATCCGAGGAAAAGGGATTTCACCAGCACAAAGGCTGACAATTTACATCATCCAAGTCTTGCAAACAGCCCTTTAAAATCTCTGCCACCACAAAGTCTTCCAAAACACTCATTACTCACAAGAATTGGTTAATCACAACCTTTAAATTTCTTCATGGTGTTTTCTTCTGTTCTGGTTCTGTATCAGTGATTTACTTCAATGGAGTAACTTCTCATTGCAAAGAAAGAACAAATACATATACCATGTTGTCAGATCTTCCTGATTGCTTCTTGATCAAAAACTCTGCACAACTGCTCCAAAAGCCCAAATATTTAGTTGCATTGCTCTGGCACAAAAGTGGTGAGGTCATCCTTAGGCCACCTGAACTCCATTTCCCACCTTCTTGTTTACCATTTTTCCTCACATCATTACCTCTGCTTCATATTGCTTGTTACACTACTCCTGTCTTCCCTACACCGCTCTTCTGTTTTTTTGGTGTACCCCATTAATCCTGAAGAGTTTAGTTGGGCTCCCTTCCACCTCTGAAACACAGGAGCAGAAAGGAGCGTGTGGATAACAACTCTAAGCCCATCTTAGCATCTTTCAGAACCATGCTAGATGAAGGCTTTTGCTACCTTCATGTGTATTTCAGCAGCTGGTCTGGGTGTCCTAAGGTTTCTACCTGCTCTTACTGACAGCACCAGGACCATTCCAAGCATCCTACTTCCATCACTACCTCTTAACTCACTTTGGCCCTGGCAAATAAGGGGACATAAGCAATGCTACCACAAACAACACAGTGAAAGATCTGAGCAGCAGAAATGGGAAGTTAAGGCCAACAAGTTCATAGATGTATAACACTGGACCATATATAACTGGTCTGAACATCCACATGTCTACTGAAAATAGAATCTCTGCTCAGTGGCCCAAGGAAATGTAGCTTTGGCAGCAGGGAAAGTATCACTGCAGCATGTCACTGTGGTCTGGTATCCCTGCAATTCAGCCTATGAACAATCTTTTCTGACAGCAGAAAGTCTGAGACACAACCCCTTTTACAAAATACCATATTAGAAGGTTAAATCATTACTTTGAATATGGGCTGCTATATTTTGGTAATATTTTAGAGACATGCAGCATTTGTTCGCAATTATTCCGAGTGTAGCATTGAGTGCACACCTACACTTCATTTAATATACAGTGAACAGCATTCCCAACTTGGAGCAGATGCAGAGAAAACATTGTGTTCCTGTGTCATTCCTGATTAGCCAATTTCTGTAACTGGAAGGGAGGAAGCTCTGGGTTTACACTCATCATGGCTAGGCTTTGTGAACGAAGATCCGGGGAGGGCTCCATCCACGCTCTTCCCAAGCGCTTTTTCCAAGCGCTGCTGGCTGCAAAGGCCAATTTGGGACAGACAAGAGCGGTTGCAAAAGGCACAGCACAAGGACTCCTCAGGAGGTAGAAGCTGCAAGACACGATTCTTTCTACGCTGTCTTTTCTCCTCCAGAGTGATCCTGCGTGCCTGCTCCAAACCATCAGCTGCATTCAAGCTAGTGTGTGTGCAGAGCTGCTGAGTGGAGGCCAGAGGAGAGCAGTTCAGGGGATCACTATGGCCAAGGCTGAGCTGTTGTTTCAGAGAGTCCTTGGATCTCCTCTTCGGGGCTCCTCTCTTGCCACAGCCAGGGGCAAGTTGCCCATAGAGCATGATCTTAGGCAGGCAGGAGTTCTTCATCCTGGAGCCGTGAGCTGCCCAACGCAGCTGCGTTCTCAGCAGCATGGCCTCAAGGCTTGGAATTGCTGCTTGTTCTAGGACACACGGATTAGTCCCAGCATCTGTCCAATGGATGGTTAGGATTGTCCGGAGACAGCGCTGCTGGAAGCGCTCCAAGAGTCGTAGGTGGTGGCGATAGATGACCAATGATTCAGAACCATAAAAAGAGTAGACAGCACAATGGCTCTAGAAACACTGAGCTTTGGACTTTTCTTCAAGTGTTTATTTCGCCAGACTCTTTTATAGAGTTTTCGGAAAGCACTCTATGCCTTTGCTAGCCTATTGTCTATCTCTCCATCAATCTTACCATCCGAGGAGATGAGGCTGCCTAGGGAATTAAACTGTTGGACTGATTTAAGTTCTGGGTTGCCGATGATGATATGGGGATGATGAAAAACTTCCAGAGGTACAGGTTGATGTAAAACTTTGCTGAACAAAGTTCAGCAGCGGCTGCAAAGCATGATTTACACTAGAGCATGGTTAACAGCATGTGCCAGTTACCCCAGCTCAGCTGCTAGAGAGAGTGCTACATAAGAAGTGGTGTCTGCAGCACAGCAGTGGACTGTAGGTTATGCCAGCTCTGTCAGACTTTGCTAGATCTCAATGCATAAGTTTAAAGAGAGAACAAAACAAAACAAACAGAACCCCACCACAAAAGGAATTAACTCTCTATGACCTGCCTTTCCCTTTTTAAAGTCAGCATTTTCTGTGACAACTGATTCTGTAAGAGCAAAATAATTATACCCAGGAAGAGACACACCTGTGGAAAAGTAAATGTGTGCACCAATATAAGGAGAGGCTGGAGTTACCCTACAAATCCTGCTTGAAGGGTGATAGCAAATCCCATCACAATACTCTTCTTTCTGAGGATTGTTTCATGCTTCCTCCTCATTGCTAGTCAGAAGGCCATTTCATTTTGACTTTGGTGTTCTGCAAGCACACCATCACACCTTCTTCTAATAAATCTTCTCTCTGGTTCATATGAAGTGCCAATATTTGGGTAATAAGAATGATCTTTTAGGTACCAGACTTTCCTATCACTGATGTGAAATAAGGTAAGCACAGAGCAATATTTTAATATTTGCATGGATGAGAGAGGAGGTCACAAAATATTTTCATCTACTCATGCTAGTATTCCAACTGATGCCAAAAGACAGTTAGTGTAAGGATGATAAACAGGATTTAACCCTCCAACAAACTTTCTGGAAACACTAAATTTGATTGGACTAGAAAAATAAGAATTCTCATAGGAAAAATTAGAAGTGTTTTGCCTCAATACAACATTGATTGTGGCACTGAGAGCCACAGGTTTCCTTCAGGAAGGCACCTAGGTCACAGAGCTTCCAGGGAGAGAGGTCGGAGGGCCTTCAGTTAACTTCTAGACTTTTGGGAAAGATGTCTTTTGTTTCCACTAGATCCAAAATCTCTGGACCAAAACAGGTTTTTTTGTACTAGATCTGTTTTTCAGGATATTCCCATGCCCTTAAAATTTTGAAGGTATAAACACATTAAAAGCTGGGCTAATCATTAGGATATGTGGACTGGAATAAAACAGGATGCAGACACAAATTCAATGCTATTTTAAGACTTGTGGTGGTAGCAAAAATCTGTAGAGATTTGAGCATGAGTTCTCTCACTGGGTTTGGCAAAATGCCCAGTTAAGCCCTGACAACACTGGAGATATTCAAAAGGGAAATTTTCTGTGATTATAGCACAAAACACACTCAGCTACTCTCACATCTTACTTTGGCTAGCACTTTATCAGAAAGGAGAGGGCTGGACCCATTACTATTATTAAATGATAGAAGTATCATTTTCTTCCTTTCATTGTCACTGTTTTTTTTTTCTTTAAATTTACAATTCAGGTGCCATAAATACTCACTGTGATAGTAAGGTTTCTGCTCAAATTTGCAGACCAGAGCAACTATTCTAACCTACCAGTTACACATACTGAAAAGTAAATACTGGGGCCAATCCCATCCTTTCTAAATTGTTCCCAACCAAATACATTTTAAAATGCACCACACAATGTCCCACAGCCCTGTATGATCCAAAAAGCAGATAGTTAGAAATGCAATTTGATGCTGAACCCAATTTTGGTTTAGCATGTGCTGTAGGATAATTGAGTCATTGTTTCAAATCCAAAATGGAGTACAATGAGAATTTAAAAACCACTGACCTTTCTTTGCTAGATTACTGTTGGGTTCATACTTCTCAATCAGCTGTTGAACTTGTTCTTGTTTTAATGGTGGATAAAGGATTTCATTTAATCGTGGATCACGTTGCTTTAAATTTATAAATTCCATCATCTGATCAACAGTAAGGTATGGTTTGCTCTTGGCACCACTAGAGAAAAATGAAAGCAAAGTCATTAAAATACATTTCCTTGAAACCTTGTTCAATGTTCTGTAACTTCCCAGGGAAACCAAAACAGGATTTGAAGTATCATACAAAAACATCATCCCACTGTGTCTCTGCACTCATTTATTTTGCCAGCATGTAATGACAAATACTCTTCATCAAACATCTACGAGTAAGATTGTTAAAAGCATTCAGCATAATTGACATCATTGGGAAGAGTTAGAGCAATGCTAAAAGCTTTTCATTCCTCTCAATTCCTGGAACTAAGCAATTTAAAAATGCAAAAGAGAAAATTATATGGAATGCAATTCTGAGCTTGCCACAAACACTCTACTGGTATTCCTAGTCCAACTATTTGGCTTTACTGCTGAATAACAGCAGTCCTAATTTCATTAATCTAGTATTTGCTCAGGGTTTTTTTTATAAACCTGCTAAAAAATGCTAGACACTCTGCAAAGCAAACAAAAAGATGCCTATTTAGAGAGCTAGTTGGCAAAAAGAGCAGAGTCTGGGTACAATTGGTACGCAGATGGAGATGCAGGAAGGCCCCAAGCCAGGTGACATGCTTAGGGTTGCCTAGAGCACTCAGGACTGGCCAACTTCTACTCTGTGAGGGAGCAATGGCAAATCTGCCCCAGGTTCAATGGGAGCAAATTAGGCCAAGGCTGTTTTCCTCTGAAACTTCAGCCTTAAGAGAAAATAAGCACAACAGGAGTATATAAGCACACCTACGTTGCAAAAACACATTCACTAATTGCTTTGGTCATCTTGGAAATCACTTTCATATTGCTTCGTGTCCTGACTCCATTGACTAGTCTCTGCTGAAACTGGGAAGTACAATCACTTGCTGCAAGAAGTAGAAGCAACACAAGTTATATAGCTTGTAACTGAATGTATAAAATCAGTTGTAGCTGGCTGCTTACTTAACTTCATGGTGTGAATTCATGAATCCTAAAAGTTACTGTGCTTGTTGCCACTCCTAATTAAGCTTTTGGGGGTGATTATACATATTCTCATGCCTATTGCATGCTGCTAGCACTTATTCCTCTTCCTCATTTTACTTTCATGAAAGCCTAAAGTATCCCAATCCATACAGAAAAAAGAAGACCTGGCAGTTCTCCTCCTCTAGGAACAAATTACTTTAAACCTCCAGCAACAAACTGCTTGGGAGAGGAGGAACCTTTGATCCAAGGTTAAATAACAAACCTACTTGACGTTGAAATCTGTTCTTGGCAACCACTGCATGCTGTTGCAGTCTAAATAACCTACTTTGCCATCCCCAGCCTAGAAAATCAGATAAATAAACAAATAAATAAATGAGCATCTTTTCTTACAACTCAGAGAAGATGTGGTCGATCTCAGGCCGGGGGCAGAGGTTGTTTAAGAACACCCTGTAGACATCTGGCGTGAAGTCATCTTGAGGGATTGAATCATTCTGTGAAATAAGGGGGGGAAAGAAAGACAACGATAGAGCACTTTTATACCTTCTTTGTAAACACATCACTCACTGCTGTGCTTCTCTATTTCCTTCCTGCAACCTAGAGGAACCCAGATTTTGGAGAATAATGAATTCCCCTGAATAACAGAGCAGCTTAAAGAGTAAATCTATTTAAAAAAATAAATATGAATACATCTGTTACCCCAGTTTCCACAAGGCAGAGTTATCTCTTTCTCTGAGCACCTGTAAAGAAGACAGGAAGGGCATCTCCCCATCTAACCCCTTTATCTATAGGATGTGTCAATACTGAAGAAGCTGTGAGCCCACTCTCATCAGGGCAGTTGGCCAGTGGTGCTGAGCCCATGTGCTTCAGCAAGCACAAGGGCAGTGTTACAGAGGATGTGCACATCAGTCATCCTTCAGCTTTCAAAGAACCTGGCAATGAACTGGGTCACTGAGTCATTATTAATAGACTTGTTCTCTGACAGCAGCTGCAGTAATGTTTCCTTTTTCTTCCTGAAGACACATATTCAAGATATTGTGATTCTGGGCAAGACTCATGCAATATAGCTGAGTCCATATATCTCTCTACAGATGTAGCTTTTACCTACATCTCTGTCCTAAACACAGAGTGTAACACATTTGGCAATCAGATTTCTTTTACAAGAATTGATAGAAATGCTCTCTTCTAAGAGACACCAGCATTTTTTCCTTATATTTTCTAAAGTTTAGAACAATTTACATTTAATCCTGCTTTTAGGTGACACTTTCATCATCTCCCTCACACCTGCTGCCTTTTGTCTGAAAGAATTACTGTTTAGAAGTGCAGGGAATTACTGGACTGGACAAAGAAAGGAGTCCTTTACAAGAAGCTCAGGAGCCCTCCTCCTACTTCCACATGCTGTCTTCAAGCTTCAGAGGTTTTGCACAAGACAGCAGAGGCTGTTTTTCCAGCTGGGCTGGGAAAGGATGAAGACCCCAAGGAAGGTTCAAAGCTTTTGTTCAGCACAGAACAGTAATGGTGTGCTGACTGGCTTCTGGCTTTGGATCAGTGCACTGAGAAAGGAAAATGGCACAGAAGCTTGTGCTTTGTGCAGAGGAAACCTTATAAAGGAACAAGAAAGAGGAAAATACAGAAACTGTGAAATGCAAATACTGAAATCTCATTTTTGAGTTTCCTCCACAAAAGCTACACCATGTAGTCTCCAGGAACACCATGGGCTCACATGACATCTCCCCAGCGCTCCAAAGGAATGCCCAAATCTGATCAAACTAGAGGAGGAAAACTGTAACTTGGACACAATGCCATTTGGCTTTTAAGCACTGTTGAACCTGGTCATCTCAGAAGTAAGCTGCTGATAGAGGAAATCATTGCTTTTATTTATTCTGCCTCTTTAATGCCTAATGCTGTTGCCAAGGGAACCATAAGCATCGATTCAAACCTTTGTTAGACAGAAGGAACTTTTCCATATTTTTCCTGCTTTAGGTTAAAATAAATGAATGAATGCCACAGACATTACTTCATCTCTCCTAGGTCTTTTCCAATAACCCAAGACCCAGGCTTTTTATTTGCTACTTGGTTCCAGTTAAGAAAACATACCTCAGTTTCCCAACACGTAACTCCAAACATCTATCTACAAAGAGGACAACCAACACAAGTCTTCAGGAATAAGTGCAGAGCCTTTTAATAATTAATTATTTCTTACCAGTAATGTAATTGGTAGGCTACAAAGCACAAATATCTAGATAAGAGACAAAAGCCTTGCAGCAAGCATTTGCCACCCCAGGCACAACCTGAGACAGCTATATTTGGATTCCAAAAGCCTCCCTGCAGGCAAGGGATTAAAATACACTGCCCCTTTCCTCAGCCTGGTCTGAGCCATCCACATTGCAATGGAACCACCCCCACACCTTATGTGCTCATCATCTCTTTCTTGAGACCAATGAACAAATGACAAACTTTCTGTACCACATGAGAGCATCTCTCATTTCCAGCTTTGCTGAATACTGGCATTCAATTTTAGTCTGTGATTAAGACTCTCTACTTATTTCAAGCATTATGGATTTATGATTTGTCTGCTAACCTGCCTGCTTTATAACATCTGTATCCATTCTGTTACCTATTTGGCAGAATAACAGCCAATTCAGATTATTTGCACAGACAGGACTCAATATGTTTCAACAGTCAAGCTCACTGGTGCTTCATTGCGAAACTCTGGAAGGCAGAAATCAGCCTTCACAGCCAAATAGGTGGCTAAAAGCTCTTCAAATTCCTTTTAAGGCACCTTTAACTAAAACCAAGCCAAACATAAATAGCCAACAATAACAAAAAGCACCCCTTTCTTCCCCCAAAGTAGCTAAGATTTAAATAAACAATCATAGGGGAATTGGATGGCAAACTCAAAAACCCTATTGGCATATTTTAAAACTTCATTTAAACATTCTTTTGCTTTCAGATCTGCTGCATGACAAATGCTGCTGAAATCAGATCCCACAGGGTTTGATCCTGCAAGACTCTACACATGCCAGTCCATGGATCATCCCACTGCAGTCATGCTTAACTGCTCAGCCAAACCAGGGCTGGAGTGCAAGTGCTGCTGAGAATCTTTCCCTTAACAAGGTCCCTAAATATGAAATAAAGAGTTTCTTTTCAGCACTTCTGGGGAACCTCTCTGGTGATATTCTTCTACAGCAGGATGAAGGCTGTAAGAACTCTTCCTCCTCTTGCACTAAATACAGTGCCTATGCATTGTCCCACAGGGTCTCCTAGCAAGCACAAGTTTGTAGTGTCATGGACAGGACCATGCAGTGACACTATACCCCAGCAGTGAGGTTGCCCTGTGCTTGGGTCACTAAGTAAGATAGAAGAGGGCAGGAAGAGAGTGATAAATGCTGACTTGGGATCCTGTTACCTTTGACTAGGAATTTGATTTTGTGTTCTAGGATCATTCCCAGGTTCTGAGAGGTGCAGCAAATCATCATGTGAAACTCATGGCCAACGAGCACTGTACCTTCCTAGAGCAACAAGAGGTATGGAAACTTGGGGAGAAAAATCTTTACAGGGATCTTCATGAGATATGAATATGTAAAACCAAAAAGCCCAAGCTGTTAATGTCCATGACAGACTTTCATGATTTCTCTGAATAATTTGGTGTGATTTTGCTGGGCAAGATTGCCTGATATTCATGTCTTGCATGCTGCTGGAGTCCACTGCTCTTCCAAGGCTTTACAGGAACACCATTTATCCTGCAGTACACTAGGGCAGAAAAGCTGGAAGTTGAAGCTAAGAATTTTACCTTTTCAAATAACAAGAACACAAAGGAAAAGGGCTGTAGTTAAAGTACTGATTTTCTTCTACTCTATCACCTCTATGATATTCAGAGTTTCACACTTCTTAAGCACTTAGCTTCTAAAATATTTTTTTCAAAGATGATCAATAGTTTTCTTTGTTACACGAAGAGTATTTCTCTTTTGTCCCAACCAAAGAAAGGATCTGCTTTATACTGTAATTTTCAAGATGGTATCTCAGCAACAAGTATCCATTAATATATAAGTAAAATAGGCTCTACTTAAATAAACAGATTCCATCCCACCTCTTGGCCCTTTCAACATAGGAATTATCCTGCAAGAAGCTTCTTGGAGGAGAATCTCCACCCAAGAGGAAAGACTAAGGACATCTTCACTCCAGAGTCAGCTAGAATACTTGCTCCAGCTCATCCTTCTTGAAACAAGCCTTCTTGAGGGTGAAGCACCATCCTGCAAATGCTCTAGCTTGAGGAGAGCACATGATGGTTGCATCCCCAGAGCATTAACAGCTTTGACACTATAGCATTTCCTCATTTACTCCATGCACCTTTTAGGGAAGCTACAGTGAGTTTAAATTGTTACTTTACTCAAGCTATAGTTTGGTTTTATTTTTGTGAGAAAGGAATAGATCACATGATTAGCTATAGCTTGAGCTAACACTGACACCTTGAAAATTGTGCAACAGTCACCAATTCATAAAATATTCTCAGAGGATTTCTTCAGGACAGGTCACACAAACCTTTCCTTTAAGCCATTTGCATTTCTTCCAGGCAATTCTAGGCCTTACACATTGCAAAGCAAAGGTACTCAGACTTGCAGATGGCTATCAGGACCTTCTGTTTTGGAAAGAAAGACCAACCTGCTGCTGAGGATCTAGCCAGCAGCAAAGTTAGCACAGCATAATCAGCCTTGAACAAACTGAACTCAACTCAACAGAAAGTAAACACCACTGCATACAGGCAACATTTTGTAAGGGTCAGGAATAAATTCAGATGCTTACCCTGGAAGATGGAAGGTTACAAGCTTCTAAGGCAGTCTCTACCCGTTTTCTGTCAGCAGAAAACAAGCGGTATATGCTGCAAAACAAGGACAAACCAGATGGGATTGGCTTAAAGACTTGTCTTGATGGCACATGTGGCTTAAAGATTGAATATTGCTTTTAGTCTATCATGTCTTTAGCTATTTATTTCCATTTGCTGGCTGCTCAGTAGCCCAAATGAGTTAAATGGTGCCCACAAACATCGATCCCACACAAGCCCCTATAACAGTGGATAGTTATTTGAGAAAGTCACCACTGCTCTCTTCCTATTACCCCAGCAACTTGCAATTTGAAGATATTTATCCTCACAACATGTCTCTAAAATAAAGAAATTCTAGTTATGTTTCTGGGTGGTTTTGTTTGTTTGTCATTTTACACAAGTGAAACGAACAAATGAAGAGATGCTAAATGTCTTGCTCAAGATCACAAAGGCAATCTACACCCAAAGAGTATTTGAACAGAGACATCCCAAGCATTACTTGCCAACTCTGTCATGCAATATGTATTTTAAACAGATGATAAAATTATTATTCTAGACAAAGGGTTCACATTTTCATCCTAAGTATATATTCACACAAAAAAGTCAGAAGAGACTACACGATAAGGAAGGTGAACAGAACTTACTTCTTCAGAGGAATGCGCCCTTCTGGAGTCACCTGCAACTTAAGTTTTGTGTAACTGTGGAGAGAAAAGCATCCTGGTTTATTTTTACAGCATTTTCAAGAACCTCTCTACCAACTTTATAGCTCAGTGCTAGTGTTCTGATCACATGGCAAATTCTACTCAGCTCTTTTGCCCAATATGAAAACCTGTTCAGATAGCATTAGTAAGCAAATGCATTACTGTTGAAGGAAAAAGTATCTGTAGTGTCAAATACTGTCTTGGAACAGGACGTTTCAAACACCATTGATGTACAAATTTATCATTCCCCTACCCCAAGCTGCTTGCCAGTCTGCTAGCAGATGGAATTGTGGCACACAGGCTACACAACCTGACTGGAAAAGGTGGCTGTACTCTTCTTCCAGGGGGCTGAATTTTTCCCTGGATGTTGTACACCAACATTCCTGCCACCCTAAGCACTCCTCATAACATGTCTGCAAAGGTTTCTCCATCTGATACTGAATGTTGGCAACCCTTAAGAGGATTTTTTGTTGTTGTTTAAAAAAAAACCCAAACAAATAGAATACAAAACAACAAACTTTTTTCACTTTACCCACTGGCCTACCAGAAGGAAAAGAAACTGCATGTTTCTAATAAACTTTTCTTCCCAGCCAAAAATGTCATTAGGAACCACTTCAAAAACAAAGCACATGCCAACATCCCTAACTAGGGGAGGAACATTTTGACAAATCTTTTCTCCTCACATGCATCTTCTGCAAACTGAAATCTCATGTGCTACTGTGTCACCAAACAAAACTATTATCCTCTCTGCTCCATCTCCCAGCACTGAGCTAGATTAAAAAGAAAAAAAAAAAATCACCACACTTAATAAAAAGGGTTTGTTTTGCCTTCTATTTTTTGCAACTTTTGAGTACATTCTGGTCACAGTTACTCTTTTCCTCTACAGCCAAGAAAGCCAGATATAAAAGAAAATGGGGAAGAAAATAGTAATTCTGAACTTCAGTTAAAAAAAAACTAAAAATGGGAGTCTGAAGAACAGTCAACCCTCAGCAGTACTTGACACTGTTTTTCCTCCCAAATTCTTTGCTACATATGGGACGCTGTTTTTTCCCCTGCAGTCATTATCCACCCACCTAAGCAAAACAACCATGTTAAAAAGCTTGCTAGGAGATACTCCTACCAGTAGGAGCTGAAAGGACTCCTTTTAGCAATGGAGTGCAGGCTTCAAGAACAACCACCTCTGGACCTAATGTTGACCTGAGGTTTCCACCAGCAGTCATCCTCTGCTTGTTACACAGTATCACAGTATGGCAGGGGTTGGAAGGGCCCTATAAAGATCATCTAGTCCAACCCCCCTGCCAGAGCAGGATCACCTAGACAAGGTCACACAGCAATGTGTCCAGGCAGCTCTGCAATGTCTCCAGAGAAGGAGACTCCACAGCCTCCTGGGCAGCCTGGGCCAGTGCTCTGGCATCTGCACTGGAAAGAAGTTCTTCCTCATGTTAATACTAAACCTCCTGTGATCCAAATTGCTCCCATTCCCTCTTGTCCTACCATTGGATGCCATTGAGAAGAGTCTGGCTCTCTCCTCCTGACATTCACCCTTAACATATTTCTAACCATTCCTGAGGTCTCCTCTCAGTCTCCTCTTGTCCAGGCTGAAGAGACCCATCTCTCTCAGCCTGTCCTCACAGGGCACATGCTCCACTCCTTTCATG